>CM029530.1:23253907-23757314 GCA_017141395.1 Laodelphax striatellus
GCGCCCTTTGTCCCTCACCTCTCGACACTTGACTCATCCCTTCTAGGCTTCTTATCTCGCACCGTCGACGTCCAAAGAGATTCCAAAAGGATTTTACGGCGAACGCGCTCTTAACAGCTGCGTTGCATTTAGTTTTTATATAAATACCAACCTCTTATTCACCATAAAGCTCTTCAACGGTGTTCGGTTTCTCGAGTGTACACCTATCGGTTTAACGAATCCACCTATTTTAGCTCTACTAAAAAGTACAGTACATATTGTGTTCGAGTACTGGAAAATGCTTTGAGAGCTTTCAATAGATAAAAATGACCTAGCGCTAGCATTAACGGTATTGGACTTTTATTAAAAAAACTATAAAAGAATTAACAAATTGTTAATTCACGATATACTTACATGATATAGTTAATACATGAGTAGCATATTATAATTTGTAGTACATTACGTGATTCTATTAATTGTATTGTGTATTTATTGTATGTAAATTTTTTATCTGATAACTTTTCACTTGGCATAAATTAAATTTCAAATTTGAAATCTATGGTTTTTTTAAATGTGAATGAGTTCTTTAAAATTGAGCTGAAGTCTCATTTGATAAAATGAAAAATTTAGAACATGTGAGATAAGAGAATGCCTTTGACTCATTCAAATAGAGAGACCGAATGTTCGAATAACGATTCAATCACCTACCAATTTGAAAGTGAAGGTGAATTCAGGTAGAACTTCCATATCCCCTTATGTACCTGTTCTACTGTTATGAAAATTACGTTGTTTGTAATTGAATTCAAGAGTAATCTATTGAAGAGACTACAATCTGTCTCTTAATCTGTTAGAGACTACATAAATCTTATTTGAAAAAGTTGACTCTAAAAACCATTATTCATTTGTTGAATGAAATTTGGGCTGATGATTAGATTGGATTATATTATTGAACCCACCCCACACACTTCGGCTCAGCATTGTCAGTGCAAAGTGATACTAATTAACATGTAGCCTAGGTCTGTGTTTCTGACTGACGTAAGCTGGAGGATAAGCTTCAAGACAGACATATCCTACCGCATTACGTAAGGGTGGCAGTACTGTGCTTATGCCCGTCGTCATCTGTCAATTCAACTGAATATCAACATGACCAAGTGCAAATAAGTAAAAAGCACGACAGAATAAAAGAAATCTCACCGTGTTCCTCAACAGAATCGATAACACGTATCTTTTTATGATGAAAATGTTCACGGTTTCATAATTTTCTAGAAGCAAATTTCAAGGGTTCTCCAAAATTTTGTTCAAATTTTTCGTTTTGATCAAAGGTAACATAGTCGACAAATTCCATCTATAATGCCAATTATCCAACTAATAAACTGGAACAAACTTTAATAAATAACACCACGCGAGTAGAATTTCTTACTTGTTTCGCAGCATGCATGCATTGTAGTCTATCAACTCACATACAATATTAAAAACACATACACCTATCTCCTGTTTTCTTGCTGATGATGCTCACATAAGCCTATGACTTGTACGTGGGTAATGAGTTGATGGATGATAAAAAAAAATGCCGGACGGAATGGGAATCGAACCCATAACCTGGGACAGCAATAGCAGATAATTTATTGGAGTTGCGATTCTCCAGCCCATTTCATACAATCATGTTATTTAATTCGTTAACAGTCATTGTTTTACCAAAACCGCAGTAAAAATATTGGATGTTTAGTCAAATTGTGAATTGTTAATTGTAATATTGCGTTATTGGAAATGAATGCTACAAGAAATGAGTGGTTATACTGATGAATACTTTACTGATTATAAAGACGGCTATCAGCATCTAAAATCAAGAGAGTGGAAGGTATTCAACTAAATAAACATATACGGATATACCTAATTTTACTTATCATAGGCGATTTATAATCTCAACTCAAAACAGCTCTCATATTTATATGTATACTGTATAGTATAACATATAATAAAACATATTATGTTGTAGCTTATTCAGAAGAAAGGTATGGTAGTTTTGCAAGTGAGAGATATGAAAGAACTCTAGCTTCTTGTGAATTTTTGCTTGAAACTCGCAAAGTGTAGTCTACATTGTAGTACCTACCGTATTTGAGTGGATTGGAATGCTTAGTCTGGAAGGGGCCTATTTTCTTGTGTATTCAATAATGGATTGAATGCAGTCTGCAGCTAAGAAGTTGGGTGGCGTTGAAAAGGCTACTAGAAAATTCCAGCATTTAATAAGAGAAGATGGATGGCAGCCAAGGCTAACCTCGGCTTGAAGGGCTCTTTATATTCATGTATCAGATTCACCTCACCACTTCATTTACATCTACATCAATACCATTCAGCCCAACTGAAAAGCAAAGCAACGCTCTCCGTTCCATTGGCTTACCGAACTTACAACGAAATTCTGACACGCGAATACACAACTCGCAATCTTATTTTTTTCTGAACACTCTTCTATCTAACTCCCAATTCACTGAATTTTTTCCCTTCTCTGTCTTGATCCTCCATTTTCCATCTCTTATTCTACCTCTCCACGTCATTTCTATATTTTGTTCTCCTAGAATACGATTATTGTCCAATACAATGTACTCAAAAAATAATCCAACTTGTTTAAAACGAATATGATAATGTGATCTATAATATGAAATATGAAGTGAGAACTTAACACTGTGAGTGAAACGTTTATGTACATGGTAAAAATTGACTGCGTGTCGGTAGTTGAAGTAAAAAATTGATGGTAAAAATACGATATAATCAACTTCTTATCGGTGCAGATAAAATAGTAACAATATCCATCAAATACTCTCTTGATCATAAATAAATTCAAACGTTTTATTAGGTGAAACTTCCAAACTGCACTCTTTATCAGGTATCAAGCGTTCTTTCTGAAAACGCTCATGGTCTTCAAGTTGGGTACCTACGATTTTATTGTAGGTTTTAAAATGAAACGTTCGCTGGCTCCTCAAGTCTTTAGCCCACAATCGTTCTCTAAGAGCTCAAAGTGTTTATTCTGGTATGAAGTTCTCCTCTATTCCCATGGTGCTGAACCAATTTATCGATTTTTCTCTCCTAACAAAGGCGCTTGAACGGTCCACTCGGAGATCAGGTCTGGAAAGCTCGTAACTTACTTCGCGAGCAGACTCTCTTTTAAGGCACTCATTTTGAAAGAAGCAGATAAGAATATACTGATAAGTGGAGTCGTATAATATGAACGAATTTTGCCAACAAATTCAGTATGCACCAAGTATATACACTCTATTTAAGATGTGAACAATATCAGGTCGATGTTTTAGCACCGTGCAATAAATCTCCTTGCGGGAAAATCGAAACTGTGACTTGGGAGAGCTTTATCCGTGGGACGGGAATTGACAGCAAAACCTTATACAGGAGAGCACTTTTCAAAACTTGGAGGAAAGAAAAGCTGAGTGAGTATTAGGATGGAAACAGATCCCAAGCGACAACTTTCTTCGTTCTTTGTTGGCCTCCTTATCCCCGACTGGTCAGAAAATTTCATCTAGCAAACTCGGATAAAGTTTGAAGTCAATTAGAACGTAATATCAGATTATTTGGCAATTTGGGATGTCGGCTCTCCTATCGATGAAGTTCTTACAAGCTCTTTGGTTTTTCGATGGTTGTTATAAAATGCATTCAAAAGTTTTACTCGTATTTTCTCCTATCAATTACATGCTACCAAAAATGGGACGACAGAGAATTGAAAAATAATTTTGAGTTTGTTAAACTTACTTTGGTTTCAAGTCATGGATGCTCCAGTTTCTCTTCTTCTTCTTGTGTCATTTTGATTTTATTTTCGCCAGCACTGACTGTCTAGAACAAAACATTCCTATCCCGAGCGAACTGCGCTGGAAAAAGTTGTCCGCAAACTTTGTAATAATAGTACCGGGAAAGGAAAGGAAAGATTATGAACGCCTAAACTTTTGCGCTGTAATCTTGAATTGACTTTGTTAGTATAACTAAGCCCAGTGTAGAGCTCTCACAACAATGATATATTTCCGGACCTGGAAACTGTTCTGTATTTCTTGATGAGTTTCTGCTATGATAACTTTCAAGATATCGTAACAAAGTTTATGCAGATGTTCGCATTCAATTATCAGCAGAAATGCAAAGAATGGGTTGAGCGGGGGATTCTCTTGGTCAGCTAAATTCAAGTACACAGTGAAAAATGAACACTCCTATCGTACAATTCACGGATATAAAATATCTTGAGAATCTTCATTCAGATTCCCAAGTTTTTAATCGGATTAGCTGTATAGTGTTTCCATCTCTCAGGTGCAGAAAGTAAAGACGAATTTCCATTTCTAACCCATAATGACTATTAAATGACTATTGATGTCAATTGAAGGATTACTGAAGAAAAGAATTCCTCCAAAATCTCTGTCTATGAAACCTATTGGTAAACGAAATTAGATACCAGTGTCAAAAAAGGCTGAAATCCATGTTGGGGTTCGACTACATGGAATCAATAGTTTTGGGTAATCTCAATGGACGACTTTTTCTGATGTGATTTTACGTTTTACACAAACTTCAAATATAACAACGAAACGGCGAAAATAAGTAGCTTATATTCTTTGTGTGAAGATGTTATTCTAAAATAAAAAATACTTTTTTTGAAACGTATTTTGAATGATTAACACAGTAACACTGTATTCTGATGAATGATGTAGGAATTCTATGATTCTAAAGGAATTCTATCGAAAAAGTTAAAAATATGGCTTTTATTCTTGTGACATTTATAGAGTCTTCAATGAAAATGTGTTTGAACAATATTTGTCTTGTTTTTCGTGTCTGATCCCATTTGTGCACGGATATTTTATAAAAAACCCTACTATGTTTTTCTTTAGTTTTTGTATAAAAGAACTACCATTGGAACTTGGGATTCGTAAATGCTCTACCTACAATCAATCAAATTCATTTTCCAATCAGCAGTACATACGCAGGCAAAAAATTAAAACATATTACAATTTGGAAAAAGAGCATCCGCAAAGAAAGTCTGAGTGCGAATGCGATTTGTGCTGTGTTTCTATAGAAACAATAGAATATTGTTTCTATTGTAACGAAACAATGTTTTAATAGAACTCAAGCATGTACTCCCAATATTGTAATTTGTGAAATAAGGATGTTTGAAGGATGATTCCAACTGGAATAGGGACAAAACCAATCATTCAATTCAAGTTGTTGTTCGGTTCGATTCGAAGTTACGTTGAAACAGAATTGCATAGTCAGTTGTTCTACAGCTACACGCTTCATCCATTGATTTGTAGGTCTTGTTCGAATCAATTATTCGCGAATTCTCTAATTCTGGGTCGTCGATTCACTTTGCCAGTCAGATTCCATTGGGGGCCGCGCTGCGGTTAGATGCACCGACCGATTAAATGTAGACGTTTTGCTTGCTGGCGGCGGGTTAGCTTCGGCTCCAGCCTGCGGTCCCATATCCTCGGGATTATACAATGTATTACCCATTCCCATCGCCGCCGAATGGGATATGAAGCATTTTGTGGAGTTCCTCTAAAATGGAGATAAATCGTGTAGAATGGAGCATGGCCTTATCTCAGACCACTTCAATGTCGAGTATCTAAGGAACATTATATGCCCTATTGTGATGCTCTCACACCACTAGGTGCCCGGTCCAAAACCCTCGCTTGCTTTTGCTCACCTACCCCCGCCCCCGCTCTCTCCTCTCAAGGTTTCCTCACATAAACCGTGCTGCACCAAACATGTGGATTATTGATTCCCTCACACTGATAGTTGTTGCTAACAGTCAGCTAAGCACTTGATAAGCCAGTTTGTAACATTCATCTGTCTCGCAAAGTACCTGGTTTGCACTTTCAATGACGTATCATCATTAATAGCCTCGATTTAATTTGTCAGTTTATAGCCTTCTAGAAATGTGTTTAATTCATGAAAGTTATTTCGCTTAGTTGAGCGTCCTATATAGTCATTTTGTAGATCACTAGGATAACAATATTTTCTTTTGCCTTGAAAGTTCCCAAGGTATTGAAAAGTGAAGAATTTTCACATATTAAGACAAGAAACAAAACAACAGAACAAAGAACTAATTATTCATCCACATTCTTAGTTTTCGATTATTTTCAACAATTTGAGTTTTAGATCCCATTTTCAGCAATGGAATGAGGAGAATGAGCTTTATTCAGCTGATTTACTCTCTCCTACAACAGAGACTGTATAATTACAGTATGGCCATTGGATGACTGACTTCTGGTGGGTTGGCTCGGTACAAATTATACAGTCTTTGTACCCTTATACCTAGTACCTATTGCCTTCAGCTTCTCGTCTAGAACTTCAATCATCATTCGTATATCACAGAAAAGTTATCATACTGTGGAAAATATAATCATCAACATGAATTTTTGAAACGTTACCTAATATAATCAGGTTTGATTTATTATCAAATGAAGTTTATAGATTACTGGTTGTTCATGTGTTCGCTTTCGCAATGCGAGATTATTTTGTTCTTATGCTCTACAGTTCTCAACAAAAATTACATGTTAAAAGATCAGGTATGTATTATATAATTTTGGGTATCAATATCCATGTTATCAAGTTGGTGAAAAAAGGCTGCTCAAACCACAAAACCTCCCATGTTCCATTTCCTAGATCATGAGCCAGAATAATGTAATTATTTTGTGAGCGTTTAAATTCGCCCGGCCAGATTAATAATAGCTAGACGGCTATTGTTAGGCCTGAAGGTGTATGTTATTAAAGGTGGTGCGATGGAATGAGGTGAGACGAGAACAATGGAAGGCTGAATGTGTATCAATTGCCTAGCCGACGGTCCACTAATACTATTGTTATCAAATTTTGCGGCGGCCAGAGCCAACCACAAGGAGAAAGCCTCCACGAATAATACGTGTTACAGTTATTTGGGGCCGCCATCGATAACTGGAGATCCGTCAAAAAGGAGCAAACGATGACAACGCAACGCTTAACACCACTCACGTGTTCAACACCAACTTAAAAGAGACCGTTAAGTCGCTTCAAAGACGGTGGCAGGTTTCAAACGCGGTCAACTACTGTAGTTTGAATCCAGACATACTTTGAACTACAAAAGATCAATAACAAAATACAACGGGAAAATAAAGCCTGATTTGAACTCTTAAAAACCGGAGTCTGAATGGGTAGAAACGCTCTTGATAGTCTTGATTTGATAGATGAAAATACGTAGTAACGTGAGAAGGGATGCAACGTTTTTCAAGTATAGTAAGAATAATATTCATATGAAGAGCACAAATTCATACGTTCATTGCAACCCATACTGTATCATCAGCAAACTGTATTGCTTTGATTTGTATCTGATGTAATGAATGTTCGAATTTGTGCTCTTCATATGAATATTATCATAGAGAAGCGATACTCTCTAGTCTAAACTGTTCCAAGTCTAATCGTTTTATCTGTTCTCTGTGATATTATTCTTACTTTTGAAACCTACAGTTGTGTTCTTCATATATGAATGGTTGGTAGTTCTCCATTGAATAGCTAGACATTGCCAAGCTGAAGGGAATTTGGGCTCATGGACCGGATAACAAGACAATCTTCTTATGACCAATTTTGAAACTGAAAAAGGCAAACTGGAAATTATTCATATTATTCGATAATGAGAATTGTCATGTTTAATGGCAAAACGTAATTGAAGAATTAATTATTCCACTATCTTGTAATAAGAAAACAAATGATAACGAATCGCAAGATTTTCTATACAACGTTTTCTCCTTATCTATAATCTTATTTATGTGAACAGAATTTCAGCAAGTACAACTAACCAGACTTACCTGACGTGGGAGAAAAAACGTCGAACGATATGTCAAAATATTGATATCTCTCCCAACAGTTTCCAATTAGAAAGACTTATCCGTTTACCCGAGTTCGGCAACAACTGCTTGTTCAGAATTTCAGAGGCGGAATCTGCCTTGTTTGAAATAAGATTTCGTATGTGTCGATAAGAACTTGACGTGAAGGGCTTGCTGAACAGTTCTTCATCCAATCAGAAGAGGATTGAGTTATTTCAGCGAACTTCATTTCTGCAACTCAATAGGCTTGTGGGTGTAAGCTGTTTTTGATTGAGTTTACTCTTGCGGGATGAACTAGTAAGTGCAAAGACGTACAGGTTCTCAGAACTCAGCACCTAGGATATGTTGTGGGAACAATCCTAATCCCACCTAAGAGCAATAAACGCGATATTACATCTTCTTTCATCTACCATTTGAATGACCGAAATTATCTAATTTGTTCTAAAGTCTGTACGATGAAGATCCTCAGCGCCTTGAAACGTGCCTCTAAACAAGCGTGAGTACTGTTGTAAAAATGTGAAGGTTTACTACATTCAAATTTTGCTACATGTAATAATCTATTTCGATTCGACAAATAATTACTGAATCGAATCAAATCAGTTTTTTTTCTTTCTTCTTGGAATCTCCTTTCCAAAGGAGAATTCAATCTTCCTGAACTGAATCTTCCGGGGGGGTTTAGTGATTGCTAAGCAATGAATTGCATTTGAATTAATCAGTCTCTCATTAAAAATGAGTCCTTCAAGTACGAAATTTTAAAACGTGGAAATAGAGCATAATTAACATAATATCAGGAAGCCGATCTTGTCAGTTGTGTCTGTTTATTCTAAGCGATAGCAGTATAATGCCGTATTTCTATGTCCAGAACTTTGTTATTCTAGATATTCTGCTTATCTTACATTCTACTGGAGTCAGTTGTATTTCATTGAAAATAATAATAACGACTTACATTTCTTCTCCTAGGTTTAATTCATTATTCTAGATTGAAATTAGAATACACATATTTCTTTATAATTATATCATAAATAAGAATTAATTTTATCCAACTGCTCATTTTCGACTTTTATTACAAGTGATTCGTTGAACTTATTTCATTTTCCAATATCCTTGGTTCAACCGAAAATATTCTTGAATTAAAAACGTTTGGATTATCGGAGCTGTATTTTACATGTACAGTGTTCTTCACATCTCGTGACCTAAGCGATAAGCAACACAATATTGTGCTCTCAGAATATTATACTATAACCTGCAAAATGGTAATTTTATTATTCTGCTGTACCTCTAGGCTGGCAAAGCAGTACAAAGGAATAGTAAAACAAGTTTCGTGTAGCTTTATGAAGCATTTTACAGCTACTTTATAATTTTGAGAACGTAAAAGCATAGAACCCACATGTACTTGTCTCATCTCTCCTGTTTGCTACCCTTCCAAGGCAACCATTAAATTTTTCCACGTTAAAGTTTGTCGAATAATTCATTAAAATTCACAGTGCCACAGCTGTCAACAGCGGAAAAGTGTTACAATCAAAGTGTCAGATAAAATGCAACTTTTCCTGTTTGAGTGCATCAACGTAGACTAGACTGCTTCTCTACACTAAAAATAATTGAAATAGTGAACTCCATTATCAACTCTTTCTTCCTTATCGATCGACAGTGTTCACTTATATCACACCAGACACCAACGATAATCATTTAAATTATAATGAATATCAATTCCATTTATAGTAGGCTAATAATGGATTATTATTATCGCATCAAACTACGTATTTCAAAAACAGGATTCTAGAGTCTGACAGAAAAAAATCGTTTCCCTTGATTACCATAACCAATACCTACCAATTACAACATGATTTATAAAAATAATGGACATATTTGTAACATAATTATTTGTGAATAATGTTTACCATAATTTCGGGTAGTATTCAAGTCAGGAGTTTTCACAATAATTGAGGGTGAAATTGGCATTGATGAATTGAAGTTTTTGTTCCTTCATACGAGTAAATGATAAGAAACAAATCACCATAAACATGGAATAGTCTATAGGTATTAATAATATTATTATACTGTACATCTTATCAGTGTATTTTTTGTGTTTTCCCTTATTTTCTGGATGGATGAGATTTTATAAATTGCGAACTAGGTGAGTTTGCTGTATTAGAAAAAATTCATATTTTGCAAAAAAAAATTCAGGAATAAGATCATAAGTCTTGCATTTGTTGAAGACGATAATAAGCCTTTTATCAAGAGAGACGTTACGGCTACAGTTGGTGCCATTCTGAAGATTGACTTGGTGCTTGAGTAGCAGAAGTTGGCGAGAATAAGAAATTTCCCGAGAGCTTTAAAACAATGTCAGCCTTGCGGCCGAAACTATGGTTGATTTATCAAACCTCCTCCACCTCATACCATTTGCAAAATTCCGCCGCCTCCGCCACCAACAAATTACCCACCTTGCCGACCCGAATAGATGCGTCAGTTAGATTAATGCGTCAAGTTGGATTATTAATGAGAGGCCAAATATTCTTTTTCTAGCTGAATGAGCTGGATTCTTGAATCATTAATAAATAAAGTTCCGCCTCTCGCCGTAGTAGGAGTAGGAGAAGAGCCTGTATTAGATTACCTTCGAATCCTAAAGCGCTGAATAAACTGAAGCCGATATTCATTAAAACTTTAGTTTGAAAATTGCAATTCCGTCGGACGGAATTGCCGACTACCTTATCGACTAACTTGTCCCCCCCCCTCCTGAACAAAGACCCCCAGTATCCTCCAGCTCGGTACACGCAATGCTCTCCATAATTGGCAGACTCAAACCCCTAAAAAGAGAACAGTCGTTGAATAAGTAACCGACACGGGAGTAGAACTCGGCTGCCGAAAACGGCAAAACGAAAATGATCTGCTATTTTGTGTACAGCTCCTGTTCCGTTCCTGTATTTATCTTGTTACGTATCTGGTGGCTCTCCACGACTACGCCAGGCAAGCCAAATCTCGCCATTCACTTCCTGCCACAGTTTATTGCCGGTTCGAGTAGTTATCAATTAAATGACTAGCTACACTGTGCTGCCACATGGATTCGCGTCTGAAATTCCTTAGCTTTCAACTACTGTATAAGTAATCTGAGAGGTAAAATATCTCCAAATTAAGAGAGTTAAGGAATTCGGGTTCTTCGTGAAAACGTATGACCTTGTGCTCTACTCCAATAGAACACTCCACTTAATACTTGGCAAAAATGGAAATCGATTTGATGAAATCAATAGTAATTGGGGATAAGTAGTACAAGTAGGCTACTACTATTAATAGAAAATCAATAGTATGAGCAGTACAATATTATGATTGTTGGATCTGATTGAAGCTATCAGATGAGATTAAAAAAGTTCGTCCTTCCGATTACCGATTCACTTTAGTAATGTCATTAATTTAATCAGAATAAATTCATTCTATTATTTGACCTTCATTCTATCAGACCAGAATCATTACATAAAAAATGTGTATCATTTGATCATTGTTCAAGCATGCACTGGCAAATGAGTCCAATTTCTAAAATTAAAATTTCATCGCTGACATTATCACAATGAGTACAATGAAATTAAGATAATATATATTAAAGTACACATTCATGCAAAAATGGCAGGTGTAGTCGAAATTATGTTTTGAGTAATAGCTGAGACTGTGGGATCGATTTTTCCACTGCAAAATAATTGTATCCACCTTACATTCCTTTTTGACTGTACTTACTTTATCCAGTCACAGTATTCGAAATTCAATTGGAAGAATAAGAAATGAGAAGAATAGAAATTAATGTTAAGGGCCCGTACTTATAATATTTTATTATCCCTATCAATTTTTTCAATTGATGGTTGAGTGAAATTTACTTCATATTCATTGACTTATACTGCCATTCTAAAGATAAAAAATCGACACATTCTACAGATCTTTCTGAACAATTTGGTACCATTTTCATACTTATCGGTTGGTAAATAGCGTCCGAAAAAATTCATCTCGATTTTATAAATTCAGTCAAAGGGGCCTTAAAGAAGGTTCAAATTTATTACCATATACGCATAGACTAATCATTATACTCGTAGTTATGCTTATAATGTTAACAATATTTAGTCTATGCTGTTACATTAAACTAACCAAATGTCTTATCTGAGCTATTACCGTCATCGCAAAATATTCATTATCTCACAATTATCATGATGCATCTACAATGATATATGCATTTCATGTTTTTGTTCTACTTAATTGATAATTTATCTCTCCTTCAGCCTCTATCAACAAGGTAAGGTACGCTTCACGTGGATACAAACGAGTTTTTTACACTATCAATTTGCGTTTGTCCAAACAAGGTGTATCAGGTGGAAAATTACCATTTTTATAAGGGATTATGCGATTGTCACCGATCTGGCTGCTGCTGGCTGGTCACGGCGGCTTGGATGCGGCTCATCGGACACAACAGACTTTTTTGCTCTTAATTTATTTCCATTCTGAATCATAACAGTCGCCTGATAGCTGGGTCTCCCGCTGTGCGGCTCTACTAACTTTGCATGCGATGCCATCTCATTCTCAAGACACCACGAGAACATGAATGCTCTCTTGGACGCGGTGGCTCTGTGCAGTCGAAAACATTGTTGACTCGTGACACCATGTCAAAATCTTTATTCATGCATTGACAGATCGTATACAAAACAAGGCCAGCCAATTGATTGGACATGGTCACGTTATTGATATCTATGTAAATAAGATGGACCAGCACAGTCACTGTTTGGAATGGTAGGTTACCTTTATGAGGCAATCTAATAAATTCTACAGTAGTCGTTTTACAAACCTAGTTATTGTACGCTGTAGAATTACTCGACAACTACTGTACTTTTTCATTCAGCATTATTGTTCTGTACTTCACGCAATCTAATTAAAAAATTAGAACATCGTGAGACCCAGTAGAAATACGGTTATTAAGGAATACGGTTCGAAGAGCAGCAATTTCAAGAGTGAACATGCAATATGTCCGGGTCTCACTTACATAATTATATATTTTTCATTTATGTATTCCCTATAACATTTCAAATACAATAAACTATGAAAAATGGAATAAAAATGGATCAATCACAACTATTCAAAATAGAAAATAAGGAACTACTTTCCCAACAAAAGACCAGATCGAGCTTTGGAAGAGAAATAGTTCTACTTATATGCTCTATCTATTATGATTAACAAACAAATATTATTATGATTTCATTGAATTGATGAACAAATTATGATTATTTTCGAACTCTCCACAATTTATAATAGTTTTTTGAAGGTTATATCTTCTGAAACTTCTCTTAAAGTTTCTTTCAAGTTTCTACTTTTGCAATTTACATCAATTTTTTTGTAAGTTTTGGTTTTGATAACCTTTTGACTTGACAGGTTTTGGAATGGAGTTTATCATATTATAATTTTATCCAGCCTCCATTATAAATCGACCAGGAATTTGGATACAGTATCATGAAAAATAGAAAGACACACGGGGTAGAGGATTAACTTTTTTCAAAAACAGCTCAGGTGCGAAGGCACTACAAAGACAGATCCCAAGGTAGAGCTGTCCCAGACCTAGAAATCGATTCCATTCGACGAATAGTTTGATAGCAGCAGTTAATCGTGTGAAACCTGGAATGGATCTACGGCAGTTTCTTTCTAGATCAACGCCGCTTAACACAATCACTTATTCATTTGTAGGATTGGTGGGTGGTGAGGAGGGGGAGGGGGAGTAAGAAAAGAGTTGCTCCGAATCACGTCCAGTGATCATTGAAGGGTGAAATAATGTTGAGGACAGGCCGTGAATTCGGATGGCGGCGGATCTGATCGTTGAGGGAATCGAATGGGCGCGAGACGCGACCACTGGCTACCGGGGCCTGTCCGGTGGCGCAGTTGAGAAAAGAGAAGAGAAGAAGCTCATTGCTGGAAGGCTCAGGACTAGGGTCCAGCTCAGGCTCCAGCGTCCGATCCCATTACGCTGATGGAGATAAAGGAGAGGTGTGAAGTGAACGCCGCCGTGCAAACAGGGTAGAGAGGAAGGATCGGGGAGAAATGATTGCCACACTACGTGACACATCTTGCTTTACTGGTTCGTTCCAGTTCGGTTGTGAGTGTGACCGACCGACCGTCAGTCCTCTCCCAACTAGCTTTCTCACAGCCGAATATCTTTTTCTTGCAAGTGGAACCCTAATTTCTTCTCAACCATGTGTTCTACGACTGGTCATTGTTCGTACTCACACATGTGAATTGTCTAGAAAACGTTTACGATTGTCCGTCCTAGAACAAATAATGCTTTGCTGCTCATTTGGAATACAGATTTTTGGGAGAATTCCAATGTTGCCTGGGCTCCTCTTTACCACCCCCTGGTTGTGATTTACAACAGTCCACAAAAATCACGAGTCTCTGATCCGCCCTCTTTGAGAAGTCAACTACAGTTTTCTAAATTTACTAGTTATATTACAGTAATTTTTGAACTGCAATAGTCTATCTACGAATTGTTTTTAGCTTACTTACATAAGAATCGATTAACTTGTGACCGATTAAACCTTCTCTCCATTGAATCTATTTTTATTTGAAGTTACTGTATTTTGTTCTTATAGATGAGCGACATATCGATGTGCGGTTTTCGGCATTCATTTTGTCTTGAAATTCTGTATCGAAATCATGTACAACACGACCACTTTCCTATTAAAGAAAAACGAACTTGGATTCAAAATGGCGGATACAAGATGGCAGATCAATTTTTCAAAGCTTTAGTGGAATAGTATTTTCAATTTGAGTACGATCCCCAATGTCACCTATCGTCAAATTACCTTTGTATTTGAAGTATTAAGCCGTTCCACAACTTTTCACACACGCTGTATATTTATTTAAAGAATAATAATAGCAAAGATCTGTCATATTTCGCTTATAAAAGTAAAATAAACTGTTTTTACTCAATTTTTCAATAATCCTTGAATTGTGAATATAAATAGAATAAAATAATACAATTCTCCATAATAATAAGTTCAATCCAGAATCAACTTCACCTTATTATGAATTTTTTATACCTGGAGTACAAAAGTTTCCTGGCAAAATATCACTCTTTGATCCTTAATAATATTTTTTTGAGGTAACTTTCCAAACTGCAAAGAAATAAGCTGCTTACGAAATATCACTCTTTGAACAACAGAACTAAACAAACTCACCAACCCTTCTTGAACAATATAAACCGAAGTCTTTCAACTATTTAGATACAACATTTCAGAATTTCTCAGTTTGGAACTTGATGTTCAGTAGCTTTTTTCAGTAGCGTTTAGTAGGTTTTTTTCATCCATCCGAATGGAGTTTCGCTCATATTTGTGACAAAGCGTGACAGGACTGGTCTGTCAGATAGCAGCAGTTGGCTTGGCTTTAGCTTTGTATACAGGAGACACCCTGCATATGCAGATTGTTGGTAGCAAGGGAGTGAGAGAAGGAGGGGATCCGGGGACATCTCTTATCTCGTCCTGAGCCCTGAGCCCTCTTTGCCAGCTCAACTGACAATGCAACCTAGACATGGATGCCAGAAAGGGCACCACCATCATATAACACAACTGTATTACACAAATATATTATAATACAAGTGGACCACAATTCAGCTGCGAGCAAATTTTGCTGTGTGCGATAAGCAGTCCCCTGTTTTCCGTCAAATATTGCGCGATTCACTGAATAAAAATATGTCCCGAACGTCAGAATGAGATCCCAATGGGAAACTTTTCTCGGAAAGTGAAGCGAGGTTATAAGAGGAAAACGTGGATTTCACAATGAATTTTGCCTTATCTGTAGTGATAAATTTCGTTTAGTATATTTCATTTGTCTTAAAATAAAATACGAGTATGTTATAGTAGACACTTTTTGAATAAAATATTTATTTCATATCATTTAGATCCTTTTGATAATAGACCACAGATTTTCAACACTGCGTCATAAAAGTACTAGCTCGTAATTGATGATTTTATCGATAAAATGAAATCTATCTTTATTCAAATTTAGTTATTAATAAAACAAGTTCATGTACCGAATTCAAAGGTTCAATTTTTGAAAGAAGTCCTTTGAAATTACTGAGCCTTCTCCACTCAAAACGGCATCATACCAATACTTGACATCGGAAGGTATTCGCCAAAGAAGTATTCATTATCTTAATCACTGAACTCCATATAAAGTTTACAAGACATTTTACAAGGCCAACGTATCAATTAAGTGTTGAATGATGCTCAAAGCTGATGAGAGACACTTTTTAGTTGGTTCTGAAGATTTTAAAAATGTTTCATCAGAACGTTATCATTATTAGCAATCAGATCAATTGGTGATTCTCGTTGATTTCAATTGGTGTATGATGTATTCCAAGATAATTAGAATACATTTAATTTATTTACCTTGATTATATACTATGTATATAATTTAATAAAATTATGCTATATTATAGCCTACGATGAATTTGCCTTTTTAAGTAGTCTGAGAAACAAGATTAATACACTAGTGTTCAGAAATAACTCGATTTCAAATACAGCTCCCACCCGGTCTGAAAATACAGGGGAATTTTGTAGAAACCACCATTTTAAAATTTCATTTGTAGGAAAATCCTAAACCCCAACTTGAAGCACATAAAATTCTCTATCCCAGTGCACCTACTGCATCATTTATTTAGGGTCTAAGATGCAATAATGATCTTCTCAACCTTAATCTTCTCAAAAACAAGAATTTAATGGAATTTAACAACTCATAGTACTCATTAAAGTACTCATAGTACTTAAAAGTATTTAATACATTCGAATATCATTCCAACTGCATCTCAATTATTGCTTTTGGTGTTTTTATAGAGGTGTTATGAGCTTGCTTGACATGACACTGTACTGCAATTCAGCACTTTATAACATCCAGAATCCTGACTGCACCTTGCATAATCATAACTTTTTCCATTCTTTTTTATAAGCTTATCAATTCTTTTCAGGGGAATGAAACAGTTCCAACACTGAGCTAAGGCAAGGCAGGGACATTCTCACGTCTCTAAAACCATACGATAAAATTACTCAAATAAAATTCTGAGTTTATCTTTCTGATGGAGTGCAAAACACGCATAGAACATAAACTTTACACTTCAACTTTTTATATTATCGATGACCTATTTTCACATATATCCCTTATGAAATGCATCAATAACCCACCCTGGCTACATGAGTGTTCAGCAGATGATCATCTTTCCCTAGAATTGGGGCAAACTGTTATGTTCGGAAGTTCAAGTACATTGATGAATTACTTTGCTGAAGCAATAACTTGAAACCATCATCTATATTAATAAAAGAGAGTTGGTGTCTGTACGCTCGCTTATAACTCGAGAACGGCTGAACCGATTTAGATGATTTTGGATTCGTTTGAATTTTTACAGCACTGGTTAACATAATATGTATTAAAATATAAGAAAATCCCTTTATAATTAATAAATAATTAGTAAACTAATGACCTAACCTATCAAACATTATAGACGGATGTTTTGAAATTGCCGGCCAAGCGGCTACCGAAAGATGATCGTGATTCAAGATCAGAAAACACAGCACTCTCATTCAATGCCTCGGTAGCTCAGTGGAAAAAACTCTGCGTCTGATGCTAGAGGTCGCGGGATCGAATCCCGCTACGGTCAAATTTTTTTTGCTCTAGGGTTTTCTACTCTTATTTTTTTTTACGCTAGAATCATCAATAATAAAAATGAGTTATCGTTCGTATCATGCATGTTTTATTGTTTCTAATAATAAAATTGAAAAATATATAAAATAAATTAAAACAAAAAATTATTGATTATATAAAATAAAAAATACATTGATTATATTAAATTAATTTTTTACTGTGACATTTTTGTGGGGAGAGGGTGACATGAAGGGGGACATTTAGGGAAAGAAAAGAAATGAAGGATTTGGGGTTGACATTTGTGAGACCAAGGGGCATTTGGGGATGACATTTTTTAGGGGTGTCAGGAAGAGGGGGACATGGGTAGGGAGAAGATGGGGGACATTTGTGGGGGGGGGGGGAAGAGGGTGATACGAAGTTCACCGGGACACCTAGTATAATATTATTTCCTAAAATGAACTTTGAAAACAAATTCTAGACATTAAATTCACAGACCAGTTTGTGAAAAGTATGTAACTTCCTGCAAAAGTATGTCTATTTCTTGATGGAATAAAGCTTCCAATTTATTTGATCGAATCACCAATAATATTATTTTATTGGATTGCAGTAACGTAACGTGTAGTTACTTTCACCAAACAAGTACTAGTGATGATAAAATTGTAATAATTCTTAGAGTTCCTCTATGTCATGTATAGCATTGTATTTTCCCCTTCAATTGAAAAACGTTCATTACATTCATTTATTGTCTACCAAAAACTTGTTAGAATTGACATCACATAATATCTTGTATGTAATTGTAATCATAAAAAGTAATGATGTTACATAAAAGTCACCTAATAATGTTGCTAAAATTTATTTGCCAATCTAGAGATAGCTGCGTATTTGGATAAAGGGTATTTGGACACTTTATAATATTCGTTTGTGTGTTGTATCTGATAATTTTATCATTGCATCATCAAGTTAGTACTCTCGAATAATAATGATAGAAAATTTCCAGATTATGCATGTGTTTTTCAAACGAGGTGTTTTCTCGCTTCAGCTATTGATGCTTGGGAATATATTTGTCGAGTGGATTTTTGAGTCATTATTTTTTAGGACGTCTATGTGCCATCCATCTAAGAAGAATGATGAGTTTCTTTTAAGGAGAAACAAAGGTGAAGGGAGAAGACCAATAGACAGAAATAAGGAGGTGAGAAATGCCGTACGTGATGTGCCAACTCCTCGACAACTTATTTTGATCCTTCACCGGTCATATCAGGTCACGATCTTCGGTACCTGACAACACACCACAGTCCATCCTGGAAGGAAACCTTCCCCACGCACAGATAACAACTCACGGTTCTATTCGAGCTTCACACCATGCTGAGCCTACCCATACACCTGGCAGAACAATAAATACCCCCCACAAAAAATATTCTCTCTCTTGATCCCATTCGCCTTCTTTCCGAACCATCTCAGTAAACAAGATTTCCTTCACCTGTCCAATCCTTTTCGTTCCATGATTTCTTCGGAGATTACACACAACTCGCATTATCTCATATCCATCACGGTACAAAATCCTGTTGCCTCGAAAGTGCTATGAATCAACTGAGCATTTGATTTTGACTTTTTATTTTTTTACAAACTTTCTACTTTGGGGTAAAACTGTTCCACATTTCGTGGCACAGTCGAATATAATCCACAATTCAATAGAAAACTTTCATAAATGGATAATTCCCACATAAGTATGTTACTTGTGCTTCGATAAAATAGATAATCTGCGTAGTAGATAATTCCATCCCCCACATGGGTCTTCTCACCTTTGAGATTTGTTGCAGTTTTTTAGCGAATGATTCCTGTGTTGTGACATATTTACAGCCTTTTCGACCATACAAGGAAAAATATTTTACCAGCTTAGTTTTATAGTCAGAGCAACAATTGGAAACGGAAATAAGCCAATATTTCTACTGTGTTGACTATCAGCTTTTGAAATCAGGAAGTTTAAATACATCACTCGCAGTTTCTCAGCAAATAGAATGATAGATAATCTTCCAACATCATGGTATTGAAAGTGATAAATTACCCTACGAAAAATCCAGGTGCAGTAATATTTAGGGAATGAATTCGAGCGATTCGCTATTAGAAAACTTGGAAGCTTCACCGTATAAATTGGACAGCAAAATACGAAATTTCCAGGTTTTTTGTGTTAGTAAATAAGCTGTTCAAAAAATAAAACAAACTTTTTGAATCTCAGAAAAACTCACACCGGATCGACAAGTTATTATATTCATAAAAAATATAAATTGAGTTTATATTTTATTTATAAACATATTTCATTATTTATATTATAAAAATTTCTTTATAAATTTTAATTTAGGATGATTATCCTGTGTAACCCTTATTTCAATCACGGTTAGGTACTGTTGGAAAATTTAATGTTTAACCAGAATACATTAATTTGCCAATTGTCTCTTTTCTAATTAGAATTAGGTGGATTTAACCGCAACTAGAGATCCAAAAAGTTGTTCACTCAGACAAGTGAACTAATCAAACATGTTCCATTAGCCTAATCATAGATGAGCTCTTCATGAGAGAGAACAAACAAAATTCATTGTTTTATTGTACAGTAGCATTATTATAGGTGGACAATCCCTAAATAGAGATATCAGGCTATGAATAGCTTCTAATTCGAAATACAGTTAGCCACTTGATTCTTCACTTGTTAGGCCACTTTATCCTTCACTTGTTCTATACTTGTGTTGGTATTGTTTTTAAGATGGCTAGTACAAAGTGTGAGCCCTGGTCCAAGTAGATCGACGCGCGAGTCTCAGTACAATAGCATAATCACCCTAATTTGTCGGTTAATTTCAATTCCGTCGGGGCCCAGCCCGTTCCCATTATACAAGTACAGTATACGTCCGTTGCGAGACGCTCTTTTTATTCCGTCTGGCTAATAATATCGTTTCCTGCGTTGTTTTTCACGGCTAAGCCAACAAAACAGGTATACAGAGTCTGGCAAAGTTCAGGGAGAGGCGGTTATTGTTTTGTCAGGAAATGATATTGTCGACTGAATAGGAGCGTAATGAACGTAAATAGCTCCTGTGTCGTAGTTGTAGAAAACAGGGGCGCGTTCTTCTTGTGTATGCGATCGATGGGGTTTTGATAGAACATACACACACCACAGCACCAGCTAATTAAAACGCGTCGGATGACACGAAATGACCTGTTTTTCATTCAACGTCGCGACGCCTGCTCATACCACACTCACCGTAGGTCCTTCGTCACATACCTTTCTAATACATAAAACTGTCCCATCTCTGCTCACGTATTTGATGTACTCTAACGTACTGTGTGATCGATTTATTGATTGTGGATTAATGAATGATCCGTGATAGGATTATTGGAAAAGAGGAAGCTTGTCAAAAGCGGAAGATCAAGTACGTAAAAAATTTGGAGGATGATGAGGACACAACTGGCTATTTGTTTTAAGATACACTCGTGTCAAATTACACGTGATTGTCTATGGAAATCGACTAGAAGACTACCACTAGACCTTGTGGTAACTTGTTCTTTCTACAAGTACTGGTATTATAATCAATGGGTAGTACCATAAGACCAACTCTATAGTACCATGTATATGTATTTAGTCTATGGTACTATCTAATAACTATCTAATGTAAATGTTTGTTCTTCAAGTACAGAGTACCCACAATTTACAGCATTAACAAGCTAGTAAGTTCTGAATTCTTGGATCCATAACGAACTGCGAAGTAATTAACACTAGAATTGACGACATGCAGTCCAAATTTTACAGTAAATAAGTAAATAACATAAATGTTACTCACTGGTTGAAGCTTTCAGTTCGCTTTGAACTTTCTTTTTCAACAGTGAAGTAAAGAGTATTGGCTCTTCATTTAAGCTGTATCTTCTGTCATTTTGTCATAATGTATTACCTTTATTTATTATTTATTATTGTAATCATGGAATTGTTTAGTGGTTTCACGGTTTTCTGAATCAAACCTTCAAAACTCAAAATTAATAATTTACTGACATGTAGATTATTCTTTGGATGGTGGGTCACTGATGGTAACAGTGATATGGACATAAGACATAACCTTTGAATTTACACTACTTTTTTTACAAACTAG
Source organism: Laodelphax striatellus (assembly GCA_017141395.1). Taxonomy (NCBI): domain Eukaryota; kingdom Metazoa; phylum Arthropoda; class Insecta; order Hemiptera; family Delphacidae; genus Laodelphax; species Laodelphax striatellus. The sequence continues at coordinate 23,275,497 of CM029530.1, forward strand.
GAATTGAAGAAGTTTGGGCGGTTGCCTGTTTCTCAGTGTGATTATCAATGCTGATGCACTGAATCAGCTCTTCCTATTGGACCAGCACTGATAAAACTAAATATAGGGTTTTAAACACGTCTTTCTCAATAGGGTCGCTATGATCTCATAAAAATAAGAATCAAGAAAATTGGTAGATGGAGTAATACAATGCATCCTGAAAAATATTCTCTCGATGAAATTCTCCGTCATCGGACATTGATTTCTCAAAGTGGTTGGTAAAATCAGAGAATAGTGGTGAGTGAGGGGGCATTGGCATTGCTGAAAAAAGTGTGAGCAGTTGAACTGAAGCTCAAAACAACTTTTGTGTGTAGACGAGCCCCTTGTTTGAACAGTTCTCATTTATGCGTCAACACGTGTGTAAATGTACCTTGTGTGTAAGTGTGTGGGGTGGGGGTTATATACATTGAGTTTTGTATGGATATATGCAGCATCAGGCAGCTATCTTTCTAGCTGACAGTGCATCTGCCACATTCTGGACGTTCTGTTCTTGCTGGCGTGACTCTGAAAGTGTAAATCACCAAAAAGACAGACAGTTCATCTGTTTATTCCTTTTGGAATCCTCTGGAGAGAGGTTTCTCCACATCCCTTCTCAATTCATCTAAGTGGCTATAAGATTGAAGACTCTTCAGCACTTAACCAGAGGAAGGAAGTCGCTTCCTACGATTAGAAATGATATTAATCTTATATGCTGCCATAGTTGGGTGTAGATTCTATTCGAAATCTTTGTAACGAAGACAATTTGACACCTGGCTCCAATTAGAGTGTCACCATCAATTCATACCAGCCATTAAATAAGTTTTCAAGAAGGCCTACCACAAATTAATATGGAATTCTCTCGAAAAAAATGTAGCTCAAGCTATATAGTATGATAGAATAGATTGTGGATAATCATTTATTCATAAAGTAGAATTAAGTAGGATTTTTCAGTAAACCAATACATGAATAATAATTAGCAATCAAGTTTTTTAAAAAATTGGTTGCCCGATTCTTTCAAAAATAGGTCATGGTTTTAAGGGAGTTTTAAGTTTTATCGCAAAAGGAATTCGACACAGACATTTTTTTCCATTATTGTGAGAATTATTATAACTTTCAACCTCAAACCTCAAAGCTATGTTTCGAAACAACTTCTAATTATTGAGAAAATTCATTATAAACTCAAGTTTTCATCTTTGTTACACATTCTTAAGATGGGGATACAAAGTCTACAATATAATACAATATAACGCAGAGAATATATTATATTTCAAACAATTTGTACATTCTACAAAAATATCCAACACATTGCTACATTTCGTCGAGTTGAAATAATTGCATTGATATTATTGTGTGATTCTTCCACCAGTAATATTGCTTTCTGTTTTGTGGTTTAGATATTGAAATGAATGGAGAAATAATAGTATTAGTAAAAGAAACTTTCATGTAGAATAGTTCCAAGATCGAATAGAATACAGAATACAAGGAAAATAATGGATTCTATCTGGAACAACTACTTTTATAAAACAAATAACAAACAACTGATTTTTTTAAGTCTGAGAAGTATTTCATACTTGATAAAATAAGTTTCTGGATCAGGCTTGTCACAGAATAGTGAACTGTTACATGTCAGCAGAAATTGTTTTTATTGACTGAAACAGACCTAGAGCTCGGAACAAGAAGATTGAAAGTTCAAACAAAGATAAACTCTGTCCCGGGAAGTTACATGTTTCTGCTCCAGCAGACTCGCCAATCCTCCAGCAACTTACTGAAGTTTTCTGGAGTGAGGATGCTTCCGGTTGATCCAGGCCGAATTTGTCGGAACTCTTGTCCTGGAAGAAATAAAAAAATGTTCTATAGTGAAGGTTTTTCTAGCGAGGATACTTTGAAACTATGATTATTATTTACCGAAGAGAGTTGGATAGGTTCCAGTTTGGAAAGAATAATAAATGGGTGTAGGGCAGAAGATGATGAATGCCCGATCACAAAATATACATTTTCTATTGATTTTCCAAAGCAGCCTGATTTGAATAATAAAGAGCATTCATGAGTCTTCGCTATTCCACCACCATTACAATGGGTATTCGAATACTCCAATACATGAATAATTTAGCATTCAAGTTTTTTAAAAAATTGGTTGCTGGTTTTTTTCAAAAATAGGTCATGGTTTTAAGGGAGTTTTAAGTTTTATCGCAAAAGGAATTTTTTATCAAATTCAAAAATTTCAGAGTAATTGAATTGAACATTCTAGATATTAATTTTCAAGCTATAAATTAGTAGTTTTGCTAACAAGTTCATGGTAACGATTAAATGATACCAAATCAAACACAATATAAAAGACTAAAAAAAGCTCTCTGACTTAAATTGTATTTTAATCTAGAAAACATAACTGGAAATATTTGATTTAGAAATATTTTTAGAAGATTTTTGAAAGTCTCCAGGATTTCGATTAGAAATATTGATTACAAGATTTGTGGAAACCAGTAAATTCATAGAAAAATCTTCTTCGTGTCACTGAATATGCTAATTTATCGAGGATCTCCCCCACCACTACCAGTAGTTAATTGATTATCTTTGGTAGAGGATCTTTCACATTATTCCTCGATTTCGTCAGTTGCGCCAATAGAGCTACCTTTAGCCGGATAATAATTACTGCAAAGTTAAGTCATGACCAGGAAGCTGTACTCTATTGCAGATACTCATCATCACGTACATTAATGAGGAGGCTCCATGCTCCCCATGCTCTTCCGTGAGAATATCCTCGCTGGTTTCCGTTGAATTAACACAACTTGTCTGATCGCACAGGAAATAAGTTACATTTTTGGAGTTCCGCTCCATCGATTAATGAGATATACCGTAATCCTTTTGCACACGCCAAATGGATAAGGTGTTATCACTTCATTTCAGCCCGCTATTCGTGCCGAGATCTACAGTATTGCACATGATCGTTCAGCTTCTGATGAAACAGATTCAGGGCTTGGTTCCTTCGGTTTGAGAATATACTCGATGTTTGAAATTGACCTATAGCACACACCACACAGTATTAGTATATAAAACACATAGTAGATTGACCCTTAGCACATAGTATACAGAATTTCACAAAATTGTAGTTATATAAAAATAATATGTAATGAAAAATATTTTTCACCAATATATATTTGAACATTAACATTTTCGTCAATCATTAATCCAAGGTAATATACGACAAAATCTTAAAATAGAGTCGATAGAATTCCATGATGAATAATGTAATTAAAATTCAAGCTTAGCAATTAATTTAAACAAATAAGTTTACTATTCAACTCTATATACATAAAATTTTGAGGTACTTTCGATGAAATAATAAATTTACAACAAAATATCACAATTGATACAAACTCTCACAATCAATTATCAAATACTATATTCCATACTGTTGACGGAAGTACTGAACTTTTCTTTGCGAGGAATACATATTATATAATACTAGTTACAGGATTCAAATTTGTAACAGATCTTCAGTGTTAGAGCTCCTGAGAGAGAGTGATAAGACTAATAAAGTAACAATAGTTAAGCAATATACATTAGTATAAAATAGTAAGTAACGTAAGTAAGTGTGTAATTGTAAGCATAGCTGGTAGATAATATGGTAATATTATCTACTTGAAATGAGATAAACCAATTTTTATTGATTTGAAAGGCGTAATTTATATCAGCCTCGTTATCAGTTCTCTTCTGACAAAATGCAATGATTTGGCGCAGTCCTTGAAGAAACACTCATACAAGGAACTTCATCTGCTTTCCACTTTCAGTGATAATTTTCAATCAGTGCGGTCCCGGGTATCACCTCTACTATCATCGAATACGTTTTCTCTCGTAGAAGAAGAGGTGGCTTTGCACCCGGCAAAGGATGAATTTCAATCAGGAAACTTATTACCGGAGAAGTAGAATCCTCCGAAAGAAGAGAGTACCTAAACGCAAAGTCTATTTGTTCACGATGATGTGAGAAACAAGGAGAATGTTGAATAGGGCAAGCAGAAAGCCTTGAGATGGAATAGAGCTGTTATCAAGTGAGCACTGCCGGATTAGGGCCAAAAGATGTCAAGCAGTGCTATGAAAAGGGGTAGAAATGAGATTTCGGATCGATGGAGAAGTCGGGAAAACTTGCAGGGATTATACAAGGAGAGAGATCGGTGTGAGTGAAAACGGAAGGCAGGAGAAAGTAAGACAAGAAAATGAAGTCTTGTGTGAGTCTACGAAGGAAATGAAAAACGATACCGCACAAAATGGAAAAAGATTCTGCCGCCGCCGCGAAAGACGCAACGAAAAATCGTAGAGATCTCATTTGCATGAGAATGAATAGCTGCTTCTCAGTGTTATTCACAGTTAGCAGCTCCAAAGCCTAAGATAGCCAAGTTATTAACAAGCGCTGACTTGAAAAATCTTTGCAAATTTTTCTTTGGCGATAGATGAGAATGTAATGGGACGGCTTCCAGCCGGCAGCAAACGCTGAGGGTTGAGGGAGAAAGAAGGCTGAGGGCTGAGCGCGCAATAAGGCCATTCAACAAACAAGAGCCGCCATTTCCTTACAAACAAGAAATAAACTCTGATTGATTGCGGCTTCTTAGTTCCTACCTGCAGTTTATAGACCAAACCAGATGGGATGGTGGAGAATTCTACTGAGGAAACCTGGAGAATCAATAACCTAGTTATGTGGCCCTATCAAATTGGAAATACTATTTTGGCCCTTGTCATATTTTGCGAATCATGATTATTGCACTTGAGGTCTCTCATAATTCGAGTAACTTACCAATAGATTCAATTAGCTTAGTTCTCTTAAATCCCTCCACTCATACAGAAAGCTGTGTACTTCCTTACCGTCATTAGAAAGATGTCAAAATTCTATAACCCCCCAAAAAAACTTATTAAAAGTTGGTTTTCAGTTAAGAAGATTGATGAGAAATGGGTTGATTCATTATATTGCTTCTCATTAGCAACCAGTATCACAAAAATGAAACTCTAGCTCATGAAATAAAATGACTTGTATAAAATATTTAAGAGCCAGCAGATAATTCAACCTTGATAATTAGTAAACAAGTCTCCGAGATCACACCCGTTTCCAAAACTCATCTAATAAATTGCCAGCATAATTATTGGAAGAAGAAATATTAAATAGTTTCAAAAATGTACTACAGGTTTTCAGTGCTGAAAAATACGATGGCAGTAAAGTAGAAGAATGGTAGAATGAAGCAAGTGTTTTTTCACTACGTGTCTTTGACATCAGCTTAAATTGCTTCTCGTTGAACCGCTCCTCTTGAATCACTCCTATCCAGATGACATCTTAAGAGAGAGAAGATAATGAGCGGGAGGTAGAGAGAGAAAGAGATCGAGAAGCAGTGAGAAGGAGGAGTTTTGGTATAATTCAGATGATATGGTGTGGAGGAGAGAACGAGATAGTTGCATAGTTTCGGATGTAATAACTCCACCTGTCCTAACTCGATGGTATTGCGTATCCCTTTTAACTATTTTGAAACCGAATGGAATCTAATAGCTGCGATTATTTCACTCTATTCCATTTCGGATTCAAGCTCTCAGTCCTTGATGGTCCTTGAGCCCCGCTGCAATAATTTCTAAAGACTCCTCAGATGCCATCTTAATAACTCCGCGCAGAAAACAGAGAAAGGAATGAATTTCAATAACGACCTGGTTCCCACAACATTGCAAGATAATCTTTTATTAGCTAGCTGACTCACAGACGTTCGTCAGAAAAATTGCATCACCTTGAATCCGATTCAATCTTTCCAGGTAGTAAACAAACTCCACCAGCTCGATAATTATCACTTATTGCATCTGCAATCTACCTGAGTAGTGTCTAGTTACTTAGTTACTTATCAATTATTGCACCACAGATCAAACCTCCTGTCATGGACATGCTGCATTCATTCCAGAGTGAGAAACTGATAATTGAAGCCTATCACCCAGTGTCTTCTCACAGAACAGAGAAACTCACCTTCTGGATTTTTAATAAGCTACTGATTGAATAACTTTGGAACCAAAAGTGGAAGGATAAATAGATAAACAGTATTATAAATAGATTCAGATTCACAACATTGTTCGGATAAACTATTGATGATATCAATCGATTTAAAACTACGCATATGCTGGAAATCAAGCCTGGTGAAGTTAGATAATGTCATTGAAGCTTGTCACTTATTAGTATGGAGGTATTTTCCACTTCCATTATTCAATTCATGATTGATTTAAAATCTAGGTTCTGCTGATTGCAACTAGGTAGATCATTCTATAAGATAGTTGATAAGAATGAATTTGAATTTACAGTTGGTTGAATTTGAGTGATCTATTTAACTTTTGGACATTGGCTGGGAATGTTAAAAGGAAGGTGGAGAAATGTGAAAAACGTTAGAAATTTCAATTGAATAAAAGCAATTCAATTGAATTCCATTCGAAAATCAATTTATTATATACAAATTTATGAAATAAATATAAAAAAATAGATACAATTCATTGTAACCAAGCTGTATCATTGTAAGCTTGTATAAATATAAGAAATTCTACTAATCAACTTAAAATATGATTTTTCATTGAGCTATCTCAATTTTATACTACTGTAATTATGGTATTTTCGTTGGTTCAATCTAAATAAAACTAGAGATTCTTCATTGTTATCCAGCCACATAACGTTATTTCAATGTATCCCCTGCATTTCCTGATACTGTTCCATTTATTATTGTTTAAAATTTTTGAAATAATTCCAACAAATCATCTAAATGATGGACAGCTTTATTTTCGAAAGGAGTTAGTCTGCGCCTAACCTATTGCATCAAAACAGAAAAATTGACAATAGTCAAGAGTTTGCAACCAATATTTTTAAATGAGAGCTTTCCGTTGCTAAGGAGGTTATTGGGGTTTTTCAACCGAAATTCCATTCTCCGGTTGCACGTGTTGTATTGAAACACATGTGTCGCATGTCAACCATTGTGCTGCAGGTCAACTTGTCAAATGAGCCGGATTGTAAGCAAGTCAGCAACCGGAGAGACAGAGAGAAGTCAGAGTGAAGGGAGAGGAGACAACTGTGACAATAGAACAGATAGCGCATGATACGTGATCAGAGTGATACATCCCATTGAGCCGTGAAATCACGCCATGCGTGGGAAGGGTAATCATGACTCCAGCATTTTGATGGCTCGCCACGATAGCGTTTGCTACCCAGGCTGTCCTACTGCTGGAGACTACTTGAGACACAATGCTACTTGGAGAAGCCCAGCAGCTAGCTTCAAGTGTGTCATTCCGAATCAGGTTGCCATTGATACAATTATAGGCTAACTGTAGAGATTAAGCTTTTAGCCATATATAATAGCAATAAGGTTATAGCCATAGATTGTTGAGAAGATTGTCAATCAAGGTCAGTTCAAAAAGGACTGAGTTGATAGGTGATATGTGACGAGAAGTTGGATATTGGGCAACTTAATCCTTGAAATGAAGAGTAGCCTATACTTATACTGATGAAAATTTAGATTTTTGGAATATAGTTTTGGAAATTAATTAAAATGGTTAGAATATTGAGATCGAGATCACGATTGTATTAATTTGCTTAGTGCACGAGGGAGGGATTGAGCAATTCTGTAAATCATTTTTGAGAAGATTGTTTGTAATAGGTAGGCCTAGAGATCGAATTACTTTTCTGATAAAATGTCCAAATGTTTGATAATATTATTAACACAGTTAATTTTTTACTTATTGAAAAATATCAGAGGTAATGTATTATTTGGTTACTATTACTATTATGGTATACTCTATTGCAAATTTGCAAAGCATGAATGATTAGTCTATGATTAGCTTAGCGTAGCCGATTGTTATTCTAAAAATTAAAATTTCATGAGGATCACATAAAATGTGTTTTATTGATCCGTAGATAAATAACTAATTATCTAAACTGTACTAAGTATTACTACTCCACGTCTGTTGATATAAGCTTATATCATACAAAATCTTAAGTAATATCGTTGAGAAGATTTTTTTCAGATTTTAATGAGCAAACTTGGTTAGGAAAAAAATATTTAAAGCAGATATTGAAAAGTTATCAAATCATCTTTCAAACATGCGTTGTACAGGATTAATTTTCCAAGACATTTATTGGCGAAATTATAAATCTTTTAAACTTCATAATACAGAATTAGTTTTTAGATTTGAGTACAACCTTTCTACTTGCAAAAGCTCAAATGGATTTTTTTTCATTTCTTCACAATTTTTCCCCATTTATTTATCAGCAATCTTCTTACGAATCTGAATTTCTCATAGGCTTTTTCTTTCAGTGACCTTTTAAATGATTCTAGTCTCGGCTGGGGATTAAAAGAGTGCTTGAAACCGGTTGGCAACCTTTAAAGTTATTTGACCTATACGCTACTCAATACACTTCTTGTGTCTTCTTCTTTGCTCTGTTTCCTCTCAACGCTTGTAATTTTCATCCGTATTCGAACCAGTTCAGGACTTACCTCTGTCCTTTATCTCTATTCGATTACATTCGCTTCTATGCTAATTTTGTACGTTGAGAGCAGCTGTTCTGGCTTTTATTTATTATGTGAGAAGAAAATAAATTTATTTTTCAATTAAATATTGTCTAACTTCGCCCTTCCAGGTGAAAAATGAAGGCTGTCATTCAATTCAATTCAGTTCAATTATTCAATTCAATTCAGTTCAATTATTCAATTCAATTGTCTTGACATTGGAATATCATAGTTGAATTTTTCTGAGCATGGAAATTATGAGAAAAACAAATAAATTCTTGTTATTCAAATAATTTTTCTCGGTTTATTCTGTTATGTTCTTCCAGGCAATAATTTAATACGTATTTCTCATTCAAAAATAATACAATGGTTTCCATTTTGGAATGAATAGGCGACATAAGACGTGGAAATTAATACGTGAAAACAAATACACAGTTTTTTCTCAAATGTGAACAATGGCGGTGTTGGGTTATAGATATAATAATAGATTATTATAGATTAGCCTATATTGTGAATGGCAGGTTCGCCTGAAAAGAAAAGGAGAGTCTTTCCTCTGAATCAATGTCTGGTACCCTGGCTGCAGCAGCTGCTCCCCCCTCCCCCGGACAAAGATAATTTATCTCCTATGGAGTATACATCAACCTCTTTTTGCATCTCATCAAAAATTAAAATAACCTGCAAGAATGTATTTGCACTCCTTTTCTAGTTCAAAGTTCAAAGATACATTTTTGATTTTCGTGATAAATTTCTAAGGAGTTCTTCTTTACTGAAAAAAATTCAATCCTCCTCTTATTGGGATAGCTTCCGGTTATCAATTGATAAGATCTCGTGAATAATACAGTGTATTATAATTTCCATTCAGCGTTATCGGAAAAGGAGTGGAGTCGAGTCACAAAAGAGGAAAATCAGTTAACTACACCTAATTGTCCTGCATAAATTTCCATCTAACGACGCCTATTGTGATAAACAACAATTCCTGCACATCTTGAATATTCTATTGATATGATGTGAATTCGGCGTGGCCTGCTGCTACAGGAAGACAGTTGTTACTGTTGCGTTCATTAGCGTAGTCCAATTACATGTTGCTGAAAAGAATTCGCTGAATGGTTGCGAATTGCATAATAACCAGTAGGGCATTGAAGGGCCTGGGACAGTGCCGTCCCCATCTCGCTTGTTGAATCAATAATCTGAATGTAATAATTTTTTGTCCAGACGAGACAGGGAAGGGTTTATTGAAAATTGATATTTATTTACATAAATTTACTTTTGGGATTCCAAGGATGAGTGCGGAGAGCGGATTATGCAGATTGAATGGAAAAAGGGAGGGTGTTGTAAATCCCCCTATTGAATGGAGGGCTTTCGTAGGTGTAGGGAGTGGATAATATAATTGGTGAAACGAGAGAGTGTTGGGATGAGATGGCAGTATTTTCAGAGCTTTCAAAATAGAAGCGCGAACTCAATCCGACAAGTACATTAAGCACTTTTAGGTGGTGTTGATTTGATGAAAATAAACACGTAAAAGGCTTATTTTGCATTTTTTCGAAAAATATTTCAGTTGATTCAATGGTAGATAGATTGATTTATCATTTGTTTTAAAGCAGAATATTATTCATTCCAAGCAGACTGCTCGTATATAAATTTACTAATGATTATTATTTGCTTATGATTATTATTTGTGTTATTCTGTAATTGTTAGTTATGAAGTTCTTTGCTAGTTATTCAGTCTCTCATTCATTTCTAAACTATCACGTTAATGACAATATTTCCTGTGTTGTGAAATAATACCCTGTTTTAAAGTTCATGAACACAGGATTTCTTAGAGGATTTACTAAATGAATAAGTAATAATTAATTATTCCGTATGTTATAGATTAGTATTACGTTATTATACGTTAAGTATTATAGTACCGTACAATTTGTAATTTACACTTTGTATCATTTTATACATTGAACATTGTATAGTTATACAATGTATTCTCATACATACAGAGCTGGGCGGTGAGGAAAGTTCTACAATATTTTAACACCTACAATATTGCTGGAAACACACAATAAAGCTCCCTTTGCAACAGCACTTCTAATAAAGTAGAGCAGTCATTTCTTTTGTGCGGGCAATTCTTTTTCCTCATTCACAGAGCCGACCTGACCTTTGTGCACTGTACAGACTCACTGAATACAAACGACCCCCCCCCCCCAACACACTACCCACCTCACCCATACCCACACCATCTTACAATTAAACCCCATTATTTTTAATCCAGTCCAATTAGCTACCTCTCAATGGGATACCTTTGTCAACGAGAAAGGTCACTCAGTTTTAGTGCTACTAACGTGATTTTCAAGCTTTTGAATAACAGAAGTAGGGACCAAATCTTTAAGAAATTCACTTTTGAATAGACACTTTTCGTAAATTATATTTTTCAAATTTATATTTACGGACTCTCAGAGATTTTTACTCTAATATCATGTTCATGAACAATGTTATCTTATTAAAAATAATTTCCATATCAGAATGAAAGGAGTAGACTACAACACTACAATCTATAATTCAATATAATCGGAAAAGTGCTTTTCAAACATAAATTATCAGTCGTACGTAGTACTTAATTGAGAGAATTGGTGCAAAAACGGTTTCTATGCTCAAAATATGAGGAGAACTTCTCTCACACTGACACTGGAATCCTTATTCGTATTAATTGATGAGAATATCCCCCAAAAAAGACCAGAAATTATGGCTTCTCCCGATTTTTGGCCAATAGCATAGCCAATACCTCCAATGATACGGAAAGTAATGTGTTATAAGTTATGGGTGTAGATGATTTTTTTTTGTAATAACATGGCTATAAGTATGAAAAGAGGATTAATATTATCAGAGGACTGCAGTGAATGCAATCGAAAAATTTTAATGTACGGTATTTGTCGACTATTGTAAGTTTCATCTAGGGTATCAGGCTAGAAATGGGAACTCATAACACAGTGATCAATTTCCTATTTGTTCAAGTCAATAATTGATTCCAGGGAATTTGAGAATTCACATTTCCTACAGTTAATAAGAAGAATCAATTTCATAGCGATGAACTGGATCCTATTCTCCGTTCATTTGCTGTTATCATCAGTGAACTCGAACTTATCAGCTTTTATTCCTACAATGATAATGAGATGTCTGGCTACAGCTAACAAGAAAAGTTTCAAAAGAAAAAGAGAAAACAACTCTTGAAAGCCACGAGCTGCTTTCGATAAGGTAATTGAAATGTTGTTCGGGTTTCTCTTATTATGTCGACTTCAATAAGATCAGAAAATTATTTTAGGATGAAAAAATATCTTCAGATTCCTCGAGTTATTGAAAACATGCCATCAGAATGATCCAATAGAGTTGTCCTCGAGACATTATGAAACTTGAAAGAAGTGTTCTACCTCGTACCTCATTATTTTGAGTTTCATGAGCCCTAAAGCCCTAATACTACCTCAAGAACTATTGAGTATTACTTGCTGTGCTAGCGTGATAATAAGTTATAACCTATTATTGTTCTAAAACAATAATAATAATAAGTTATATATTGCTCAAACATATTTATTTTCATTGTGACAGTAATGTTGACGGGCTTGAGTTGATGGTAGACAGTTTATAGAGTAGTCTCCAAGATAATAACGTCTCTTATTGAATTCCTGAAATAAATAATTTTATTGAAGGTACATTAAATTGATGATATAAGCCGATTATATTGATTATATTTATATAGGAAGTTTCTTGTATATTTACTTCTAGACTAGAGTACAAGAGACAAGAGTCCTTTCGATAGATGAGAAGAAAATCAGCAATTCATCATTTCGAGTTTCCTGATAATTGAAGAAATTGATTTCAAAATTAATTTAGAATTTTCTATTAAAGTAATTTTAATCGAATATGTAATATCCAAAAAAGTGGGATGATTGTATCTTGATATTTATGGATGGAAATAAATTATTATTCATTATATCATGTATCATTGTTACATAAGAAAACATGTCAAAATATTCCGAAAATATTTCTATACGAAAAAATGTTTATGTGAATTGCAGAATATCATCAATTAATTTGTATCAGAGATTTTCCTCAACAAATCCTTTCTTCCCTAGCATAATCTAGATACTGTATCTGTCCTTGTTTCCATTTATTCAGCGGAATTAAGAATAAACCTTGTATTTTCATAAAATTTAATGAACGTTTCATCCTCTCGCTTCTACAACCTACCTGTTCCGCAAAGGTGATGGTAAAGTGTCCCCCTAACGCAATTAAAACAAGAACAAGGATGATAATGAAGTGACACATCAGATTGCTCTCCCGTACCGAAGACGAGAATTCAGTTAGAAAAGTGACGCACTCTGGAGGGTGATGTAGCAAACAGGGCCCAGTGTAGTAGGCTTTCAGCTGCAGATTTCGTTCAGGAGCAGAGAGCCTTGCAGCGAGCAGTAAATCTCCAGGACGCGAGAGGCTAGGCAGATCTGGATACAGTCTACGGAAAGATTTATCGCATCAGACGCGCAAACTTTCCACTTTTACTTTTTTACAGTGCAAGTGCTCTTCATTTGATCATTATTCAGTAGCAAAAACAACAAACGCTGGTCTGGATTGCCTATGAATGCTGGCGATACGACTTTATCTCAGCTTTCAACAAACTCTAGAATTTGCTTATTTCTTATTTTCGAAATTAGAATATTCATGGTGCATAATATCAGTAATAATAAACCAGTTGTATGAGATCAGATATACTCAGTCTCTTTATATCGTATAAGCAGTAATAGTAGTAGTATCAGATACATATTTTTATACATCGGATACAATGTGTATAAAATGTATATATATAAAATTAATATTATTAATAATATTAATGTATAAAATGGAATATAAGATAAACGATAAGATAAATGTTGAAGCTTCTTTATATAAGAATGATTTCAATCATAAAAAACGCTTCTAATCGTGGAAGAAGCAGAATTATTCATCTCTATTCCTTTATGCAATATTTTTCAAAATAGGCTTATTGTCGAATTTTAATTAATAGATGGGCGAATATTTCAAACGGTCTAAGGAATGTAATATGCACAATATTAATTCAATAAATACTACAAAATATTAAAAACCAAGTTTGAGAGGAGGAGAAAACGGCCATATTGCAATTAGTAAATTAGTTTCCAAAACTAATTCCACTGATTAGTTTGAAATAAATAGCGATTGAATCGTTTCCATTTGAATTGCAGAGTGGTTATCGTCGGAAAAACATTCCCACTCACAAAATTGACAGGATTTTTTAATAAATTAGCCCAGGACACAACCCGGACATTTTCTATTAGAGAGCAGTTCATGCTGAAATACTATTTATGAGGACGAGGGGAACTTTGACATAAAAAAGGATAGTTCTCTCTTTCCTGTTGGATTTTATCCGCACATTCGTTACGGCTAAGCCAATAAAAAGCATTCGGCAAGCCAATCACGTATTAGGGACCGTCTGAAATTTTCAAAGAATTTCTTCCTCACCCTTTGATCAGTCTAATAGAGACAACCACCATCTCTGGCTTCGTACTCGGGACAAACCTTAGTTGACAAAATGGCTTGATTTCAACCATTGTTGCTGATTAAACAACTTTCCTAAATATTGCGGTAGCGGTAAGTATCGAACATTGTCGAAGATTACATCATGAAACCACGATTCTGACCATGATACCATCAACTAGTTTCGCAAACTTGGATTAACTGGTTCACTGGTTGGATATTGATGGCCTACTGTCATTGATACTTTTGTTTAATTTGATGAGTTTGTAAAATTTCATTTTATTTATTTATTGTTTTGTTAGGGATGATAATAATCACATAAGCTCTAGGCTTGTGCGTGGGTAATGGGGAGGATGATGATGAGAGATGAATGAACCTAATGTGGGTTCCGAACCACCAGGAAGCGATTTTGAAGCTCATAAATTTTTGTATTTAGAGGAGCCGGTCAACAGGAGTGGTAGGTCTTTTATCTATCTCACCGATTAGACTTGCCTGCTACCACTGGGACAACCGCTTCTCCTATTTGATCAGGAGTGCAATTACAATTTGTTGAAAATTGCTGACTGATTAAGATTCAATTTGGAACCAAGTCTGAGACGGTTTGACTTTGATTTTCACAGGTGTGCTGGACTTCATCCTCGCATACAAATACAGCTGCGTAAATAGGACTTTCGTTCCGGAAGGGAAACGTAAATATTTGATCAGAGTTTAGGTCAGCTCTTCTAACCCGCATGTTACTTCTCAATAGGTAAACACTAATAATCATATGTTTGGGTGTTAAATAGAGATAAAAACTATTCATGCTCCAGAATGTCACTTGCTGATTATAGTTTTTGAATTTTTTGTACTTCTTGTCGCTGATTTCCTCTCTTCCCTTTTATCGAGGATTCACGAAAAAATGCAACCCGACTTTTCAAAGTACATGGCGTTCTAGTTTCAAAAATGATAAAATATTGATAATTATCTAGAATTTTAAAACATGTCCATTAATTACTTTCTTATTAAGGTATTGGTTTTTCCAATATTAAATAAACTTTGAATTTCATGACAAGCTGCATAAATCGGTTATGAACTATGATACAGTTTTAATGTAGTAGTGTCCTATGAATTCGGTTAAAATTGATTTGTCGTAATAAAATCTAAGTAATCGTTTTCTCTTTCTCAGGCAGTTCCTCATCAACTATATCGAATTCAAAACTGGAATTTATTCATTCAAACACACTAACACACAAAAATATTTTGAAAAAGGATAAACAAAAAGTACAAAACAACAAACAATATACATATAGAACTTAATACATAGTTCTTACATTAATACTTAATACATTCTATATACATATATAACATAAAAACAACTTGCTTGCTCATTAATGGTGGAATGTGCTAGAGAGAAGGAAAGGGGTATATGATTTAACATCTCACTCATATGGGAGAAAATCCCCAGTTTACTAGTTATAAATGATCGTAAACGATGGTGGAAATGGCCTAGACTGAATAATTGGTGACACCTGTATTGTAAACCTACATTTCAACTTCGAAATCACTCTTGAGAATCGAAACAAGTGGCACTGGAAACATGAAATTGGATGTTCAAGCGGTCGCCACGGCCACTGTAATTTCTATCTGGTGTGAATGACGTGTGTAATGCGACTACTTGCATTTGAAGTCTTTCTCGTACTTCTTTGTTCATTTCCGTTTTCTAATTAGACTGTAGAGGCGCGAATTACTTGCATCCGCAGATTCAATTGCTGTGCAAGTGAATTGGTAATTCAGCCATCGTGACTGACAGTCGTGAATAATCCCATAACGGAATGAATGATCACTACCCGGTCTAGTAACAAAGGATATTGAAGAGATAGTCCACTGATTATTATTCTTATTTTCGGGGTGAACTGTTATAGCGGACAATGTCTCTCAAAGATTCTCTCTCACACTCACACAGCTCCCATTTCTAGTTTCAATCACGTTTTCTCTCTTACTCTTGATCTTTTTAGTTCCCAAATTTATGTACCGGTACCGTACCTTTTTGTTGTTCAACGATATAAGTTCAACGAGCTCTTCCATTGGTCATGATTTTTGAGGGAAAAAACAAGTTTCAAGTCACGGTTTTGATGGAGGAACAAAATATTTACATCCCACATAGATCTTCAACAATGATATATAGAATCAAAGAGCAGTAGGTCATTTCTGAAGCATAACTGTTATCTTCAGC
Organism: Laodelphax striatellus; assembly: GCA_017141395.1. Classification (NCBI taxonomy): domain Eukaryota; kingdom Metazoa; phylum Arthropoda; class Insecta; order Hemiptera; family Delphacidae; genus Laodelphax; species Laodelphax striatellus. The sequence continues at coordinate 23,291,757 of CM029530.1, forward strand.
CTGCATTTCACCTGTATCGTAGGATTAGGTCTGCCATTATCATAACAATAGTCCAACATTATTGTATTAAAATTCATAATTCTTATTCCATTACTATCATAATCATATGCATATAAATATTCATCATCACTATTTTATTCTGTGAGGGCAAAACTTGTTGACGCTCTTGCTCATAAATATTTATCTACTTCATTGTTTTTTTTTCAAAAATAAATAGGTTCAATTGGAGTTTTTTTCTTAAAAAAGTTATCTCTTAAACATTTTCTACATAGGACTGATTCCTGATTCTTTTGAGCTAGATATTTTGAAAGCTTATGATACGTGTTATTCAAATTTTTCCTTTTTATCACAATAAATTATATTATACCAATGAAAATTTATGTGATACAAAACATAATTATTGCTAGCAAAACACATTTCAGCTTGAAACGATAGTCTTCAAATCATTTTCTCTGATTTTTCAACAACTGTTTCAAGGCTGTATCGTAATTTTCCCGTAAATCAAAGATGTAACTTATTTTTCTGGTTGTATATTCTGTAAGTCTGGCTCTGATCAACGCCTGCCGGTTACTCAACTTTGGAATTTACCAGTAGTGCACTTGTTGTTCGGTAGTGTAATTGCGAGAAAGAAATGCCGTCGTTCCTTTTGCCAGTAACTGGAAGAGAAGTTTCCGCTTTTTCTTTTCTACTCTTGAGTGCCGTCCGACAACTTTTTTCCTAATTTTCTTCGCCCATCCTCTCCTTTACAAGTCCGGCATCCTCGCTGCTCCACTCGTATATTCAACTCGTCCAATCTGATTAAAAATGTTTCGGCCCAGCCGGGCGAGGCGAGTCATTTTCCACTGAACTTGCAAAGTAATTACTAAGAGAACGCACCGAATAGTTATTACTGAAAGTCGGAACAGTAATTAATTTAGTCTGGAAGTATTATTTTTCGTGTGATGCTGATAATCTTCCAAAACCCTTGAAAAGATGCTGACTAGGGGTAGGTTTTTTCAAAGCAGTTACATAAAAGATCTTGATGTAGGCTGTGGGTGAATGCTGGCGTGGGTTCTTATCAATACTGAACCTCTTATCAAAGGTCTTATGAGAGAGGTTTCTTGACGTTCTGTTCTGTTCGATTATGTGTATGGCAGGCCTTAATATCGTGGCTTTGTTCCATACCTGCATATTAGTATATAGAAGTATGAATGATGATACTTCACTTTACTTTACTCCCAAATACTTTATTAACTTCTATAAAAAAATCGAATTAAAAATATCAAGTGGATTCCTCATTAGGCTAGGCTTGCTTGGAGGAATGGCTTCTCTCATCAATTAAGCTGTATCCTAAAGAAATGAGGAAATAAAACAAATATGGAAGGACGAGAAATATCTTTTATCATTGATTCAAATATGTATACACAACTAAAGATTATTCTCTGCAAGCTGTTTACTTATTGATAAATTGATAATATTATATTCTCTTTATTTTAATGGAACTTCTAACTTCGAGTAATATGGTAATTACTGAATTGGTCAAGTCACAGAAAAGGAAAACTCTGAATTCTCTCTGATTTAGAATCAGTGAGCTGATAATACTTTTCCCCTCAATCACTTACTCTCTCTATTAGAAATGTTTAGGGAGTTCATTTATCATGGCAGTCAAACTGATAAACTCACTGTGACACATTAATATTTCTTCAGTCGGAATCATATCTTTGAAAGTTTGACAAGTAAAAATACTGCAACCTGTTTCATGCTTCCAGCAGACAATGATAACAAGTGTTTTGCTTGACATTTCTCAAGATTAGTTGCGGAATAAGAAGCTTTGAAACATGATACTTTTGTGTATGTTTCAGCTTTCATATGCCCCTAGAAGTTTTCAAGGAGCGAAAGAACCTTATAGATTGAATCATCATTAAGTTTCAATATTAAATATTGGTTTGGTTGCCATGACAAAATTTGTAAATAACATAAATTTCGGGCTCTAAATTTTTAGTTCAAAATTTCAATATTTTCTTGTATCTTTCGTGTTCTTGTGTTGTGCTTGTGGTTTATGAACTTTTGGACTTTTATGTATCAAAAAGAAATGCTTTCAAAATTCTAAATCATTCTGGAAAGTGGATAAAACTACAACCTAAGTGGAATTAGGTTATCACGGCGAGGTGGAACAACCTTCGGGTCTCCCCACCGACAAAAGCCATACGCTAAATAAATAATATTAAATATATTAATAAACATATTAAATAACTTTCCTATAAAATCATACAACTCAGAACTTCAATCTATGATTCTTGATCGATAAGTGTAGTTCACATGCCTTTTGCTTTCTATTTTAGCCCTATTATCGTATTCTCTCACACAGAGCTTCCGCATTTTACTGGCCTGAAAGAAAAATAAACATAATTTTAAAAATAAAATATCACAAACAGAGAAATCTACGTTGAATACTGCGAAACACCATGCACTCTTTTGAGACGCTATCAAATTATCCCACACAACAAACATATAACTAATTTTCCTTTGCTGAAAATAAATAGAATATTCTAGTAGCAAAATGTTAAAAAACAGTCACTAAGCATTCATTACAATTCTTTTGAATACAATTCGAAAAGAAAAGAAGCTAAGCCTTGGGAATTCTAAACGGTTTACCTGGCAACAGAAATTCCCTTTGTCGATGGGTTTGCACACGGGATGAACTTTTGAACTTACCGTCTCTGGATAAATTATTATTATTATTTTTTTATAAATTTGTGTCTGTTACTGACTTACAGTTGAAACTTTTATAATAATACGCTTCCTTACTTTTGCTCTACTTCTGGGTAGAGCTATAACATATTTCGCTCAAAAGTTGAAAAGTTTTCCAGTCGGTGAAGATTTCAATATACATTCCCTTGTGTAACATCCATTGAACATCTTATTTCCATGTTTCCACCCACATTCAGGTTATATGAATATTTTCGTCTACGGATTCCAAGTTTTTCAATTAAGTATTTCAATTCATTCAACTTCTTATTTCCATGTTGCCACCCACATTTAGGTTATACGAATACTTTCGTCGTCGGATTCTAAGTTTCACAATTGATCTCATAATCTTATCTCATGCCAGTCACTGCTGATGTGTTATCATGTTGTAGGAATGTTATGTTCTGCAACCATTCATAAACGTATTGTCATCAATTTGAAAACGCCGGCTTTTTTGACACCTCAACAATAGATATATATATAGCGTATGGTTTTTATCCTCTAACAAGACACCGATTTATGATACCGTACTCTATTGGTATTTCTTGTCATATTTATAATAGATTATGTATATCAATAACCATTCAATACATTCAAAGGAGAGGCAGAATATTGTTCTCTCTTCGAATCGCACGCGTAATAAACCGAAATTTCAGTCTGATATCACGACTCGGTGTGTTAACTTGGGATGAGTTTCAAGCAGAGCAGATGATCAGAAATTAAACATCACTGTTCATCACAATTATAGAAGTGTGCGTATTGGCAACAAGCATGTGATTGGCCAATCAGTTGTAGGGTACTGTCTCTGTACTCAGATGTATTCAGGATGGAAAGCACTATGATTCATTGTGCAGTTAGGATTCAATTGAATAATATTGAATTCTGCCAGATTGAATATGAAGACAGAAAAAAGCCTCTTACAAGAGGCAATCCAAAACTCAAACTACTATTATGATTTTGTTTATGCTGCTAGAATTTTCTACAATAGTACAAAATACATTATCACATTTTTACAAAAACTATAGGATTTAAGAGGATGATAATGAAAAATGAATAATGTTTTAACTGTTTTGTTATTTCAAGGCCTCTTGAGAGCTTACAGTTTTAGAAATATTCTGAACCAAACTTATGTATGGTATTGGGAATAATCTTTTAATAGGTTGATAATAAAAAAAGAAAGTTCAGCTCTTCTGGGCACACATCAGAATACTTCGCATACGTTGATGTATGCACGTTTGTCCTGTCCAAAGCAGGACATGGCAAGGCACAGTGCAAATAATAATTAAGCTCGGAAAGCCCCACCTGCTCGAGTAGGGGATGGAAACTGTTGAGACGATGGCGAGGGAAAGTCAACATAAGTTAAGTGAGTTCACACAGTAACTCAAGTTACATTAGCCGCTTGTGCTGGTGGATGTTCAACAACACATATCTTGTTGAGGAAGTAAGCCTACTACAAGTTGTGTTGTTGGAAGCCAACTCAGAGAAGGAGCACTTGCCGATAAAGGAAAGAGGACTGCTTTGAGTGTGGTTGAAACTGTGATGTCAACTCATTCTATGAGTACGGTTGGGAAGTATCATTCCACTAAATACAGTAGTTGTTTTGTAATTTTCAAACTCATAAGAAATTTCTACTGACTCTCTCTTCTTCAAGGTATTATGAATGAGGTGGCTGCTCCAACTAAAACTGTATAAACTCGATAATTGTTAAATACTTCACAGTACTTTAACTTGTTTCTTGAAGAACGGTTAAGTAGTATAGCCTTGTGAAAATTAGCATTGAAGAACGTTACTGAAGATCAATGAAAATGAAAGAATGAGAAGCCAGTGGAGTAAAGGAAAGAAAACGTGAATCGAACGATCGATGAGTGAACAATCAGCATCCAAAGTTGATAACCTACAAAGGCATGAAAGAACAGACGTGGACTGGCTGTGAAAAATATATACTGTACCACAAAGTAGAAAGGATCCTTTCTACTTTGTGACTGTACCTAGTTGATATATTATGAAACCATAAATGCAATATGACTTATTATGTATAATATTAATTTGTAGTTACCAAACAATCTGTAGCTTATTTTTGACAACAATTGCTGTTCTTGAAGAATATGTAATAAAGAATTTTGACTATTGACTATTGACCATTAAAATTATAAATGGGTGATATACAAAGGGAATACAAAAATAAACTATGTCTATCTTGTATAATGAGAGGAAGAAAAGGCGCTGTATATTGTCTTACAAACATACAAGCAATTCTACTTGCGTGAGATGAGAATATTGTACTCCATATAGGAAATTCTTGTATTATGCAAGTGTAACTACGATCAGCTCCGCATCTAGTAAAACAGTAGTTATCGTTGAGCCTCGTATCTGGTCATGTAAAATCTAATGAGATGATTAGGAAAGAATACAGAATCTGTTGAACCTTGCAGCACAATAACTGTTACTCATCGCCGAAATTTTTAATTCCACTGCTCAGCTCGGAATGAGAATTTCAATCAGAGAAAATGGGGAAGTTACGATGGAGTCACGTGATAAAGGGAGTTGGTGTTTGTCATAACTGGTGATTGCAGTCGCTGGTACGCTGTTGACCAGCTCAATTGGGAGCAATAGAATTGGAAATAAAAGCAGAGCTGCAGTCGAAATTCGCTGGATTGTATGTGAAAGCAGTGTGCAGTGCATCCGATAAACGGCGACAAAGCCTTCCACATCATGATTCTCTCATCCCTTTTGATTCCTAACGCGGACCCAATATATCTACAGTATCGTTTGAGTCGCTTTCTCTTTGACCATTTCACTCTCAATTCCACATAACACTTCAATGTGGATTATTTTATCCGAAAAAATTAGGGCAATGATTCATAACACTAAAATCTCTATTACTTTGATTCAATAATAAAATAATTATTTTTTTAAGAATACAGTCGTCTACATTTTTATTAGAAAAACTCATTATGAAAAATCAATACTTCCACTTCTATGATTTCAATCATTTTTTTCAAGGATTCTCATGACTTGCAATAACTCTCTTCTTTAATATCTTCTGAAATCATTGAATTCCTGGTTCCACTTTCATCTCCAAATCACAAATTTTTTTGTTTTTCCTGTCGGAACACGGTTCTAGAAGTGAGAATTGAACTCAATGGTATTCGAATGCATCAAATCCTAAAAATAAAAATTTGACTTCCTCAATAACCTGTAGTTTCCATCAATTTTTAGCGGATTGCTACTGTGAGATAAAATAAATACAAATACCGGCACAAGGTTGTTTATTTAAGCAATATCCCTATATAAGCCAAAAGAAAGTTCTTATTTCTATGTAAACAGTTGCGACTACTGAAAACTTACGTCAATTGACAAATGATCTTTATTGATTATCATGATTTGTGCAGCAAAATTTGACTTTCAATGACCGACTTTCAATAATTATTTCATTAAAGTGAATTAGCGTTATAACATTCGAAATCAAACCGTTCTCAAGGCTCGTTGAAAGCTTTGATTCACAGAAGAAATGATGACAACATTTCGATCATAAACTTTAAAGAAAAGGTTGTTTATTCACAGTTTACAAAAAAATATGTGATGAAACGAGAAATCTATATCTATTTAATAATTTACCAGGGAATCGATACCATACATGCTCGTATAAAGCATCCGACAAGAGATGCACAATAATAAATATGTTATTAGAAAAACAGTACCCAAAAACGTAGCCCACAAAATTGTACGCATACAAAAACAATTCCAACAAGAACTTGTTCTACATCGGAAAGCACTGATTCGGACCATATTGGTACAGTATTTTGTTTGTGATATAGGCCTCGATGCAAGCACAGGAAATTGCCGCAGAGCTTCGTTGACCGGAGTGACGTGGCAATGATTTTTTAACGGACTCTATAGCTCTAGCTATAGGACAGCAACATATATGCGTCCATGTATAACATATGTATATAGTGGTTGGGTGGCAGACAGCATGGCATAGCATGGAATGGCATATTGATCGGCAGCAGCCTATAGGAACACACTCGGGTGTGTATCCTCTTCCGGTCAAACACTGGAGGTCTATTGGTTCGGGGGAACTAATTCCAACGAAATTACAACTTTGCCGCTCTGCGCTGTGTGTCGCGCTGCTGCAACCGATTTCTATAGGCTGCAGTCGGCGGCGACCTCTATCGTCTGTGAATTGGCGACGCGTATAACGTATAACGCGTCACCAATTCACAGACTGTAGATAATATGTAACGTTCAAGTGCATTGGCGTGGGTGTTTGAGTTGGAAAGAGAAGTGGGTGTTAGTGGGAAGTTGGTGTTTAGTGGGAGATTTAGAAGTTGGAAAATTCAATATTTTTGGGCTTAAATTTAATAAGATTACTTTCTTCATAAATTTGATTAAAATAATTATTTTTTCTATAATATTAGATTATGTTAATCAATTAACATTACATAATAATATGAATATAATTATTGTTATTGTTGTTGTGAATAATGGAAATATTATTCTATGTCGCATCAACAAAACATGAAAGTATAGAGTATAGATTAACCAAATAGAGCACAGACTTATCAAATAAAGCATATAATTATTGAAGAAAGCATAGACTAACAAATTAAGAGAATGGATTCTTCTGAAAGGATATTAAAAATACTTAAAAATATTACAGAGTGGACAAAAAGTCCCTCCGCAGTGAAATATACAAGGAAACACTCAATCACTAGCACTCATATAACAGCACGGTAATAACATAGACTAACTATAGTTGTCTATGGTAATAGTGTATAGAGTTGTATGGTAATAATGTATGTATAGAGTTGTCTATGGTAATAATGTGCACTGTACGGTAGTGCACGGTAAAAACGTTTCGCCATTTTTTGTTAATACAGACTATGAGAGAAAAATCCAGAAAATTGAGATGAGATTGAAAAAAAAATCTCAAAATTAAACTATTAATTTTTTCAAAGTTGACGCCTAATAATACACTAAGGGCCGGTTCATGAGCTCGGGATTTAGCCAAGTCCTAGACTAAAACGGGTGGCTACCGTAGCATCGACAAACGTTTGTCTCGAAAGGTTAGTGGGTTAGCATAACCCAGCACATACTGTCGAGGCTAACATCTGTCGATTCTACTGTGGTCTCCCGTTTTACTATAAGACTTAGCTAAATCCCGAGCTCATGAACCGGCCCTAATAGTACTAATAGTACTGTACCACACCATAGTTCATCTAGCATGCGATTATGAATGGAGAGCACACTAGGTATTATGATATTCATCTATTCTTTTCTTTTTCTTATTGGGTGGGCTACTGTAACGAGAAAGACTTTGTACTAGTACTTCAAATTCTCTCTTATTATTTGCAAGATTTCACTGATTATCTGTATCACAAAGACTGCGTTTCAATTGATAAGAATCATTCCAAAATCCAGTGATTTCCTGTGAAGCACTGCTAAAGATGAAGTTACACGGAAGAATGGGTTTTCCGGGAAACCCTGACTCTATTCTCCTCACCTGAGACTTCTCTCTCACCTCTCTCACCTTCAGGTGCCTCACAATAAATAAATTCCTCCACGAAATTTTATTTTCCCGGAAAAGTGTTTCTAACGGGAAACCTATTACGAAGATTCCACCACTCTTCATTGGAATCAGACTCACTTTTTACATTGTCCTGATTTTACAGAATCAATGTTTTTCATTCGATGAAATGAGCTCAAAATAATAATAGATAAGCTTTTAAAAGAAACAAATCTTGTTATTTTGGAAAAGCTTATCAATTGACTAATTGACTGCTCAAAAATGAGATGAGATTGTTTAGAAAATGAATTTACCGAAGAAGATTATACATGATATTCTCTTAGTTTCGAAGCTTAATACAGGATTTGTGACTTATTACATGCTCTTTGCTATGTCTTTACCGTGCTTTTTTTTTGTACAGGGTGAAATAATGGTGATATTAAATTTATCTTACTTTAAAAACGTTCATATAAGGTGATGAGGTTCGTGAATTTTTCTCTGCTTATGAAGATGTCTTCAGAATAATAATGAATTTATTGCATCTGCGCTGGATGCATTTATACAGAGGTGATTAGTAGTCGAAGCTGGATTTTGAGGATGATGCGACAATACATTACTGATGTATGATTGTTGCAGAGTTGGTTATAGGTAGAGCCGAGTGCTGACTGAATCATGAATGTCTCCGGAGACAGGACGGGACGGGAGGGGGGGGGGGGGGGAAAACGATGAGTAAGCCGAGTCGTTGAGTTAACGATCGAGGGTGGAAGGGAAAAATAAAAAGAAAACGGAGGAGATGGTGGAATGGTGGAAGAGAGAAAGAAGAACAAATGATGAAAAAGAAGAAGAAGATGAAGAAGAAGAAGAAGAAGAAAAATAAAAAGAAGAAGAACAAAAGAAGAAGAAGAAGAATAAGAAGAAGAAGAAGAAGAAGAAGAAGAAGAAGAAGAAGAAGAAGAAGAAGAAGAAAGAAGAAGAAGAAGAAGAAGAAGAAGAAGAAGAAGAAGAAGAAGAAGAAAGAAGAAGAAGGAGAAGAAGAAGAAGGAAATGAAGAAAGAGAAGAAAGGAAGAGGAGAAGATGAGGAAGAAAAGATGGAAGAGAGAAGATGAAAAAGTGGTGAGAAGAAAAAGATGAGGAAAGAGAAGATGAAGAAGAAGAAGAAGAAAGAAGAAGAAGAAGAAGAAGAAGAAGAAGAAGAAGAAGAAGAAGAAGAAGAAGAAGAAGAAGAAGAAGAAGAAGAAGAAGAAAAAGAAGAAGAAGATGAAACTGGAGAAGTAGGAGAGGGAAATAAGAAGACCGAAGACGGATGGGATTGAGAAAAGTTTGACTTTGAACAGGAAGAAAAGGGAGTTTGAGAAAAAACCAACAGGAAAAAGGGATAGCAGAAGAAGAGGGAGGTGAAGAAGTCAACGAATAAAATTGTGTAGAAAACTATGGCAATGAAGTTGATTGCGAATGATTTGAAAGGAATAATGGAGAAGAATTACCGTAACAAGAGGAGATGGAGAAAATAGACAATTAGAAGAAGATGGAGAAAAGTGAGAAGGTGATGAAAGCAGAAGAAGATGGATCAGAGGGAGACGAAGAGGATGCCAAAAAGCACAAGAAGGAAGAAAAAATTGGGTGAGTGGATTGAGGTGTAGAAGGTACGATTGAAGAAGACGAAGAATATGATTGGTGGAGTGTGAGGAGGTGTTGCGAGGATGAGAAGTGGTGAGGAGGAGGAGGAGGGGGAAAGATGTGAGCAAAATGAAATCACTTTCTCGCCGAGCTGAGAGTATAGCAACGTCGACCGGTGTCTTAGTCTTAGGGGATGGTTGTTGTTGGAGGTCTGGGGGGTGAAGGGTGTCCTGGAATGGAGGGTAGTTCTTGAACGTGCTCCGGCTCCAGCTGCCTCCAGGAATTGGCTTCCCCCCTGTCACAACCCCCTCCTCTCACCAATTTCCTCTTCCTCCACACTCGACCGCCAAAAGCACTGCACTACAAGTGCACCCATACTATTTCTATACTGGATTATACAATATACTTGTTTGCCAGCCCACCACGATAATATGAGCGCAGCCACAACAAAGGTCTTGGCCGCCGTTGCTCGTAATTTATTTCTGAAACAAGATTAAACATCGCAAAATGAACCAACCGCCGCGCTCAGATATTGAGCTTGCCAACGCATTTGAGCAAACCACTTCACTCTTGTCTGTCACAAAATTCACCAATTTCCACTTATTTGCTCTGGTGAACCAAAATATGGTGGTCTGAGAACCATCTTATCAGATGGAGAAATTGGAAGATAAAGCTCTAGAATGTGGGAAACTTAGTTGATTCCCTCCTTTTTCACCCTGTTGAAAATAATATTACAAATATAATTTTATCATAGGAAAGATTCAATGAGGATGATTTCTTCCAGTTACAAAAACTGTTAGGTAATAATAGCTTCAAGTTTCCTTGAACTCGGGTATTTGCTGATCAAAATAAAGACAGAAGAATACGATTTTATTGAACAAACTCGATCGCCTAGGTGTCTTTTAAAACCCGAATTTCTTCTTTAATTCCATGGATTTAAATCTAAACGAACGATATTGTAGTAATGTGTCCTCTTTGTAGCATCAACATTGTAATCGACTCGTTGGATTCTGAGAGGGAAGTATGGATATCACAAAATAAATGGGAAAATGCTTTCACGAGTTCGGTAATTCACACTTGAAATTTGAGTGATCAATTTAGTTGTGTCGACGATTAGGCGATATGTATGTAACACTCATGAAACAGGACTTTTCTCATTTTTAAGGAGAGTGATGCTTTCATAATTTGCTCATAATTACAGCAATATTCACATTTCTACTTCAAGCTTTGTTTGTAAATTTTGTTGCGAACCAATTATTTATCCAGTTGGAAAGCGAGAATAATTATCCGATTCTGTTATACAGTAGTTACTTTTGGTTAGTCATCAAGTAATCTAAAACGGAATGGGTGGTCGATGAAGCAAAACATTTGGGACACTCAGTAAATTCACAGTCCAGTAATTTACAGTTCACACCACCTGTGCTGCACCCTGTACTGCACGTGTTTAGGCAACGTACAACCCTAATTTTTTCCACCGTTCCAACCCTGTCAACACGGAAGGGTGTGTCTGTGCCTTTGCCTATGCCTATGCTTACTTCTATTTATGCCTACCTCTATGCCAAGCTTACAGCAGATGTTAACATTGTCTTTTTCCCTTCAATTCAGTATAGACAGTATATTCAGCATTGACAGTAGACACCCCTTTTCTGCCAGACTTCACGGAATAAAACGGTAGCTTTTTTGTTTTCTTCAAAATTTATTCGTTTACGATGACACCAAGCTTAAAAAGAGTACCGTACTGTTCATACGATTATTGTAGCCGTGGTTACTTCATTAAAGCACGATCGCATAACTTCCACAAGAAGTTTGAAAATATATTGTTTAGAGAAGAAATTAATGAAAAAACTTGATAAAATATTGGTATATAGTCACTCTCAGCTCTCAGCCATTTTATTATTCCTATCTATAACGGCTTTGAAATTGAGAAAAGAAATAGAGAAAAACTATAGGCTATTGAGTAGCCTACATATTGTGTTATCAAATTTCAATGAGGAAACTACTCATGTTTACACTTATCAATCGACAAATTAATTCCAGTTAATGAGGAAAATCTTTCTTTCTCCAAAATTGTTTACCTCAAGAGAATAATTTTTAGTAAATTTAGATTGACTGGCTGAGAAACTCGAGGCTTGCAAATTTGAAAAATAGATGATTATTTATGTTTAAATCTCAACATTTAGAGTGATGCGTATAGATTTATTAGATAGGCGAAAGATGATATAATATTGATACTATAAATAAGCGCCGACCAGATCGGTTGAAGCAATAAAAGAGCAGAGAAGCTTACTTCAATACTGTACAGGCTATCCCTCACCAAATAATTATTGTTAACTAATTTTTAAATAAGATAAGTGTGTTACTGTAGCATAATGTTCTAGTGAAGTATTCAAAGAAATACACAAAATGAGACTAGAACTAAGAGTAGCAAGTAAACTGCAATAGGCTACAGAAATTTGCAGCCTCTCGGTTTCGCAGCATTCGCTAATGGAAGGAAAATACCGGAGAGGTTAATGGTGAAGTAGGCTAAAATAACTATTATTAGTCAGGTAATGGCGTGTTTCCTGGGAACTGCTAGCTTCACAGCGAACTGACCAACTGCAAAAAAAATGTGCATCAATTAATATTGCGAGTGTATTTTCCAACTTGTACCCCGTTGCAAGGGATGAGGCGGCAGTAGCATTGCGTGATGGCCCGAAGAGGCCTTATAAGTTGCGTGTGGAGTCGCGCTGCACCGTCAAGCCATTCTTCACACAGCGCTGGCTAAGGTACACCGATGCAGCTGCTTGTCTTCTTCACATATTGATCTGAAATTGAAATATAATATTGATCATTTCGACCTATTCATTCTTATTAGATTTCGATTCAGTTTCTTTAATTTTCATGATTAGTAATAATACCAAATTGACAACTGCTCTTCAGTTGATAGCATTGCCAATACAATGTTAATTACTTCTCAAAACAATCGAAAACATAATTTTCAGATTATGCGAAATACATTCTTCCACACTGAGCACCATAGATAAATGCAAAGTACTCATTAGAATCTATTGGATCAAGTTTGCAGGACTGTTGGAATTCATGAAATTATTTACAGTATTAATTTTATTTACAAAATGAAAAATTGTTCAAAGGATTAATCATTTTCGAAGAAAACTCAATTAAACGAAAATTAATAATGAATAAAAATAAATATTTGAAACGAAAAGTAAAAACTAATAAGAACATTCATCACATCATCCTCATTTCATCTTAAATGAACAAATAGTATTAAGTAATACAATCGATTGGGTGTCTAATTATTATTTTGATAATTTTTTATGTACCAGCGCTTTTCTATGTGTTTGAAGTGACATTGTTAATGATTCATGGGATTTGGAAAGCTGTTAACTGAATAGAAATAAATATTTATAGTTTTCTTACAAACCTTTAAAATGTTCTTAAAATTTCTCTATAAATAAATAAATAACCTCAAATAAGTAGAAACAAAATAAGCAAAAATTTCTCAATAATAATAATGAGTAACAATTCTCTAATGTTCATTTTAAAAAATTGTCCGATTTTAGCATTATTTTTAGTGCATATTTATATATAACTAGCATGATTATTTCATTCTACACAGACAGGAAGTAAGTTATTCAAGAGCACCCTCAACTAACTTTCCTCATAATCATTGAGTAGTGCTCTAGCGCGTAAGCAATAGTTGAAATGTTATTGAATTCTATGATTGGGGAGAGAATTTCGCTAGAAGGGTAAGTTATGTAGTCGGTTGGAGACGATCGGCATTGAGCGTGAAATGACCTGCCATTTGGAGTCAGATCAAAGATGAAATAAACTCGTTACACAGTCGAAACAGTCGTCCCGGTGGGTTTCTGCAGATGGCTTACAGTCTAATTAAGCTCTTTGGATTATTTAGTTGTTTAATTTGGAGTCAGGAGACGGTTGAAGGAGTCGGTGGTTGGTGTCTTCGCAGTTTCCTTTGAAGTCGGTGCATTTGGAACACGAGGGTTCTGAGACCAGGCTCGCGCGCGATCCCAAGAGGCTGCGGATGCAATAATCATCCCGGCCGGTGCATAATTCAAGGCCTGCGGCGACTCCCTTTCGGTGGGAACCGAACGTCATTTCCCATGAGATCACAAAGAATAATTGGGGGGTGCGTCGTGTTTATTTTAGGCCGGAGGCGGCGGCGATCCTGCAGGACCAGTTGGCCCTAACCGCTAACTGCTCCTCAATCCGACGCATGCTCTGCTCTACAGCATAAACACCGGCCGGCCGTCGCTGTTCACTTTCGTTGACATGCCAACTCTGATTCAAGTTTTGGCGTCGTTATCAAGTGCCAATGTTTACCCAACTAGTTTACATAGGACCGACGATGTACAGTATGCCACTCTGGATGAAAATATTGTTTCTAATCAACTTCAATGTGTGACAAACTAATTGGAATACAATATTTATAAGATTTTAGAAATTGATATTACTTAAGAATTCTTATCCTATGATGTTCACTTACAACAATCATATAATAATAATTTTAATTTTTATATTTATGTCTTTATTAAATCTAAAAAGTAAGTTTTGTTTGTAAATGTTGAAAAAATGGATTTGAATTTGAATGAGCTACTCTGGACCAAAATAGAGTTTCCAATGTTATATGACTGTTATTTATTATCAATTATCTTGATATCTGTATTTAATATATATATTATCTTGGAGTGGTCCGTACTCGAGGGCGATAAGCGCCTGTCTGATAATCCAAAGGTTGGAAGATCGAATAGCCTATAGTTCTCGGAACGGATTTTGACAGAAACGGCCACTCCCGTCTTATCTTTCGGAGGAGGCGAAAAGCCGTCGGTCCCGACTGCCTAAAAACAGTCGTCATCTCTCATCATCACCCCTCTCATTACCCACGCACAAGGCTAGAACTCATGTGAGTATCACCCTCAAAAAAAAATTATTTATTTAATCAACATTTATTCAAATGAATGAATGAATAATTTTTATTAGTCAAAACAATAATTGCAATAATTGGTTGCTTACATGGTACAAAATCCATGACTAACAAAAAAGGATATCCTGAGGCTATATTATAGACTGTATGGGATGGTACGTACACACATGGAGAAATTAATAATAAGAAAGTTATACATCAATGAGAAAGTTATATTATTCAACATCAGTGTTTGACAACATTATTGAAATGCGATAGTAATACAATTTTCAATTAATATGGAGTTGAATAATATGATAATACTCAATAAATCATAGTATTGATAATTACACTCGTACAATTTCGTATTGAACAGTGATTCAATCCTCCAAAATCAACCGATCTGCATTGACAAAAAAAGGAATCACAATGATGCTTGAAACTCATAATTATGTTATGCAATACACCGTGGCGAAGCGTGGTATACTTAACCGGTTATCACCGGGTGTATTTCCTATAGGACATATATTTGCCAATAATTGCCAATACATTATATTATACTTTATTTGATAAAAATTCAAATTTAAGTAAACTTCAAATTTATTTGATAAATAACAATTAAACTGTTCTAAAAACGTTTTTATTTTATTCCCATCGAATGTGAAAATAAAAATGGTATGTTTTACTATTTACAATTCACTAGTTCAGTTATAAAACTGTTCTATGACCCGACTGCATCACATTCACCAACGGATGTGATTGATGTTAATGGCTGAAAACTTTCATGGCTTCTTTGATGGAGGCATTGCCTCCTTATCCTTCATCTGTATGCAGCCGACTTTCAAGACTACGTGCTTTGAAAGAGAGACGAAATGCTTCTTCCATGATGAGCTGCTCCAATCACGGAATACGACAATCTCCTGCTTGACAACTTCAGAATGCGCTTGATGTTTACGATTTGTTTAAAGAGAAATCTGAGAGCGATTAAGTTCAAATGTCTTTGATAAATATAAATACGTACTTCTATCTGATGAATTTCTATGTTTTTGAGAAATCATATCTAGTGAATTCATAAAACTTCCTCAAATTAATTAAAATCTAGAAATTATCCTCAAATATTGAAAATGTCTAGTCGTGTAGATTACAGGATGAATTTATTAATTTTGCAAGATGAACTCACTATAGGAAAATAACTATATTTTTCAAAAGGTCTGTAATGGGTGAATTAAATTAAATTACAGTCTTTTCATCGTCAAAAATGATAATAATAATAATAATTAACAAGAAACTTATAATGAGTTTGATAATCTATTATATTAAAAGAGTTTGGTTCCGTTTAGAGTAGATTTTGGAAAGTTCGTGGAGAAGTTTGAGTGGAGCGATTTGGATGCAGTTTGCGCGAAAAGGAAGATAAAAGATTGAATTTCTGCAGGCTCTATTAATTTCGAAAATTATCATTTTTTAATGGGAGAAAAATAATGAAAACCAAAATTCATCTTTTGGCATTAAAATGTAGTAAATTATTAAATCAACTCAGTTTGTGAAATGCCACACTGATAGAGCGTAGAAAATTTTTCTAAAAGCCTACCAAGTGGCTGGTCGCTTTTGCAAAACTATTAACTTACCATAATTTTCGGGAAAATATGGTCGTATAATAACCTTTTCGTAGTTTTACACATGAAAACTATCTTTAAACATCTAATAATAAACAAATTCGAAACTACTAATAATTAAAATTAACGGATTCTAAACTGATGGCTTCTATTCTCTTTTATTCTCATATAAAGAGAGAGTGTATCTCTCAAGTAGAGCATAGATGTTACCAGTGGCAGGTTATATGAAGACATGAAGTGGTTGCAATTCAGGGCCATCAAACAGCGTACATGATGCGCCAAATGGCCAACTATCAAAGTACTCATCGGGTTGGACTGAGCTGCTGATGCTGATGCTGATGCTGATGACAGCTACAGATAGCGATAGGCCTCATGTTCGAACGCGATATGCTTGTTGGTCACACAGTAGATAACCACATTTCTGGCCCATCGCAACCGCCATTGATATTGTTAATTAAACATTAATAGGACTCTGTCGTTGAACAGTTTGACCATTGACCTGCGATAGAATGTCAAGTCTGTTTGAAAATTGATCAGCTCCCATGTCTTGCAGCACATTTATGAGCTTTGCAGTGGGCACGAGGGTTTGGAGGTAGAATTCAATATCACATGAGAACAATGCATCCTCACTTGAATATGAAATTAGGTACAGTTTGCATTTCGAGTCCTTGCAATTGAAACTGCTCCACATTTTTTTTTAAACAAAATTTTTTTCAGAGATAATCCAAATCTATTATTTATAGATATTTGGTTAGTCTATGCTTATAGTTGGTTGAAGTAATACTTTCAAGTTTCAAGATACAGTATAAGATGTGGAGGATTTTATATGGGCTACTAATCATCATTGATTTATCCTCACTACATAAATGATATGAGAATATGAATGTGATTGTGAGAAAAAACTTGAAACTTGAAACAAGATTTTGATTTTGTCTTGCTAAATAATATCATTACAGTTGTACAGTAATCATAACTGTACTCTTCACAGATATTTTCACATTATTTCTTTACATTATTTGTGACAACTGTTTAAACTGATCACAGTTATCATTACACATAATAACAGATATATATTCATAATAAACAGCTCAGAGATTTGTTTAGAGTTGTGGGTAGGTTTTGAATATTATAAGGTACGTACTGTATCTCACTGGATTTATCCTAGTTTTCCCTTGTATGTGAAATTACTCTTTTCAGTAGATTAACTTTTAATTGCATACCAATTTGTTCTGTTTGATTTATTTTGCTTCATCGTTTAATTTCATCTTTCACTTGAAAAGCTATATAGACCACTATATGCACTATTTGCATTCTAGACCTATAATATAGACTTCCTGGAACTCACCCTTGAACACATTAAACACAGTTGAATAGTCTTGTATTCCTATAAATTGTAGACAAGTGTCATATTATTGTAATCCGAATTTTATTGTGGAATAAATAATATTTGAATTTAAAATTAGTAGATTGTATTGAATTATTAATACAATAATTGTGAGTTGAATAATACAATAATTTGTGCTTCCAAACATAAAATTCAATCATTTTTCATATTGATTTTCAAAAGCGATCGTTAAAAATCACGCATGGCGGAAGTTGATGATAAGTGTGGGTTGTAAAAGAAAATTCCGAAAGTAACACTTTTTTGTAGTTGAAATCGAAAGGTTTAATATTTTCAAAGAATAGAAATACGAGTAAGCCCACCCACAGAGTATTTTCGAAGTATGCCTCACAAGGCAATCAACACTTCTTGATTGTGTTCTTGTTCAACTCCATTAATCCTGAAAAGCATTGGTAGAGAATTTTGATCTTTGGCAAAAAGGTTAGAAATGAGGTGGAACATCTGGATATTCTCCTTCTTTCCATCCTTCATTTCCCAAGCATTCACCGGAACCCGGTAATGGAAAATGAGGCTGTTTGAGTATAATTTTCAAGTGAGAGAGAAAGAAAATGGGAAAAAGATTTGGAGTGATGAAGATAGAGTTTCTAAGGCAGATATGGAAATTATTTTGGCTCTACCGTCTGATAATTCAAATTTCTTCTAATGGAAATACTTGTCTGCTCTATTTCTTTCAGGGATTACAAATTGGATAATCATGGCGGATTCTCCCCAGTCCCTCTATCGAATAAGCTGTTAGGAAATAAGAAAAAAAACAAGAATGAAAATTCTGGAGAGAAGCATTAGAATAAAAGACGACCAACCAAGAAATAATTGATGAAAGATGAAAAACCGAAGAAATTGAAGGAAAGAACTTGAAAAGGCTGATTTGAAATCGGGTAAGAAAGACAAGGGAAAAACCTAATGAAATATCAGTTTATGTGAATGTTTTTAATCATGTGTCATAAAATTTTGATATGAAATTATTTAATGAACCAATTCAATACACCACTTCTAGGATTTGAAAAAACTTGTAGACTATGTTTATTAAATGTGGAGGTTCTTGTAAGATAGTGGATGAAACTATTTAGTAGGCTTAATTATTGAACAAACAAAATATAGTTATTTGTTCATCTAGGGACTAAAGTGCAACTTTTTCTCCCTGAGGGAAACTGTTGTTGCCCAAGGCGTAGCCTGAGGGAGAAATTTCCCTGAGGGAGAAAAAGTACTTTAGTCCCATGATGCACACAACATTTCTCCTCCACCTACATTAACAGGCTACGTAAGGAAATATATAATTAAATTTTACCTTATATTGTAATCGACGGCAATGCTTTGATTTTTAGGTTAGCTTTGACAGGCTGCGGATGTGTTCTGCGTAGCCACTGCCTCTGTGAGTTTCGTCGCTGCATCTCAATTTGATGGTTGTCGTTTCAATTTTCAGTATTGTTATTTCAATTATTTTTGTGATGTATTATCTTTTCTTATTGTTTGGATATTCTCTATTTTTTCCCATCTTGATTTTCAATTCATTTTGTTTTTCTTTCGTTTTCGCTGCTGTTCTCATGGTTTCCGCTATCGTTTTCAACATAACCTATACCAACATAACCAAGCTTTCTATCTCTGAACAGTGTACTCTATACTGTGTACTGTTCTACAGTACACTGATTTCCAATGGCTGAGTCTCAAACATTAGTCGCAAAATATCATAGAGATGCTTCCCATGTTATTTAAATGGAGTTACTCATAGTCCCTAGGGAATAAACTTTGACTCCCTAGGGAGAAAAAGTGATACTTTAGTATTCGATTCCAGGGAGTAAAGTGTGACTTTAGATAGTAGGTGGAGGAAAAATATATTTTCATTTCTCATTGCAAAGTGAAAAGTTTGAAATCGATGTTGTTCACCATGACGAAATACTTGTCATACTTTCTATTAGAGTTGTGCATTAACTATTATTAATGTTAATGCATCCCACTTTTGTCAGAATAGTTTAAGTGAAATTTCAATTATTAATTTACAGTGAAATACACTTCGTAACTTAAATAGTGAAATATTTTATTCCCAATCACAAACTGGATTAGTTACTAGGCTATATATACTTTGAAACAATATTAAGGATTCAAGTCAAGAATCAGAACGCAGTACAATTTGTATTAGGCAAATCTCAAAGACAACACTCTCCTGGAGAGCAGAGTTCAATATTGCTACCTGGTGAACGGTGTCATCGTGAATTAGGTAAAGTAATTAGTAGCAAGAAATTTATCGCTCGCAATTAAATTTGGAATTCACTATTGTCGACACGGTTCGGCTCTGCTGCTTTTCCACTGTTTGTTCACTTATTCATGAATCACTGCGATTGCTCCCATTTCTAATTGAATGAGGAAATCCAATTTTTATCACATCTTTATCTTTGTAATAATTCAAGACATAGAATAAATTAGCGGCAAACCCCGGAGAGGTTAAAAAGGGGACTCCTCCCCCCTCGTAATTTTGGAACATAATGGAATAGTATACTTATTTACGGTATATACAATAATGATGTACCCTCTCGAACTGTTATCCCCCACCGCGAAAAAATTCTGGGTTGGCCACTGACATTGATAGTACTCAAAATTCGCAGCTCTTTATTTTAGACAAATGTTTCTAGATTGTATGGTTTAAGATTTGTAACGCATGGAACAGTGCATACTGCTCCTGTAATCAAGAAAGTAAAGGAATGAGGAATGATAAAGTCACCGGAAAAGCGCTCTCTCACTGTGTTATTTTTCATTAAAATTACAAAAAATTGCATGTACTTCTTAACAGTAGTTCTCCTTCCCCCAGTGGTATCCTATTTCCAATTACTGCAATCTACCTGCTCCAAATATGCAATCATGCGATGCATTTCTTAACGAAATTAAACTTGAATTTTCCGGCTATGCAGTTTTTAGCGTAACTCTTTATAGCTGTTTGTCACGCAAGCCTGGGATGCAATTATAAAGAGAGATTATGTTGAACTATTTTTCTCAGGAATATTATCTTTTTTTCATCTCTCCCAATTTGCCGATCTTACAACATTGGGGGAGGAATATTTTCTGGGGGAATGACGATTTAAAAAAATTATTTCTGGATAAATTTATTTGCTTAATATATTTCCCCAGGTTTCTTGTAAGTATTTTCATGAAAATATGCTATTCAAGCACTTATTTGTTGATAATTTTCATAAATTCTATTAAATTTTAACATTTTATGGCTACATTCTTAACCTTGTGTTTAATCTTCATGTCATGAGAAAGAAAAAGTATTTGAAAAGGCTTAAAGAGAAGCTGTTACTTTGCAAAAGCTCTTTAAAATATTAAATATATTTCCTCGAGAAAACAATGACGTTTTCTTTAAGTCTTCAAGGTCTTTCTTATAAGCTCTAAAGGTCTTACTCTAGAGATAGACAGTTTTACAAATAATTTATTAAAAAATCGAATAACAATTTTCAATGTGGAAACAAAAAGTTCATTGCACTCTGAATCCCTCTGTGTTAATCTGTGTTTGTTCAGTGCGATTCTTACAAAAAGCTATTCTGATAACATAACAAGACTCTCTACTTGTCATGAAACAGGTATTGTTTCGATGATATTGATGTAATCGGAAGAGGTGAAGTGAATAATGCAGCCGTGAGCCGATATTCATGTGAGAAATTACTGTAAACTCCAGACTTGTAACCTTATTATTCCCTGCTATGTCTGATGCTCCGATTTTCAGGCCTATGTGCCTAATTCAGGCTTGGCGTGGGAGAGAGAAAGAGATGAATGGTTTAATCATGCTGGTGTTATGTGAAACCGGGGATTATGCAGAAAGCAAGAAGCAATTGCTGCCCCAATATTGAGCACGAGCGAGCTGCGTGTAGCGAAGAGACCGAGGTGGCTTTTTTCGAAAGCTATATTTTCCGAAATCAAATAATCGAGTAAAGTATGAGGATTGCCCCCGCTCGAATTAAGAAATCCAATTAGCCAACGCTACAAATCAGATTGCTCGGTCCGGAGGAAAAAACGGACTGAGAGAAACTTTCAGTTATGAAAGTCATTGTTACTGACAATAAACTAATCCTCTAGCCAATATCGAATCCTAGCGTTATCTGTACTTGGTACCAATTGCCAATGCTACCAATTGGTATGTGAGTTATGACATAGTTACCATACACCACATACTAAAATGAACATTCACTTTTGAACTCTTCAGAACCGCTATATATTATATACTATAGCAAGATCCATTCAACTTGTCAGCAAACAGCTGTTTTAGTAAAAAGTAAACAGTGATTTTGACACAATAATCAAAAGGCTTAAAAGTCTTAAAGACCTTTAAAGTCTTTAAAAGACCTTTTTAAAGAAGATCTTTCAAAGAATAACTTTTTGAAAGACCTTTTCAATAATCAGCGAGATTCAGCATTTGTAGGTTAAGTATTGTGATATTGCTCGTCGAAACATATGTTTTCTGACAAGTTAAAAGGATCCTGCTATACCTAGAATATACACTTCATACGTTCATACCTTTATTCAGAGGTATACGAAGCTTTCTAAAAATTTCATCAGTTTTTCAACAGAAACCTATAAGGATAATCTGTATTAGAAGCATGTGAAGTTTGACAATACAAAGCTTGATCAAAGTGTATAACAGCTTCTATTATTGGATAAAGTGGGTTTGTGGGGTAATACATAGATATTCGATAAATTGATACGTTATTGTTTTTGACAATGTGAAAGAAAACTACAAATAGCATGATTGCAATGGAACCCAATAAAATGTCGGTAAAAATAGGAGTTGAATTTCTGTCAATAAGAAAATAGAAAATAAGAGATCAGAGTGTTCGCAAATAATAAGTCATTCAATAAGAGGTCTGATTGGAAAGTCAAGAATCCGATAGGTCTGGTAAACTGGGCAATGAAGAGTCCAGAAAATGAATAGCTAGGGGTTTTGACTGATCGATGGGTGGCGCAGAATGCAATCCACAAATATGTTATCGAATGGTAAAATTCCAATTTAAGATACTTCCAAGAGCAGTAGATCCAACAACCTGATCCAACCCAGAAAACGGAGATCATTGAGAATTATTGAACATTTTCTTTTTAAGAAACTGTTTCAATCATAAGATTAATTATAAGATAATTACGAGAAATTCAAAGGAAGTTGAGAAATTAAAATCTCTAGGATTCAGATTAGGAAGGAGGTGAAAAAATTCTACTGTTTACTGTTTTACTGTTTGATCTCTCGAACAGTACAGTATTTATCTCTCCTGGTACAGTAACACGAAAAATGAATTGGTATTATCATGCATTCTGATAGAGCACATCACATTACATGATCCTGATAATCTCTAGCTTCAAGTAGTTTCCCGTTCTACATTATAAACTCGTATCTCTGTAATATTAAACCCCTTGAGCTATTGCACATTCGATTCAGGGATAGTCTGTTTTATTACAATCTGAGCAGCATTACTTATAACGTTGGCGCATCCTAGTACATAGTAAACACTTGATTAATAGTCTATAACGTTCTTAATAGCTATGTTCGCAAGTATCTCAGACTCGTAATAATATTAGTCTACAGCAATCTCATCACCAGAAAATACCAAAAGCACCTCAAGATTGCATCCAGGGACATGATAACCTCAATCTACTAAGTCTATGTAATCTACTAAATTTATTGTGTTGTATATCCATACTTTTTTCTTCTGATGAAAGTGATCGTCACTATAATGTAAGTCGAGTTTTCTACTTAAGACTGTTTTAAAACAGTGTTACTAAATTTAGATGAACAATTTCAATGTCTTTAACTTATTGCTACTAATTCGGAATGACTGTAGTGCGATTCACGTCAAGAAGTCAGCATTGCTTAGATGGGAGTTTGCTATCCTTGTTCAGCACAAGGCAGTTGCTGATGTCTCTATCCTATTCGCACTGTGTATAGTTGCCGCACTGTGCATTGTTGTCGCACTCAGTCCCAACAAACACGTTTGGTGTAGTTTCCTCTTTCTCTCTCAATGAAACTTGGCATTAATGCTCCTCATATAAACAATGCTGACTTTTGACGTGAATCGCACCATAGAGGAGTCATCAAATGCAGCAACCTATATTATATCACTACTTCATTCATAAGCCTTATAACTCACTATATTGCTTCATTTCGATTCTACGTTTTAAATTTTCCTTCGAGATTTCCAACTCCTAAGGTTGGGAGTCCGGAATTAGAAAATCAGGATAGCTTTCATACTATCATTTCCAACTGCCATTGGAAACTGCTTGGTGAAACAATTCGATTCACCTGATTTTTTATAGTCTATCGATTTTTAAAAAATGAGTTTAGAGACAATTTTTCCCCATGCTGCTACTCCTAATGGCAGACAAGTTCTTTCCATGCTTTTAATGTTGGGAACATTGAAAGTGATATTGAATAAGAATGTTTGATGTGAATAACAAAATTAACTCATGTATTCACTCACTCAGTATTCTAAGAAAATTTTAATTATTTGAAGCATATTATTTATTTGTGCTGTTATTTTGTGGCAAACGAATTTCAATTCTGACTTACAGCTGAGACATTTCTCTCCTTTTTTGTGCTTCTAGGCATTAAAAAAAGCTGATGGATGAATGAAACAATAATTTCTAGAATTATTTTTCCTGTAATCGTCTCCTGCAATGGCGTGGCATATACTCCATGATTCATGAGTAAGCCATGCAAGTGATAAGTTTCGTTGAGCCTATCGTCGGAACATCACCTCTCGAATATTTATCGACCCGACTCATACCAGAGCAACGATGAATAATGAGGAGCGGAGTGTCTTGGTGCGGCTTTTGTGGTCAGAATGCTCGCGCTTATATTACAGTTTCAGAAGTGGTGTGTAGCAAGCTGAACCCCATCCAGGTAGTAAGAGTAGAGCACAAACTCACCGCAAGAACATTGCCGCAATGAGAGATAACATACGTTCCTTTTTTCTTTCATACCCGGAACGATATTGCTCCGCATTTCACAGGCTGTCTATGCAATTTCCAACCTAATAAAAACATTACGGCCGTTTCGTGCGGAAGTGCCAGCTAGCACTTTTTCCAATTATCTTTCTGATCCAGAGTAGGGAAGACAGTACAGTAGTCCTAAAACAACTGGTTGTTGGTTGTTGTACTGTAGTTATAGGCCTAGTTGTCGTTCAAAGTATAGTAGTCTGTGTTACTCAATAGAACATCTTTGGAAAATGAGTTTGGAAGTTTTCATCAATCAGCCTAATTAAGAACTTCGTGAAAATTGAGGTTGCACGTGTGTATATTTTCTTCATCTGTAAGTCTTATTGGACATGCTATTTGTTGAACAGCGGGCAAGAGTTTTATGAAGAAGAAAATAAAAAATCAAAGGTGTTAGGTAATCTAATTATTGAAACAAAGCCTATAAATCAACATTTGTTTGATTTTAGTTCTGTAATTTTGATTGTAACTCATATTTATCTATACAATATGTCAACTTCATTTCATACCTCAATAGAGAATTCTACTTCTGTCATGTGAGGAATTTGTGATGAAGTGAAGTGTGATTAATAAATTATTAATATATTCTCTGCAATATCTGTTGCCTAACCTGAAAGAGAGAATTCCATCATTACATATGACAATACAGATCGCTCGAGGATGAATCTGAATCTGGATGATGAACATCCAGATCTTTGGTCTTTGCGTCAATCACCTTGACCATGAGAAATAGAATCCTCAGTTATACGTTTATTTAAATCCAATACATTTATCAAACTCCAATGATTAATTATATCATGTATATAGACTGTATATCGAAATAGAAAAATCCACTGCAAATAAATGAATTTGAATTTAAAATCCTATTCAGTTCCAATAATGAATGAGTCTCAATCGACTACTTCTAGTATTTATCGAATCTTAAATAAAAAGGGGAAAATCTCTATGTATAATTCATGAATAGATTGAAGGAAGCTTGATGTTGAGCAACGAAAAAAGAAGCAGATTAATCACTTCAAGATTAATCTGCCTTAATAATCTCAAGTGCTGGGATTGACTATCTCCGTTTTCAGCTCAAATGAAGCCACCAATGAACTGGATGTGTTCAGAATATCAAGTACGTGACATGTCTTTTAGGTAAGTGACAGGTTACATACGCATGCACCGGATTGTGTGCTTGTCGCGGCGTTTCTCAGTTATACCCTACTTGTCTCAGGAGGGTAGATATTTTCCGGATCCCCGAATAGAACTCAAAATGTTACATTCTCGTCGTAAAACTGGCTGCCTTCTAAAATGTGTGCAGATTCGACCAAAATACTCCTAGCTGTTTTGTCAATTCGAGATCGGAGACAAGTATGAATTTCAGCAATACTGAAATTTTATGTACGCATCCCGAATCAATTATTTGGACAAACATCGAGGAGTAAATAGAATTTGACGATGTTGATGAGGAGTGAATTCGAGTAGCAGCATGAATAGTAACCGTGTCAACTTGGAAGACCGTTGATTCATAACATAGATTCGAGAAGTATGTCATGTTACTGTTGAGAGCAGATAGAGAGAGAAAATAGGAAAACTTAGGCAAGGATAGTAAATAAAATTTCCAGTACTGATGTACTAACACAGTTGAAGAGTTTTATCAACTTCTACTTGAATATTTTACAAATCATTGAAGGTCTGTAATCGAAGTCTGCATACATTTGCATTGAGCTTCTTCATGAGTTCCATTTATCAATTTTAACATTTCATTATTCATTATTCAACAATCTAATAATATTCATGGTGAGAGTATGAGTACAATACACTGTGGAGAAATTTGACTCCTTATGGATGAAATCAATGATTAATGCATAAAGAGTAAGAAACATGAAATACTTACTAGTTGGTATAGAGATTTAAAATTTCAGTTGTTTTGAACATTGTGTCACACTCTCAAGAGAGACTTAGGGTTGTTGAAATTACTGGAATTATATCGTACTAGAATATGTACGTAGTTGAGAAAGTACACTCCGCATTTTTAGTGCACAAATTGAACTCTAGGTTATCGCAGTAATTGTTCAAGAGACTTTGCAATGTTGACTTGAACAAGCTAAATCTCATGTGCCTGAGTTATAGTCAGCCATGATGGGAGTTTCCCTTCTAGTAGTTACCGTGAAAAATATATTACAGAGGAGTGGAGGAGAAGCCTCAGCTAGCGTTTAAAGCAGTTTATGTTCTCACTATTACATTATTCATGGTCTATTTCCAATTCAAAGTTCCATCTTTGAGTTAATAATGCAGACGAGAAAAGACGTTCATAATGATTTATGTTATCCCAGCGAGCAGAGAGCAAAGTTGTGTGAGTGTAAGTATTCGTAAGTTTGATGGTGATCAAATTTCCGAGCTGAGGCTGCGGAGAAGATCGTCACGTTTTTTGAATGGCCGAAGGATGTAATTATTCCTAATTCCTATTCAAAACTTTATAATGCTAAACGGTCGGTCGTCTTGGCTTGAATAGTGTGAAGGACGAAAAGTGAGTGGGACAGCCGATCTGGCCCCATTTGCATTTAGCTTCTGGTTATTCTGTAACTGAGCGCGGCGGTTATCGAATGATCCTAATTTCTATTATTTGCAAGGATAACCAGTAGAGATTGTCGGATGTAGAATGCTTCTTCATTCCATCTCATCCTACAACTACTAGTAATCTGTTTTTGTGAGTGAATCAATGACCTATAATGCTTTCCTTATGTAATGTTATGGCCATGCTTGTTCTAATCTTTAACCACTAGTATCTACGACGAACATTATTAGCATAGCATCAAACAAAAATATTAACCCTTAAAATCTTCCATGATTTTAACCTTGACGTTGGGTTGCAAAGAAAATGATATCGATCGAGTTTATATGTGAGCATTTATATCGATTAAAATCGAGTATTAAGCACAAAACACCGCTGAACAGGTAAACTACAAATTAACCTTTAATTGGAATCATTCTCTAAATTTAGGGGTGAACCTAAGGGGGGGGGGGTTTGTATATCTCCTTTGTGTTTTCAAACATGTCGGAATCGTACAAGTATATAAAACCATAGAGAACAAACTTAGTATTGCTTCTCTATGGCAAAACATACCAAAGTGGTATATCTACCTCCAAAAAAATTCAGTGCGGCTCTGCTAAAAATATAATACACTGGTTATTAACATTAATTAAGAGCCCGATGTGGCCTTAATGCGATGTCCACTTTTGAAATTTGGAATATGATATTTTCATGGATCAAGTAAGAAGCTTATTAATATTTTGAACAATGGGGGTTGAATTTTAAAAACGTGACAAGCAAAAAAGTTGGAATTCTAACTTAAAAATGTAGCCTACTATGCATGCTGCAGAGCACAAAGACCGGGGTTCGAATCTCGGTCTCCGCAACTTTTTTGAAACTGATTTTGATATTATTCAACTAATTATTCATGTTAGGGACTGCAATTTTATTTTTTGCTGTAATATTAAGAAGAAAATTTCGAAAATAATACTTGATGTAAGCTGTCAATAGAAGTAATTATTTTCATTTTTTACAATATACCACGTCGTGTCCTTGGATACTCTATTGTATCAGTTTATTATATTCAGAGTGAGGCGCCTCTTATAGCTTATTGCATGATATATCTCGGATACACTGGATATTGTGATTATACGTTGGTTAATCCGTTTATCCTGAAACAACAGTTCATCTGTCAATAGTGGTTCTGATTAATTGTTTCCAAAAACATGTTCAATAAACGTTGTATTGTTGTACCAACAAACTTAATTCGACAATAAATAATGAGCTCCGTTCATGTCTATTTTCAAATATTATCATACTCGCCGAAAATAAACTAAAATGGACGCTGTGTTGTATATAATCGCGAAAACGTGACAAAAATTATATTGGTTCGATAGAAACTCCTCATTATTAATAAATAATGAGATTGATTAGTTCAATAGCAAACACATCAGAAAATTAATTGTGCTCGCATGGTTTTCTGGTGCATTCCTTTCATAAAACAGGAACTTCTGACATAAATACTACTGACATGTACATTCTGACTGACTTGACTGGTACTGTACATTCAGCTGATAGTAATCCTGGAAAGGAAGTTGAGCTCCTTTTAAGCATATTATTGAGAATACTTATCTGATATAAAAATCAATTTTTTCAAAACTTTTATATTTCTTTCTAAAAACGCTAGCCTAATTCACCATTATTTCCATGTTCAGAAGTACATTTCTCACCCAAAAGAGGCGATGGAGAACATAGACGTTTGTATGTCTTTTTTTCTCTGTTGCTTCTGTGGGCTGGTTAAAAGAGACTTTTATTTCTGGAAGTCAGGAAAAGCCGTGAAGATAGGGTCAAACAGGATTGGCCGCACAAAGCACAAACCAGCACTTGTATCGATGCAATTTTAGTGAGAATGAAATGGGGTGTAACATACTTTGACGATGTTACCTCAAAAGAGCTTCAATAGTAGAACGCATTATCTCTGGCGATTCTTTGTGCTGATCTTCAATAAGTGGCTGCTCCCTCGAATCCACAGGAATTGCTGACACTTTTCACCCTCTTCCTTGATCAAAGCAGAACTCTTACACCACTTTCATCCGTGATCAATAATTATACTAGCCGAAAAAGCTAATTGGAGTTCTCCACTCCTAATAGGATCTCTTTTTCATGCTGTTTTCTGTAACATCTCTATTTCTAACATCTTGAACCTTCAAATCATTTTTTAAAGTTTTCTTTTTTTTTAAAGAAACGATTGGGTCGCCAATATTGAGTGCTTTGTGTAAATAAGGCTGTAGTCAATCCATATTGATGAGCTTTTAGAGAGGCAAAAAAAGACCCTCATGGTATTACCATCCAGAATATCGTTGAAGATGCTTTGTGCCAGTCACATCCTTCTATGGTAAGGATGCATTTATGATACGATAGTGATAGAATTGATTCAACTGAATAGGATGATAAATTTTTCTGTCTCATCGATATTTAATTTCTATTTTCAATTCAATATTTCTGAAAGATCTTCAAGTCATACAAAATCAAGAGAGAGAGAATTTGTCCTCAGAAAAATTGAGAATAAATTCATTACACAGTTAATTTAATTGACTTTTTCTTAAGATAATATCGTATACATTGTGACTGAAATACTCCAACGTTATCAATGAATGACTTCACAATGTTCGTATGAGTGTATACAATACTTTATTAATCGTTTATGTTATAAGTACTTTGTATAAATTTTATTTCTCCCATTCTTTATATAACGTGATGCAAACATCACATATCGTCACGTACGATCGGCACGTCAAGAACGATAACACAAGTTATCCTACTTGATTTCTTTCAGTCCAGCTTATTCAAAAAAGATAATTTTCTAGTTATGATTCTCTCTTACACACAACTGTAACTGGGCCCCAATATGTAACAAAATAAAAATCACAATATTTTCCTCGCCAGAACAATAATGTTAAAGCCAGGGTCAAGATGTCAGGATATCGCTATCCGTATCACAGTATCATATAAATAAATGAATAAATAAATATAAATATTATTCCTCATTAATCACTACTATACCATTCACCAACCTAGTTATACTTGCAACTAGTATTACTTGTGTTACTAGTATTACTTGAACTGCAACTATTTGCTAGTTGCTAGTTGCAGTTCATTTCAGACATTCTCCATCGACTGGTAAAATGAGACAATTCCATTTTGTTTGAACACTGCAACATTTAAAAGGCCATGTCAGAGCAGTGGGTCTGCTAAATTAGAGTTGATTTCCGCCGTTGGATTTATTAAGCCGGTCGCGCGCCGGACCAGGCTTATCTGCATACATCGGACGTAAATTTTGTAATTAAAGGGTGACAATTGAGAATGGAGCTGCAGTTAATAATGGGATTAGCTAATTATCTGTTTCTGAAAGCTTTTAATGACAAAGGTGTGCTGTGTTATTTATAGCTTATGTGCTCTGATAACGCTCATTTAATTTTTCTCCGATTTGGAAGGCCATCTTTACACGTCTGTCCATTCACACAAACATACATTCATTATTCTACTATCACTAAGAATATGTTTTAAACAAACAATAGAAAATTGTTCTGAAATCCACAGTCATCCTGTTTCTCGAAAGTTTTCTTTTTATCCGTGGCTTTTTATATGGTATTGGACTGTTTCTCGAAAGTTTTCTTTTTATCAAAAGCTAAAATTGGTAGCAAACAATAAAAAGTTCAAAAGAAATTGGGATTCTCCCATATAATAATTCTCTGAGCATAATCTAAGACTCGATGCAAGAAAAACTTAAATTGAATTCAATTTTCAAAACGTAATTCGTTATGTTATGATAGTCAAGTATAGAAATTAGCAAAATATGTAGTACTCAAGAGGTACTATATATATACCTAGGTATAGATAGAGTGTAGTAGAAGTGGAACGAAAATAATATAATTAGATAAAGATTACGAAGGAATTATTTTCTTTTGTCTTTAAGGTAACTACCAAATGTATCAAACACTCTTATGTGAGCCCTTATTTAGTTTAATTGGTTGAATAATATATGAAGAGCAAAATAATATTAGTTGACTGAATAACCAATATTTGGTTCAGTAGATTCAATATGGTGCAAAGCGTGGTGACAAAAGGAAAAATAATTTCAATCTCTGTCATAATATTGATGAATTAATATACTACATAACTGCATACCTGCACAACAGAGATCATCAAGCAATTAGAAGTTTCACAGCTACTGTCAGTTTCCACAGTTATTTTTTTAAATTTCAAATTGAAAAAATATTTGCACATTTTTGGATTCAATTTGCATTGAAACTTTATTGAAAAGTTGATTGAATCCCTGGAAGATTTTATTACTGATCATGAGAGGAGATGAGAAAAGGCGTGGCATTGAGCTGATGGTAATGTGAGAGAATGGTGGAGAAGCATAGAAAGAGATAACGATAATGTAGATCACAAAAAGGGAAACGTGTAGGAATGGGGATGCGCGTTTGAGAGTCTGATAGAATGTATGCGTATAAGATAAGCACAAACAAATCGATTCTGCTCACGGATACAATACCAATCTAATCTAATTGGAATAGAATCGAAATCAGTCGGCTGAATACCTTAGGCTCTATATAATCTTGACTCATTTCGATCGAGATCACATCTTGGTCTCATCGGAATGGAAGCTCTGGAAGCATCCACTAACTCCACTACTGTCTACTCAGTTGAGATATCTACCAGGCTGTATTCCAAAATTGGAAATGTGATTATGGTGTTGATGAGCTGGTAGTTGATGTATTACGATTTGAAAACATTTGAAAGACAGGGTTTCATTCCAAATTTTTCCAACATGTTTGAAAAAGCAGGAGTATTTTCCAAACATACTTTTGAAACATACAATGATTGTATTCTAATTCAATGTATGTGATGTAAAATGTATTCAATGCATGAAATGGTTGCAGTTTGCGTGAAATGGGATAGGATGGAGTCTTAATTTGAAAAAGATCACAAGGAATCAAATCCTCTGATATCCTTTCTCTAGTGGCGAAGCGTGGTATACCTATTTGGTCATCGAACCACATTGGTCATTTGGTCATTGAACCCTACTTCTAAACCCTAATACAACAAAAACGTATTTTATAAAACAGTTTTAAAACAGTATTTAAAAATATTCATTGATTATTGATTTGTCATGAAGCTTTCCTATTGAAAATTACCCAAACTTTGAACCACATTACTTCAAATATCAGTAGAGCCATGAGCAATATCAATGTTCAAGGATGAAGTCCAAGGAAGTCCATCATCAGAAGTCTCAACTGATTTTTTCTATCGCGTAAATGTCATTGCCTACATAATTAATTTTTTCAACCATGTCTTTATTCAAAACACAACAGAAAAAATGTGGTAGTCCTGGCTGAAATAGAAAAAATGGAAATAGAAATTAGGATACTCCACAATAAAGGATGATGACTGTTTTTTCATCTTCCAGAACATTTCTTCATTTTGAGAAGAAAAATTTTCTTTATCAAGGTTGGAGGACCCATACTGAATCTGAATAATTATTTGAATATTGATAATTTGAATATTTTATTAGTTATTTGATTCTCATAAACAATACAATGGATCACAATCATATTTACCCAATTTCGTTACCGAGAAGCGATCACGAATAGCTTCATGTAACAACACACAAACACATCAGAATTATTCACATTGTCCTAATTTCAAGGGGTCCGGAAACCCCTCCTCCCCCCCCATAGATACGCCTATGGATCCGCAGTTAGAACAGAAAGTACTGTATTTTATACATACGGTACTCTCCGATTCAACGAAAAGTTTTCAAGCTCCCATGTCATGGTAGGCCTACATGTTGCTTGCAAACATTACATTGATTCATTAGAAAAACCCCACAATATGGACACTCATAACTCATAACGTATATCAACATCAACTGCCGTACATGCGATGACAACAGAATAGAGGTTGAAATTTCTAATGAACAAGCTACACAAATAGAATTCACTCACGTGACTGAGAATTAACGTGTTCAACTTCTATTGAAGAGATATAAATAATTTATTTATAGGTTAAACATCAAAATGTTCATACTTAGATGATCCAATTTAATTCATACATGAAACCGTACATCGGCTTTGTGATGTAATGATGTAGATTTGGCATAGGAGTTGTTAATGTCGGGAGAAATCTAGTTTCATAGACAAATGAAAGTTGTTCCCTTTGTCATTCTATTCTGTTGGAAAAGTTATTACATTACATGGAATAGTTATACACTATGATGTTATCAGAGATAAGAGAACTATCCAATGATAAAGTATCATTGTATGGAGTCTCTTTCGAACGTTCATCAGAGTCATAGCATATACTTTAGTTGAAGCACTCTTCTCAACTCTTCACTCTCTAGTTGAAGCATTCTCCACCCAGGATTGATTGAAGCTTATAAAAGATGAACTAATAAATTTTAAATACAGTATCAAAAATGAGGGAAAGTATTCAAGGGTATGAAATTCATAGAAATCTATAAGAGAAGAAATCAAAGACTATATGATATTGCCAATTCCACTACTTTATTGTTTACAGCTAAGGACCGCGATCCAATTGAAAATATCATATTATTGTGTTATATTTTATCATGAAGTTTCTAAACATCAAAAAGAATCCTAAAAATAGGTTATAATAGAAGATTGACCTCTCATCTAGAGAGAGCAAAAACTTGTTAATTTTCAGTTATTTATAATAATACAAAAATATTCTCAACATTATGGTATTTTTATTAAATGAGACGGGGAAAAATTGTAACAAATGTATATTATTTGGGAATACATTTGGTTGTGAGAACGTCTACTCCTTTTAACCACCGCAGAAAAAGATATTTATTTATCAGATCACAGACATACTCGTATTAACTGCTTGTTCTACTACACAAAGAATAAATTTTAATCAATGTTCAGGTCAAGACATCATAGAAAAAATTGGAGATATATAAGAGTAGAAATATATTTTATGAAGAATTTGATATGACATAAAAGACCTTAAGAAATTATGGGTACTCATATCATTCTTCATTTTATTGAAAACAAGCTGTCCCGGCGAACTTCGTATCGCACTCTTCCCCCCCCCCAAATGTCCCCCCTCTTCTCCCCACAAATGTCCCCCCTTCATGCCACCCCCAAAAAAATGTCATCCCACAAATGCTCCCTCCATTCCCCCAAATGTCACCCCCACATATCCTCTTCATGTCAACCCTCTTTCCCATCAAAATGTCACCCTCCTCCCTCCAATTATTTTTTTTTATATTTATTTATTTATTTAATTCTTTCTTTTCAATTTTTAATTTAGCCTATATTTTTTAATTTTATTCCTGTTCTTCAATTTTTATCAGTCCTATTCTAATTAAAGAATTTTTTCATATTTATTAATTTATTTTAAATTTTTCATTTAATTAATTTTTTTTTTTTTTTTTTTTTTTTTATTTCCGTTCTTCAATTTTTATCAGTCCTATTCTAATTAAAGAGATATTTTTTCATATTTATTTCTTTCTTTTTAATTTTTTTAATTTAATTTATTTTCTTTATTGTTTAATTTTAATTCCGCTCTTCAATTTTATTATTAGAAACAATAAAACAGGCCTGATACGAACTACTACTCATTCTTAATTGTTGATTTTAGCGTTAAAAATAATTAAGATAATAAAACTTATAGCAAAAAAAAAAAGGTCAAGAGCGGGTTTGAACCCGCAACCTCTAGGATATCAAGCAGAGACTCTTGCACTGCGCCACGGGGACTTAGAATAGGCTTGCTAATTTATCTGATCTTGAATTGCGATCATCTTTCCGTTGTAGGTACACGTTCGTGCCGGCAAGTTTGAACGTAGCTGTGTGAAATATTTGATAGGTTATGTCATTAATGTAATAACTATTTATTAATTATAAAGGGATTTTCTTATATTTTAATACATATTATGTTACCCAGTGCTGTAAAATTTCAAACTAATCCAAAATCATCTAAATCGGTTCAGCCGTTCTCGAGTTATAAGCGAGCAGACACCAACTCTCTTTTATTAATATAGATATACCACATACCAAGTATTCTCATTATCAAGTCCTTTATCTATTTGCATAAAATGTTGTTTTGCCATCATGACGAAACTAGTTCTTAGTTGGCTATCTTTCATAATTGCAAGATGATACTAGACAAGAGTATAAGAATGAATGGTAAGTAACCAGTCTTACGCGAGATGACCTTAAATCGCCATCAGTTGCGGTATGCGGACACACCGCTCCAACTACAACTATTGCGCCATCCAGCCTCAAGTGAAATGAAGAGGCAAGACAGGTATTTCTCGTAAAAGCAAAAGCGGAGAGAGCCAGCTCATCATCTGCCATTCCATCCTCCAGAAGAAGACTTCCTTGGCATACTGACGACTCGCCATAAGTGGAGATCGTGGGCGGGATCGCAAACAAGTTGCTTCTGCATGGCAACTCGCAATGCTCATATAAGCACTCTTATTTTCAGCTACCCTCGATTCCAAATGCCTGCCAGCGCTTCTCAACATGGGAAGTGAAATTGGAATATGGTCAGTTGCCGTGTATTTTTCTCCAAGATTGGAACATTATTTGAATATCAAATTCAGAGAAACTGAAAATCTTATTAAAAAAATCATTTATCCAAATTCTGGATCAATGACCAACAAAAGTTGGAGTTAATTTGAGGTTGGAATATGAAATGATTTGTTGAATCCCATGGTTCAAAACATTATTATAAACTTCCACTTTTTCTGTTCATTCCACAGTGTTATTGTTATATCAGATAAACAAATACAATATACGAGAAAGGTTTAAAACGTAAATTTGCTGTCGATTGCAAAGCAATCAATACAAGTATTGATAGTTTTAAAGATGACACAATATAAACCATGAGGCTTTAACGTATAGTAGTCGAACAGCAGAATTCATGAGTTTGATTTGAATGAATCATAAGTTTGACGTAAACCTCTCAAAATACTTCACCAACTAGAAGAAAAAAGTAGAAATTTATTATTCAAAATCAAAATTGGTGGTATCCAATTAATTCACAATCCAGAAGGAAGAAGCTGGTTAAATGCAAAATTCAATTATTCATTTAGGAGTGATAACAGAATTAGCGATATTGAGCCTGCATGAAAATGAAGTTTATGTCAATTCTTGCACATCCATAGTCCATATTCCACACAAAGTTTGAGTTGCCAGCATGATATTTCTTTAATTGAAAAAATCCATTCAAAGCATAAACTCTCCTGATTTTTTCAAAATATAATAAAATGTACTGAAAAAACTTGAAACAAGTAAGTGATGGTATCGATTATCTGACTGAAATCACGCTCTGATAGATTGTCAATAAGATCAGACCCTTGAATTTTCTTTAAACCTTTGTGAAGTTTTGTGTAAATTAAATGGTTATAAAAAACTCTTCATTATTGATAGAGGATTACAAAAAAGTAATCAATCACATTCCGATAGTGAAATCAATATTGTAGATGTTTTTTAAAAATAATATCATAGACTACTGTTATAGAAAATGGCTATTTTCGACTCTTCTCCAACTTTTTCAATCTTATCCGGTACCATGATCTACAAGCCTGAATGTATGGTGTAACACGAGGCAGTCGTTGCATTCGTCTGTTAGGAGCAGTCGCTCGCATGTTAGCAACAAAAGCTGCGTGTTCCGATGCCACTGCTAGCCTACTACACAGTACTGTACAAGCGATTTGTCATCGTGCCATTCTTGAATCTCGTTGCTATTTATTTCAGTCAACATCATGATCACAATCATCATCATCGTTCTTGTTATCAACTGGAGTTTCCTCCGTCTTTTTCGCTTTGGCCCCTCAGTGGCACACGACCAAGCTTATAAGGGGTGCCTGGCACTACAAGGCTCTGATCGATCTGGGGTCTGAACTCGGTGCAACACGCCTTTGCTGAATGAATTGATCGGCCTAACCAGGCCCAAAAGGCTAAGCAGATTGTACCCCAAACAATAGAGAAACTACTCTTCCCTTCATTGAGAGACTGGCTCCAGGAAAATAACTCTGTTAAAAAACAGTTCTTGAGTTATAATTCATGCGTGCCCTGGCCAACAATAGACTCCCGCGGGCTTACAGCCTTGGTCACGTGATACACTGTAAGAGCGCCACCAGCATCCCCCTCCCCCCCCCCGCCAACTACAGTCCCCGGTCGGTTTTAAAGCAAATAATGCTGCCTCTGCACAACGCCGCCGCCGCCGGCGCGAGAGGACCCAAGTGACAAAAAGAGAAACTGACTGTTGCTGTATGAAGTGCGCGGCTGCACTCTAGAAAAGAAATCGGCCGCACAAAAGTACCCCCTTCCGCTTCCCAGGAGAAAGGCAACATTAATCATTCTGTTTTATTAATTAATCTCGGCTAATCTCTTTTCTTCACACTCGAAGTTGCAGGCTGGACTGCTCCCGTTTGCCAGACCGACAATGCTTTCGCCTGAAAATGCTTTCTATCAAAAAGCATGAGCTCCTGTTTTGTGGAGTCTAGAAATGATGGAATTTACAAGAATGCGTAACGTGGCTCTGTGCTTTATTAGCTGGGTCCCTGGGTTGCAACTTGTCGGTTATAATGGTATACTTATTGGTTTACAATCTCAACAAGTTGTTGTTGTGGTTGTTAGAAGACAAATTTGAATTACTTGAAAGAAAGAAATAAAGAAGATTTGTCTGAATAAATTGTCTTTTTCAATATTACTCCTTTTCGGTTCAATGAGTTAGAAAAATTGAGAATAATACTTTGCTCCAAGTCAGCAAAGTATAAACATTCATACACAAATAAAACACATACAGTAGTACAATACAGTCTTTCAATAACTGATTAATCTATAGATTAACCTCATCATTGTCTCTATTCTTTAATGCAGCATCTCTTCTCTTACTATATTTTATTGAAAGTCTTGATTTCCATTTCAAATTCCCTATTATTAATTCAATGAGAAAGTGTTTACCATTTACCATACGTTGTCTCCGCCGCAGTCAGTCCCTATGTTCATAGATTAATGGTGCATTAATACGATTTTTATTCAGTTACCTAACCACAGTTTCTTATCGTATTACATCTTCCTTCTAATCCGTGGCGAAGCATGGTATACTTAACCGGTCATAGCCGGAAATATACCCGGCGATGACCGGTTAAGTATACCACGCTTCGCCACGGCTTTTAATATTTATTTTTGGAAATGGTGTGCCAATGAATGAAATGGGATGATATTATGGTGATCATTACAATATATCGGTGTCACCATTGTTCAACTTCCAATGATCAAAAATAAACATCTATTATTGGCGAAGCACACATAATAGACAATGGGCTCCAACAGGTAGGCCAAATTGTGTCAATAATAGGCGACTATTGAGATTGAGGTGGGCCGAGCAGTTGGAGTTGGAATTGAAATGCAAATGATGAATGAGGAGTCGCACCGCACTCCGATAACTGATAATTGGCATTGCGCAGATTGCACATAAAACTTTTATCACTGTGTCGGCGCGGGTGAACGGATCGGACTGCGCTCAGGAGCTGTGCTTCATTCCACTGCCATGCAACGTAACCTTTGGCACATTATGTATTTATAACTCATCTGACAGTCATTTGCGCTCTCAATGGACGAATGATTGAAGCGAGCAGCCTAGTCGCTCATGATGAAAACACGCCGAATAATTTCGGCCATCTCATAAGCATGGTGATGGAATCGAAACGGATCCCGAAAATTCCATCAATGTTGTCAGTTGTCGCTCGATTCTTGAAAAAAGTTTCATTGTACGGTCACTGATATGAAACGGTATGTTGAACATGGACTGAGAATGGTCCATGAACTGTATAATAAGTACTTGAAATTGAAGCACAATAAGAACCAAAAAGCTCAATTCAGCATAATCTTATGTCACTTTTTTTGTTTCTTGAAACAAGCGAATTCACACTTGAAAGATACGAAGCAAGTTGCGATTTTCCCGTATAATATCATAATATTGTGATATATGTTATCATGATATGATAAAATACAAGTTTTCTTCAAAATGTTGATTATGAAATCAAATATATATTAATATTGTAGAATCATATTTTATGTGTGGTTTAATGGATCAATATGTACTATTTAAAAAAAATTCTAGTAAGCCTTGGTTGCCCCTGGCCCCTAATATTATCATTTTCACTTGAAATGATTGATATATCTAAACTATTGAGAGCTGAGATAAAATAACCTCTAGCTAGTTGATTGCCAGCTCGATATCTACCCACTACAACCGTGTATATAATGTTTAACATTCAAAATAATGCTAAATATTTTTCAATTCCAATACACATATAAAATAAACATTACATACCTGTACAATAAATTGGAACATGATCATAGGAGAGCTCATTGGTTAACACTCGAGATACAAGTGAAAACCTTATTCCACAATTTATTATTCACTGTCAAAGGATCAAACTTTACACTTCATTAGACTCCATAAGATCAATTAGTTTGATTGTTAATACATAAGTTATTATCCATTACTTATAATAACCAATAAAAGTACTTCTTATAACCATTATAAATCAGTATATAAGTGATTATTGACAACTATACACCTTTAAAAAAGTAATAAATTTTTGCACTCCAGCAATACACTTCTCCAGTGCATAGCAAACTTTGCACTCTCCGCGATTGGCTGCTAAGTTCAGAATACTGTATTTGACTCCCTGATGCTATGTTGAGTATTGATAGAAAGGTTCACTTTAAATATTTACTCCCTTCCATTCTTATCACTCGCTGGCAATGCTGCTGCGTTCCACCACTTTCCATGCCTTCTATTCTGTTTTCTCTGGCAATTGTTGAGCTCATGCACTCTTTGGCACTCAGTTTCTTTACATTCAACTTTGCATTCCCAGGTTGATAGACCTTCCTGAAACGTTGGAAAAATCCAACTTTTCCCGGGGCATTCATCTTTGTCTTCATAAACTTAGCACTAAAGGATATTGTTCTATTGAAATTTCAGATGTGATTTTATAGACATTCAATACATTCTTTAGTGCAATCTCACAGGCAATCTCTCTTCTGATATTATGTTGTGAGTTAATGAAATCATGGAGATTTTCTTTACTGTGATTCTACAAAAATTTAATGTGTTCTCTCATTGTTATTTTAGTGGTTGGAGAGTCCTCACTGATCCAAGAAATTCCGCCAACTGTGCGAGTATTGAGATTATTTGAATCAATTGAATCTACTAAACTCCTTGATATTCTCACTATTATAATATTCCATAGATATCTTCCTAGAAATACTCTTCAATCTCTTCAATGAAATCTCTACTGTGAACCTCGATTTCTTCTCAACTGTGCTCCACATAGATGCTATTTATTCTGACTATTGTGATTCCACAGAGGAATCTCCTCTACTGTGACTACTGAGATCCCATATTATCTCTCTACTGTGAATTCTCTGAGATTTTCCAGACTTTCCCGTTACTGAGAACCTATTTAACTGCAGTGGTTTTACTGAGATCATAGATGTTCCCATTTCAGTTATTATATTGTCTTTTAGATAAGAGAAGTTCTACTATGATTGAATATTGTAATACATTCCAGGTGTCAGATTTGTGGTAGAGAAAGGGCGAATATCGTAGGTGATCGAACGTAACACGGTAGAGAGTGACATTCTCGAGTGAAACCAAAGATAAACAAGATTCACGGATGTATTTTCCGACTTATTGACTCAATGGCTTTCTGCCACTCACGTCAGTCTGATGCGAATTCCATGTTCCACTCGGTCGTTCATATTGATTTATAAATTCACTGCTTGTGTAGCCAAATGTTTGTGAACGACACGAGTCTGTCGTCAGAGCCAGTTTTCTGCCCAAATATTTGCATTTCTACTCAGAATTGTACTATTCCCAGGGAAAATTATTATTATTGCCAAATAGCAATCTGATTTGACGCATTTCATCCCTCCTAAGGCTATAACCCAGATGTCAAACGTATATTGAGGTCGTCTTTTAAGGAATCAGGGGACAATTTCTCTCTCCAGTAGGCTAAAAATCGTTCCGTCGATCTTATTATTTTCTCTTGCCCTTACCTCTTGGCCTTTACTTCACTTCCATGCGGTATTTATCATCTCTCTGAAGTTAAAGTTTATGATTTTTCAAGCAACTACAGTATTTTTACCAAATATAAAATTATTCTCCCTTGATAGTGGTAAAACTGCAAAACTATCAAAATACTAATAACACATGATGAAGGTGATGGTTTGGAGAAAAAAAATCCGTTCAATTATAATTGCTACCTAAGTAAAGTTTTAGCAATACGGCAATCTCAAAGAAGGGTTTCAAGTTTATGTCGATAAATCTACATTTCTTCAAAATCCAGGAGAAGGAAAATTTGCATCTGGGAAAATTTTTAGATGATTGGAGCCAATAGAAGGAATAAATAAATTGGATATTTGAATAATACTGTTGTTTGAAAATTGCATAGCCTACCACTCAATAACTGCACTCACATTATTTAAAGTGAAGAGGTGGTGGCTCCATCAGCTACATTATTCACTAAACCAAATCTGTCAAAGTTTAACGCTACTGTAGGGGCACTTCACTCGACTAGTGGCGGAAAATGTGATTACAACTGTCAAGAAAATAGACCTAATCAGAGCGTTTGTTCCCCTTTAGGTTATTATAAATTCCAATTCTAGAGGGACCACCCTATCCTGACTTGACAGGGGCTGTTTCGAAGTTTGTTTGAAGGGTGGCTTTGGCACCCCAGTAGGTGCCCCGCTGTTTGAACGCATGTGCTAACAGGCTTTGTCCTGTAGCAATCACAGAGAACAAAATCAATCCGATAAACAAAATACGACATTCTGTCAGGTTTTTTAATGCTACCGAGAATTCTGCATACCCAGACAAAGATGAAAACACTGTCAATACGTCAATACAATACTTCAGTCACAGAGAAAAGAGAATGAGTTGTGATATTCAGCAGAAAAAAAATTCTTGATCTTTGATCCAATCGCACTAACTTACACTAACATTTGAATCTACTATTATTTGGTGTCAAGTGTGAATTCAATATTCACATTGAATGAATCATATCTAACATTTAAAAAATACTCATAGCCGTATGTATAGTTCACTGTAATTCATTCGCAAAACAGAATAGAGTTCAAATATACCATAATTTTTGATGACTACACAATACACATTAAAAATGGTACTTCAAATAAATGGTTCATCTGAGCATCTGATTGATAATGTTCTATCCGAATCAATATACTGCTAATAATTCATAAGCAATAATTATTAATTATAATTAATAATAATTCATCTAGATAGACTCCAGATAGTGAGTACTCCACTCTATACTGTTAACCCGGATGTGTAAAGCTGGAAAGTTTTCTTTTTCAACTATCACTATAACGGAATGCCGTAACCACTTTTGTGCCTTTTTTTGTTCATCGGTATTTGCCATTTCCAATATCAAAGCTAATTATAAATTTTGTATCTGTTTCCAATTATCTAGAATGTATTCCTTGGAAGAAAATGTTTAAACACAAGGTAGTTATCCGATGTTAAGGCCAACATCCTCATGGAATTTTGAAGTGTATTGTAGTGAAGAGTCGAAACAAGAAGTGTGCCATGTGTATTTCATTGTAATACGTAGTGATTCCAATATTCTCGCGGCGTTGATAAGTAGTAATGTGATTTGTTGGGAACCTGTTCGCGTCTCGATGGTTGGCTCAATCTTAATGACGATCTCTTTCCAATAAGACGCCTCTGTGCGTGATGAAAACATCCCGCATTTGATATAAAAAATTGGGTCTCTCTAATCAGCGGTTTGTTTCGAGTACGTGTTAATAGAGGGAGGGTCCAGCTCAGCATCGCAGAGAGAAGAACAGAGCTGGCTTTTTCTCTTTAGCTGTTAGTTGTGCGGTGGCCAGGGAGAAACGGTCCTTCATTAACCGGCGAAGCAATTATAGTCCGGCTTCAATGCAAGGAAAAAGTGTAGCGTTATCAGCAGTGTGTTCGACCCTGCTAAGCCTCTCTCTCTCTCTCTCTCTCTCTCTCTCTCTCTCTCTCTCTCTCTGCTGCTTACCAAGGGCGCTTACAGGCAACCTTTTACATAGCTTTTCTACTTCATCAGCTCGAATGGTAGTATCTACACTATCTCTCCACCTCTGACCCTAGAGGGCTGCAATCACATTCTCATCTTATCAGCGATGGGATATTCACATTATTATTTAGGAGAGATTCTATTATCCCAAATGTTGTTATATATACACCAATGACAAATTTAAAACTTCTTCAATTCGTGTTTAATCTTGATAGCTTCTTGTCAAAAATTTGAATGGAATGATCGTTGTATCGAGATCAACATGTACGCTATAATGTTACGAATAAAGGTAGGCATACATATCCTAATTGAAATGAGATATTTATATTCATATACTAACAACTCGAGCTCTAAGAATCGAAGTGATCAATGATTTTAATCAAGTGATCAATGGTGATGAACGATTCTCATCAGACATCATGTGATATGATCGAAATTTCTAACAATATTCATATTTGGTGAATTAATAAAAACAAACTTTGTCTCTTTCACATTAATAATGTGGAATAGACAAAATTTGTTCTTATTCATTCATCTAATATGGAGAAGTTCCACAACATTTCTGAGTCAAGTGTGTGTTATATTCATATTTGTAATTCTGTGGGATTATCGATAAGGATTTTATTCGATATGATTCATTATTCTTAGCGAGAGAAGGCGAATTGGGAACTATTAATTTTTTTTGTAGTAGGAACAGTATTGATCAAGGTATAATTATATTAATTTGTCGTTTCCTCAAAACTTATTCGATTACAGAATCAATGGAGCCACATGTCGACTTTTGAAGATTACCCTCCACATATTAATGTTACTATCTACAATTTTTCTATCCGATCAATATAAATTTTCTCATCAATATGAATGATGAAGTTATGAACAATGATGATCAGATATTGAACTGAATTACACACAATTTAAATTTAGCAAAAACCCAATTTCTATAAGTAATGTA
Organism: Laodelphax striatellus; assembly: GCA_017141395.1. NCBI lineage: Eukaryota > Metazoa > Arthropoda > Insecta > Hemiptera > Delphacidae > Laodelphax > Laodelphax striatellus. The sequence continues at coordinate 23,336,112 of CM029530.1, forward strand.
TGTGCGAACTCATTTTCAAAATTTGGAATCGTGTATTGGAGTGAGGGATCAACCAGCAAGAAGTGTGAGCTTTAATAACAATTTGTAAAATCGATATTTCTTTATGGGGGGAAGATCACAATGTGGATGACAATATTATGATGGGAATGATTCGCAGTACTTCAAAAGTTATGATTTGATTTAGAAGTTTGAATACTGGAATCTCAACAATGTGGATGATAGCTTGATCCAACAGAGATCGTGAGATTGATATCTTGATGACCTGCGTATACTCAGGTAATGATACGCAGTACTTCCAGAGTTCTGTTTTGATTTTGAAGTTCGGATACTGGAATCTCAACAATGTGGATGATGAATTCATCAAACAGAGATTGTGACCTAGATATTTTGTTTCAATCAGATCTTGCAGAAGTGTACTCAGACTGCAATATCAGCAACAATAGTTGTGGATTTGAGTATGATTCGGTAGAGAATGTGAGGTTAGTGATTGCTAATAATGACCCGATTCTACAAAGGGTAATATCAAGTTCAGTTCCACGAGTCAAAGGTAGAAGGCAGGCATAGGTGTAATGAGCTACTGCTTCTCTGATGTTGAAGTGTCAGCTGAGTAGAGAGATTAATGGGATAAGGACTTCAGTTCTCTTGGGAGTTTCCAATTTCATCTCTCGTCTAACTCTCGTCTAAGTAACCTGCACCTACTACATGACTGAGGAATGATGCTCATATTAACATCATTTGATATGCATCTTAATTATAACTCAATTTGTCTTCATCCCATACATCATCCCACGAGATAGTAACAAAACAACTTGGGCAAATATGTACTGTGCGGTCGAAATTAGCTTGTAGTGTGAAGGTAAATCGGCTACATATTAATCTCGGCGTTGAGCCAGTAGTTGAAGCTGAGAACAGGAGGAAGTTCAAATAATCTTCAGATGTTGTTCGCAATATTCCTCCAATAGTTTGAGTGCTATGACTTTTCAAATAATTCCAAGTCATGATAGAAGTCTACATAGTAGCTATCAGTTTGATTCGAATATCTTACAAGAAACTTGAAGTGCTTGCATACTTATCACTGCTCACAAAACTGCTGCGACTAAATATATTATTCAGATGAAATCTATTAAACAAAAATAATATAAAACTATAAAAGAGGATAGTAAATAAAAAATGGTGTCCTGAAGGTGTCATGATGTACCTACCGGTATATTATTAAAATCAAATTTCAATATCACTTTCTATTTTTTTTCAATAATAATTTTTAAATTTAATTTATCTGCTGTATAATATTTTGAATAAATTAATATTTAATGACAAAAGATGCAAGTGAAATGGTGTTTGAGATGGATTTTTCCAAACTCGCAATATAGTTTTTCAATGTGTTAAACTCTTAAGTGTGATTCAGAAGTACAAAGAGGTATTATGATTTTCGGAATTATGGAGGAACCTGACAGTACTACAAAAAATATTAGTGAAATTATAATAATACTTAGATACCTTCAACTTTTTACAATTTCCATGAGCTATTTGTCCACCACGGCACACTGCCCATCCTAAAAGTTTCTACAGAGAACAACGAAATAAAGGCTGTTTCTTAAGTGAGTAATGCTCATCAAAACAAATACTCTAGTAAATAATTCAAGAGTTCTTAATTCAAGGATAACCCTGATTCACATAAAAAGAAGCCTCAACAACCAAAATCCTGATGGGATGAACATGGTGAACAATTTGTCTAGGGCTTTCCAGTTTAGGTTTTGGAAATTTCCAGTCTCTTCCAAGCCTTTATCTTGTGAACAATGTTACCCAAGAGTGTAATAAGGTGGGCTTTTGATGAAGGCTCTGTCTTTTCCCATATTCCATTAACTTTAGCCAGGGCTTTCCCATCTCTATAAATTTGGCAAATGTGAATAAAACGTATTCTGATGTCTCTTTTCAATTCTGACAAGTATCTAGAACAGAAGAAAAGGGAGCAACAGATTCGAGCACAACAATCGAAAATGATTAATGATCACAATAACATGTATTACAACTGAAATTTAGGATTTTGTAGTAATCCTCTAAAACTGAATAGAATTATAAATTGAGGATATTACAACAAAAATCAGATCTCACGTCATACATTAGCATGGCGATAAAAGACAATGTATTGTCACTGATACCTTCCAATTTCATTGTTCAAATATATCTCGGTTACCTCCTTGTGAATCTCTAGCACTTGTATTATTCCAGAAACCACTACTTCTGCATTGATGTATATTAGACTAGACTAGCTGGATCTTCAAAGACTATTTTTCCGGAGGAAATAACTTTCCATAGGTCGAATATAGGCTTTCCCATTCTTTCTACCCACCGGACACCAAAGGATCATCCAGTGAACATTATTTATGAATTCGTGACATTATTACCTCCAACTGGTTGATGACAGGTAATTGCATGGAATGCCCTGATGTTGTTTTTACGATACTACACAAATGCATAAATTACCCTACGAGTTTTTCGAGGGGTTTTCACTCATCTTGTAGCTACTATTAGACATACGAAAATTACATAGCTGTACATCCGCGCACAGAGAGCTGACAATAATGCTTGTCGTCAAGGTTAATAATTATCTGTTTCGCTGTGTTTAATGTGGCGAAGAGAATCCATCTGTCAAAATCAGAAGGGACCGAGCAAAGGGCACGAGCCCATAGTACCACTTTGTTGCACCGGAAGCGGACAGTCACATGACCGGATGTGTTTCCTAATCTTTGTTAGCAACCAGGCACCATGCATTTGGTTGGTTATCTGGCGTTGTTAACGCAGGTACTATGCGTTTTCACCTCTTCCTTCTTCATTTGCAGTGTTTTTTCGTGAAACGGCAGCGCTTGTCATGTCATTATCTATGTGGAGCTTCACCGTTCAGCTCTAATGCCTGTCGTTGTCCAACTGATAGCTCTGCGTTGACCTCAGTTGACTCTGACCGTAGCCTACACAACAAAAAACAGATAAAATGTTAAATGTCATACACTAGTTCCTCTACATTCTTGCCAGGTAGCAGGTTGCAGATAATACTCTGCTTTTAGCCTGATAACATCCACTTCTTGATTACATTTTAATTGCAATTATCACAGTTGACATGAGATAACATCCTGAACTCAGAAATCACTTTGAACAATTGACAATCTAGACTAGATGATATAGATTTATAGTATATATTTATTCAAAGAAATTCCATTCAGCGTTGGTTGACGATTTTCAGCAAAAACGTATAAATAGAACCGTATTTCAATCTTTCAATCAGGATTCGTTTCAAGAAACGATTTTTATAGTCTAGAATTTGAAATTTTGAATACTGGAGGAAAATGTTCTATGTTTCATTTATCTTCCGCCAATTGCATGATATAACGAACATTTTACTTGTCAAAAATTGATAGGCATCTTGCATTATAGAGTTAGAAGAAGGGAGCATTTTGTACAGTCTCTTCTCGATATTTAGTTTCTTTGCCATGTTTAGGCTTGATACAGTACAATTCACATTTATCCATCTCCCAGATCGATTATGTATTCATCTGACTGTATCTAGGCTTGTGCATGCGGGTAATGTAAGGGGTGATGATGAAATATAATGAGTACTTTCTAGGTAGCCGGAACCGACAGCTTAAATTAACGTCTCCTCCGAATGACGGGGAAGGTGAGTTGTTCAACTGAGTAATTAGAGAAGACATTTAAGAAAAGCGAATAAAAGCAAGCAAATTTGAAAATTATTGCCAAATTCATTTTAGTATAAGAACATACAAATGATGTATAAGTATAAATGATGTCGATCTACATTAGAAAATTATGAAGATATCACAGTTTCTCTTTCTAAAAAATAAAGAAGAAAGTACAGTACTTAGTCAATGAGCTCCGAAATCATCTCACCTGTAAGAAAACGCGGAATTGTGGAAACCTGAGGAAGTTCGAAAACGATTGATATCGAGAACCAGGAAGTTTTGTTTTCAAAGTGTTTTTTATTTCTCGTTTTGAAGCAGAAGTACTTTTCAAACACTGCTTTCAATCACATTGAGAGTTAGTCTTGAGGAAAACAGGGCTTAATTGGTGAATTGGAACAGAAAAATCAAAGAACTCACTGTCCATCTTCTTTTCAAGTTTTGCAGTATTTTTTAATTTTTAATGACGTTCGAAGAAAAACAAAAGAGATCACAAAGCTCCTCAAATATTTTATATTTTCGGTATCGTTCAATATTATTTTATCTTTTTTGAGGCTCTATTGAAAACATTGTTTAACTTATTTAGGATTGCTGAAAGAGATCATAAATTTTGTGAATATGGAACTATCTGATTCAAATAATCATTGAATATAGAAATTGGAACAAAACCAAACCTATCGATACTCGAATGAATTACGAAATAATAATATCATTGAACTATAAAATCATTAGATAGTGGTTGTCTAGCTTTCAATGCAAAGGGAACTTGAAGTTGACTCTTATTCACTCTAGGAGAAATTGCTGATCAGTCGAGCTAGACAACCACTATTTTAAGAATATTTTGAGAAGAACAAATGATTCAATCATTTTCTTGAATCCATTTTAAAGACAGTAATAATTCATACAATAGTTTGAGTCTATCCGTTTTGATAAAATGTACTGAGAATCTATTGCAAGGCAAATACGTATATTTTATTGTAAATGTCCATGGATTGTCAATACTTACTCGATAATGTGGTTAAGTAACAAACATTCAAGACCGCTCTCGGATGGGTGACCGACACAAAAAATTGTGCAATGAGGCGAGGTGGAACCTACCCGTAATTAGGGTCTCCCCACCAATAAAAGCCATACGATAAAAAAAAAACTTGATAATAAGTTTTTTAACTTGTTAAAAAACGTATATTAATATGAGAAGTATTGATACCCAACTTGAATAATCATTACTAAACAACGAAGCGCAGCTCAACGAAGTGTTTATCGTAGAATCGTAATAGAGATTCGATTTTAAAAACGTCATTACGTTGCGGCGTCTTTGCCGCGCAACCAAAATTATTATTTAATTTGTGAACAAATCACAGGCCACAGTAAAGTATCGGAGCTAATCACTTCCGAAATGTATTAGGTGTTATCTGTTGACGGCATATTAATATGCTAATAGTCACACAGTCAAGGTCTGCTTTTAGAAGACACGGAGTTTCTTTGAGATGTTGTTCATGGAGATCGAATAAAAAGATAGTGTTGATCGGAACCGGTTCGGCGGCTATTCGAAGATGCTGCTTATTGAGAGTAAATACATCGATAAATTGCTGATGGAAAAGCTGTTTATTTATTTTGTGCTACCTTTCTGATGTGCACAGGAATGTTTGTGAGAGGGGAAATAAACAAGAGAGATAAAAACCAAGAGAATATTTGAATCGAGAGTGAGACAGAGGTATATAGATATATTATACAAGCTGTGAAAAAAGCGAGCAATACGTTGTAGCAGTGTGAATTAACAAGAGAGCCTTACACCTTTGTCACATAGTATAGTATTTCGTGCAGGACATTGGATAGGGAAATTTGTGTTGACTAACCCTCCACACTCTCAGTGACATTTTTATAGGTTACGCTCTCTGTGCAACCTTTATAGTGTCAACCACAGTCATGCCGACAATAATACACTGGCAAGTTCTCGCTCCCACATCAAAACATGGGGAGGAAAAATCTTTGAATGTTAAAAAACAAATGCAAAAAGATCAACGCTACTGTCCGCCCGTCCCTTACTAAGCTATAATGAGAAGTTCATTATTTCTTTGTAAAGAATGACACCAAAGAAAATAAACCAAATGATACTACTATATTACTTTTAATTCTAATTCTTCTACTAGAATAGATATAATTGTCTTTAGTGATAAATTCTCACAATTTTCTAGCTCTGTAATTTTTTGATAGGATTTGTGATTAGAAAATTATCAGTTTTATTAGATTTTCCGCATTTATTTCATTCGTGCATTTGACAAGTCCATTTCCAAGAAGTGGCAATGAAATTACTCCTACACTGTTTCCAGAAAAGAGCACAGTTTCCTCTGTAGAATTCAACGAATCAATAATGCGTTGCCCCCACGTTCTTCCATATCGGGTATCAATGCTCCATTCATGAAAGCACTCCACAATATGAAATCCTTCAGCCCTGTCACAATACTTGGCATGGAAAAACTCGGATGAAATATCACAAAGAACAAGTACAGTATTAAAGTACAGTCTTTCACTTTCCAAGAAAATTAAACGCCTTTTGTTAGGGAGGGGCCATTTTCCTATTATTTTACTCATCTGTTTCTTCTTCATCTTCTCCTTCTTCTTCTTCTTCTTCTTCTTCTTCTTCTTCTTCTTCTTCTTCTTCTTCTTCTTCTTCTTCTTCTTCTTCTTCTTCTGCTACTTTTTCTCCTTCATCATCACCTTTATGCTTCTAGGTGGATTGTTTTCATAATTATTCCTCTTGGTAGTTTAAAACATTGTTTTCTATTGCGGTCAGTGGAAATACCGATCATACATATCGTAATACATATCAAATTGTTACACATATTTTTTAGATATAATTGTAGTGAATGATTAATGTTTGAGATAAGCAGAGAATCAGCTATTGTGTAGAAGTACTTTGGTTTAATTCAGGCAAACATTCACCTAATTGAAAGATTTAGTAGTGAGTGAGTTTCATGATTCAATCAAAAGTTTGCCTTGCAGAATGTAACCAACTATATACACTTTCGGACAGAGTGATTTCTGAAGCGCACATTTGAATGAATTGAACAGTTGAGGAGCAGTGATGAACGAAACGAGCTTTGAGCTCATGAATAAATGTGACGTTTCCATCAGCTTTCAAATCGGATGGCGGTTACATAGCAGAGTTTGTGACTCGACGTTTTCTCTGAACTCAAGCTTCTATAGCTATTCATTCTGCACATTACATTTAACACCTTCAATTAACAGGTTTTGACCGACTAGCGCTGTCAATTGATTTTCACTGCATATTCAAAACGTTTCTTGGAATAGGATAAACTCTGAAAGTTCTAAAAAACAGCAACGGAAATTTTTCAAGAAGCCAACAAAGTCAGTGAATAATCAACTTAAAAATAAAACAACATAATGAAACTAAAATGTTCATTATTATAATATAACAGTACTATACTGTATTATGTTCCATGGAAGATATAGATAATAATAATAAAGCTTTATTTGCATACAAATTGAACAAAAGCCTCTCTTATAAGGTAAAATTTTAGAGGTTCGCAACTCTATTTGACTATTTATAAAATTATAAAAGATTAATGATTTATTGTCCATTATTGTTTTAAGAAAGCTGGAACTTATAGTTTACAGCTTCATCACTTATAGTCCATTGAACTATATAGTTCTTATTTTCCTCTTAAGAATCAACATTCGATACCACATACCAGTCACATTACTGTAATATTTCATATCATTTTGTCAATAATTATAATTTGCATGTTACAATCAAAATGTTGTCACATTATCATCATCTTCAACTTTCACTGTCATATTAGAACACGTCTCCTACATCAAGGTACTAGAAGAAGATACTCAGTAACTCGAAGGAATGAAATCCACAGAGAATTCCAGATCAAAACCATATAGTCTATTTTCAAATGGAAATTATCCTGCGTTTTGAAGAAACAGCGAAAATCTTAGATCAATCATCAATATCTCTAAATAATATTTAATAATTTCTACTGTTCTTTAGTATTCAAGTCTCATAGAATGATCGACTGAAAAATTAGTCGGTTTGGACCTTTCTATTTGGAATAGTAATGTAATAAATCCCAACATATAGTTGGATGGATTTAATGGTTTTAAGATTTAATGGATTCAAGTTTAGTACAACATCGAAAATTTAGAGGGAGGTTTGATAATAAGATACAACTATAATGCATTCCAATAATAGTTGAATAGATCCATGAACAATGAATGTAAGCTTCTCTCTCTGTTGTTCACAAACTCTCGTGTTTCATTATTGCTTTGAAGTCTCTTGTACAGTATACTAGGAAAATAATTGATGTATTCATTTTACATTATATACATAAATTATGATTCCCATGCGATTCATGCCAATATCTTAGGTAAGGTTTTATCAAGAGTATCCTTGTTGGTGGGGGAATCGAGAGAAATGACAGGCCATTTCGATTTTCCTATTTTCATCTTCAATCTACCATTGGATATTTCAAATACCATCTGCTGACAAGTTAATGTCGCCCCATTCATCCTTGTACTTGTACACCAGTTTTCCTCTCTAACATGCAATATTTCTGATATCCACACGTGCGTGGTGGAATTGAACGTGTGTTGAAAACTCAGCTCTTCTCAACGATTTTAAAAATTCGATTCTTCGATCAAACTAGAATGGATTGACAGGTTCGATAGACTTGTCAAAAATCAACGTAAATATTTATTCATTCATTCTCCATATTTAAAAGAAATGAAGAATGTGTTTTTTGCAAGATCTCTTGTTACGAGTGCTGTATAGAGTTATAGAGAGATTTTGATTCTAATCTAGAATCATGGTACATAGTAGTTAATTGCGAATGCAACATTGTAAACTTGTAAACACAGGTTACCTTGAGGTGATTGTTTTTATTTGTAGTTGAATCAGAAAATTGTCAATAGACACACAACTAAGCGGATTAATTTAGAACAGTTATGTGAATGCAAGGTTTTAAATATGATAACCTTGATGTAGATGTACCTTGCTTCTGATAATATAAACTATTATTTAGGACATCTTTGTAGGTCTAGTTTTAGAGATAAAAATATTTGAAACTCCTAATAATATACTTAAAACTTCCTTGGATAATGGAAAGCGTTCCAAATGAAACATTCACTCAGATGAAAATATAAGATAAAATTATTAAATGATTGTGGCTAGTTATATGATATACGAGTTTGGAAGAAGAGATTAGAGAACTATACAGCATAGTTCTATACTCATATACTCATATGCTATACTAAATTAGTGTGTTCATTTAAGCCTTCAAACAAGAAATAACTACAAGAATCCTAAATAATCCAAGTGAAAGCAATAATATAATTTTGATAATGGTGTTATTTAAATGGGTTTTGGCATATGTTTTTATTCATATTTATGTATCTAATGTTTCTTTCTTTCTTTCTTTCTAGTCGGCGCTACAGCCCGTTGTAGGCCCTGGCCTCCATAACCACGCCTCTCCACCAGTCTCTGTCTGTCACTCTCATCCTCCCATCCTCTCTTCCCCATCACTCGCAGTCCTCCATCACATCGTCCAACCACCTTTTCCTTGGCCTGCCCTTTTTTCTCCACAAGTGAGTCGCTCTTTGTAAATAATCTTTTGCATACGTGCTCTCCATTCTTTCCACATGCCCAGCCACCTTATCCTCTGCGATTTGATAAATCTGACAACATCCTCGTTTTCCAAGCATTCGGTAATCAATGTAATATGCATATATTTAATGTATCATAAAATATGTTTTCATCACGTCTGTATTTATTTCATGTATTCAATTTATACGTATACTACAGTATCTATATCATAGTATCTATTAGTTTTCTATCAGGCTATTATTCGACTAATTTTACCCTCCCCCTGAATTCCTGAGCCTCGATTAAATGTGGTTTAATGAGGCTCAAAGATTTGATCCATTAAATTTCGTTAGAATTTTCAATTTCAATTTGGAATTTCATCCTTTTGTTATAGAGTCTGTACAGAGAGATGACAGATTTGATAGCTATTGGTATGGTGAACTGGTAAGCTACTGAAAATGCTCCCAAAACTTGTATACAAAAAATCATTAGTTATAAAGATTAGGCTTGATTAGGGCGGTTCAGCGTCTTAAATAAGTCATAATGTTTCTACCACACTGGCCTCTTTCGTGTTGGTGGGTGACGGTAACTGCGTTACACTTTTTTGGGCTATGGGTGAAAGTTTACGCCGAATAGAGGACTGTTATTGAAAATTATGGCCAAACGTCCGATAGTATATAAATTATGATTGTGACCGTAGAACTTGTGTTTTACCAGGACTGTATAATGCCAGCTGCCGCAAACGCGGTAGTAAGATTACAGAAATTAGTCTCACGCAATACAGATGTGCTTATCAACGTGAAATACCGCTTCATGTTTGAAGCCAACTTGGAAATGGCGAAAGAAATCAGCCACGCGACTACTCAAGCAGTCGCGCCGCCAGCCTGCGCTTGGTCAGCCGCTTATTATCGAATTAAATTGCCCAACTACATCACCCACTGCCACAGTTCGGCTCCCGCCTTCCGTATTCTATTTCACTCTTGTCACTAGCGTTTTGTTCGGTGGCTCAAACTGATTCTCTAGTGTGCTATCATAATGGGAATAGAAAGCATAAGAGCAAAAAGTCGAGCACAAGAGTGAACAACACATATGATCCGTATGAAAAGATCAAATCATATGAAGATAATATAAAAAATAATTGTTATTATCTATACATCCATTAACTGCTTAGTGAGAAACTCCATGGTAAATAGAATACATTTTCGTATTCTGAATACCTTGAGAAACTCTACTTATTGAGTGCGTTTTACCATTGAATATATATCCTTTCAAATTATCCTATCCTATCCAAAGGATATATGTTCAATGGTTTTACGTAATTTGAAATTGAGATACAAGTGGCCACTGTGCTGAGTTTACGTATCAAGTTGATGATAAGTTGTACAGTGACATTCATTTAATTTGATGCTTGGCCTAAGCCTTAGATAGATAGATGGCAAAGAAATAATATCTCTCTATCTATCTATCTAATGCTAAGCGTCAAATCAAATAAATATCACTGTATTAAAAACCATGGATCATATCAATCAATAATTCATTTACTATAGTGCGATTCACGTCAAGAAGTCAGCATTGCTTAGATGGGAGTTTGCTATCCTTGTTCAGCACAAGGCAGTTGCTGATGTCTCTATCTCATTCGCACTGTGCGTAGTTGCCACACTGTGCATTGTTGTAGCAAACAGTCCCAAAACACGTTTGGTGCAGTTTTCTTTCCCTCTCAATTAAACTTGTCATCAATGCTCCTCATGTAAACAATGCTGACTTCTTGACGTGAATCGGACTATAGATCATTAACCGATTTTTTTCATTTCACTTCATTTTACCCTTTATTTTATGTTTAATAATTATATTTCACTTAATTTTTTTACACGAAAAAGGATCATCAAAGGATTCAAAGAATTCAATCAAAGGATACTAGAATGAGAATTGAATTTTCCGGATATGCAAAGCTCCTTGATTTTATTCACGTGTTCAAAACATTATATCTAATGTTGTTGATAAATGATCGAATTTAATAGTTCGAAAAAAATAGTTCTGATCTTTTTCACAAACTTCAACTCAATAACTTTGAACTTATAACTTAATCCATGTAACAACCAATCTGAAGAGCTTGAATGAGAATGTCAAATTTTTGCTTAGCTCGGCTTTTTGAGTGAAATCCACTTCTTTTTCATATTGGGAGGATTTGATAAAACAAACTCTTTTGATCACATGCAATTAAATCAAGATGAAAACGAATTGTATAGAAATTTTAATAAATAGGTTCTTCATCAAGCATTGTGAGACGAGATGAATTTTCTTCCTCTAATGAAATGACTTTTCCATTCTATTGAAAATTGTGTATTGTGTTATTATTTTAAGTTCATCTCTCAATAATATTATAATAATTTTTGATGACTATTATACAATGAAGTCAATTATTGTATCTTATGCTATAATCAAGTATTATATAAATTTATGATTGAGGTAAGGTATTGAGGTGTATAATTGAGGGTTGAGGTATCTTATGGTATGATGAAGCATTACATAAAATATATGATTAAGCTGTTGGTTGGTGTTGGTCCTTTCACTTGTTGGCCTCTCTTCCCGTGTTTTTGAATGTGAATAAAAATAATTTGCAATGACGAATGAGTGTTGGGAAAGAGACTCGGAAAAATAAACTGGGGAAGGGAATTTGCCTCGTATTGGAACGCAGAATTGAAGAAAGGAGGAGTTGTGTCAAATGATGACTTGGCTGACAAATTCAATTGCATTGTGAATGAATTTTTATGCCATAAATATGGAGTAAAGCAGTGCCGCCCCTCTTGCGTGTGTTTATATGGATCGTGGCCAATGCTAAGTGACCTTCCTTTTTCCGGTTACAGTCCACACTTCCGTTCTACAGTTTCCGGTTTCCTCCACCAACTTCTGAAACAGGAATCATAAGCCTGTCGTTATTGGAATCCTCAGTAATACCTACAATTCACAAAAAAAAACTATAATACCACATGTATCTCTGCCATTACTATTCTATACTTATTACCATGGACTAACCAAATAATTTCGATTAACCAAATAATTATATGGATTACACATGCTATTACCATGAATTCATAGACTCCAGATTCTATGTACTATATTGAACTAAATTTCTCTATTGTGGTACTAAAACTACTCTGAAACTAGAGATGAGATTTAACAAAGATTCAAAAAATCTTCCAACAACAAAATAAATAATGACATCCTCTCGATGGACCATTAGACGATATCCTTGAACCCCACACCAATGAATAGGTGGCGGTTTTTGTACTTTGTGTTATAATAATACTCTTCTTCCTAAAAAATATGAGCTTGAAATTGAAGTTAAACAGTACTTTGATCAGAGTAAACTATTCTAGTACAGGAGTTTTTGTGAAGAAAAGCTATAGAACTGGCCTGTTTCTCGTTGTTTAGCAAGGAATTGAGTTTATACTTCTCCTGGAAATCTTTTGCTTGCATACATGAGTAGCCTCAAAAACACATAAAAAACAAATAGGGTTTCTATTACTATTCTATTATAGTTATTATCACGAGCTGAACTCATACTCTCCATATTAAACTGTACTAAATGGAATTAATATACTGTGCTTCTAAGTTCTAAGAATCTACTAAAACTAGAAATGCGCAAAAAATATAAAACTTTGATTGCTGTATTCCTAATGAAATTTTCAACAAAAAAGCAACTCAATTAGAATTTCTGCTTTCTCGTTTGTATTCTCACTTGAATTTCACCCATTATTCCATTGTGTGAGTGGACAAGTCACCCTTATAGTGCAACTAGCACTAGGACAACTGCAAATGCGTTGTCCTAGTTGACCATTCTAGCGAATATGAGATTGCATAGAATAGCATGATACTGCACACTTTATGACACCGTGTGAATCTTTAGAAGCAAATTACTTCACGATAATATTTACGCCTTAATTTATATGTTTGAGTCAGTAACTTGGGAACTGAAGTCATTCTGGAATAAATAAAACTGGTCAAAATTCATGTCCAATCAACTCTGTAAGGCTAATTATCAAATAAAGTATTTTATTTTCCCACAACAGCTTTATTTTTAATACTGTAGTTCATCAAAATAGCAAATCACTGGAAAGTCTCAATTACTCCTATTTTTCTCTATAAATTCCAGTCATTACTCGACTGTACTGTATTCATAGTAGGTTATTATCGACGTTGATTTGACAGCCATTCATTTATTCAAGATGAAAATACAAAGCATCTTAAAAGATACTCTCTTGTACTCTTATGTTATGAATGTCAATCAAGTAGCCTACGTTCTGGAATCAAGAATGATATAGGAATGGGAAAGACTATCAACGACCAGAAGTTCAGAAGAAGAATATCTTTCTTTCATATAATTATACTCTTGAATTTGATATTTTTTCAATTCTACATTCCAAGTATGATTTTTCTTTTCTCATTGGAGACAATCAGACAATGAGTGAGTTGTCTCATAAGAATCATCAAATCAAAATAGACTAATTCACTCTTGATTCATTTCTATTCAACTTGAAATAGAAGTGATGAAAAATGAAATGAGTGTTAAAGTGTACGTGATTATAGATGAGTAGAAACTTTCGAGAGAATTTATAATACTCTTCTATTTCACTTTCCATGACGAACTGCTAGCAAATAATTTAGAATTTAGAAGACATTCAATTTTCATTTACTCGTCTGCTATGTCGTTTCAAATTGTGTTTGAAGTGAATTTATAAGAGTTATCACGTTGAAATCGGAATATAGAGGCGCAGTTGAAAGCGAGGAGCAAGTTCATTCATACCCAATATAAAGCACGTCTGTTCTAAAACAGACATAGTTTGTGAGAACAGGCATGAGCCAGATGGCGCAATAAACAGTTTCAACCATGTAAAGTTTATAAATTGGATGTTGACATCCTCTCGATGGACCATTCAGTAGACGATTTCCTCGAACCCCACGCCAATGAATAGGTGGCTGTTTTTGGTACTTTGTAGTTCGAGTAGATTCAATTTACGAGCATGGGAAGCTTTTTCACAGACGAAAGGAACTGAGTCTGAGTGCATGCAAGTGCCTCTCTGAACTTTAAATTATTACCGTGCTTTCAAGTGAGAAATTAATTCATCTAAAAGCGCTGTTCATGGCCAGACATGTAATGGATGATTTCATCAATAGGATATATAAAATATCAACTACAGTACTAGTAGAGCTGTAGAGGATTGCTTGAAATATTTACAGCAGTTTCTGTATGATTAAATTTAAATTCATCATCAAATTCTATAAGATGGGGCAATGTTTAAAGAGAGCCTACTAAAGAGAGTTGTTTACTTCTTTAGTCACAGTTTATATTATAGTGTCTGATTTTAGGCTAGTATCTTGAGAAATTATCATTTTGGAATATTTTAAACTTTTTCTACCATAATTAAATCTGTTGTTGCTGATCAGCAAGAAGTTGATATTATCTGGTAAATAATTTGAAAAGATCAATCAATTCAGCACTTGTGAATTAAGATAATTAAATTGAGCCATTACATCGTTGTAAATTAAGTCATTGATAGTGTTGTCGCTACTTCACTGACATGCAAAATGAAAAGAATTGAATAAGAAATGAAAGTGAGATTTAGTATATTAAAGAGTTTTATAAGTATGGATTTGTAGCTTGACTTTGAAATCGTTACCAATGGTTGGGCCAATGAGAAATACGATGTATTATCAACAATTTTCTGATTAATATTGGAACGAATAATAATATTCATTGAAGGTGTATATTATTTTTGAGCTATACACTTGGAATAAGTTCTTTCAAACAAGTTACTAGAAACTATATCATAAGTCTATTTACATCTATTTTGAATTGTCTTTCCGTGACAATACATCATAATATTTAGCCCTATCAATTCAGTGGCAAGACTTTGAAAGATAAAAAAGCTGAACTATTTTCTCTGAACATAATATTATACTCCACTCAGTGAGTTGTTTCTAGTCACTGTATCTTCAACCATTGTTCAAAGAACATAACATGTTCATAACATAAACTTTGTTGTTCATCCACGTTTTTCAAGTCATCCAATTCCGCGTATTTTCTCAAGTTTACATTATTGAGTTTTTCAGTTTGGAGTAATTGAGTTTTCTGAAATGAATTGATTGATTGAAGGAGTTTTGGAGCGGTTCTTGCATACTTGTATCCTGCTTTCAAGTTTCTTGTCTCATGTTTACTTCAGAAAAATCATTTTCCGAAAAAAATTGTAATCTACAATTTTAAAGACCACCGATAAAAATACGAGATTCCTTTCAACTCAGTTCTCTTCATGTTGCTCTCTTTTCTCTTATGTAATAACTTTTTCTATCATCATAAGAGCGAAGAACTGAGAGCAAGTGAATGACTTCTATCAAAAATGAATGGATGAAGATGAAAACACGCGGTACTCAACCCTCTTGTATCATACCACACCGCAAAAGTGATGCTTCAATATTTCAGATGAGACTCTCGGAAGATGAATGACTAGATTTTCAACATAGCTTTCTGAATAACATATTATACCACTGAATACAGGTGATATTAGTACACAGAAACTGAGAAATACAGTGAATTCATTTATTGGTATGTTAGTAGATTGGTAAATTTTTAATTACAAATACTTAACAGCTACTCACAGCTAACGCTGATTGAAAAAACACTTTTTCCCCATTAAACCACCTTTCTCTTTTGGTCCCTATTCCCCTTTGATGGATGAGAAATAAAGAAGTACTTGAAAATCACATTTCAAAACGCAATACTCTACTGTATTTCTCATTCTCCTCCAAGTTCATTGTCAAGAATAATTGGTTTTATTAGCTCAGATACACTTGGGTCTACGGTTATTTTAACTATCATTGAGCTACCTACTTGTTTATTAATGACCAGGAATCCAGGAGGAGGAATCTAGAATTGCTACCTTCTCTTGTAAGGGAGCCACAACCATATTGATTTTTTTTGGTGTGTGAATACCCCAATCTTTCTCTAGAAAAATTGTGAAAATTCAGTAACCAAAAAAACAAGAATTTAAATTTTGAGTGCAAATATGATTTTTTAATGATAAGAGCAAATTGATAAATCATGAAGCTTAGACTGTAGTATCGGATGTAACAAAATGTTAAAATATTATATTGATCAGACTGAGACTGCAATTATTACTACTTTTTAAAATGACAACTTTTGGACAATAGTGCTTGACTACCGTTTAGTTCTGACAAGATTATTCCAGTTTTTAAAGAATACCAGTTCCTCACATCATCAATCGTGCATCTCATTACCGCTGCATAAATTAAAAAAATTAATTATTCAGAAATTTCACGATGGGTTTTTTCAGAGAGGTTCATTGAAACTTCAAACCAACCCACTAAATAAAAGTCAGGCTGCTTTTATTGTTCGATGCTTTTTGAAATCGACGGAAGTTGTCACGATAATAGAAGAGTTGTCACAAATCACCATCCGTTCATGTAATTACTTGTGGTGACCACTTCCGCCAATAATTAAACAGAAGAATGGCGGACAATGAACGGATATGTGACAAGTTCAGAACAAATTTTCGGTGTTTGGTGAGAGCGTGTCTCATCTTTATCATCTGAAACGGAAGCACTCGCCACAATAAATTGGAGTTATGCGAGTTTATTGTTCGAAGCACTGTTCAGAAAGTGGAGATCCGTGTTTGTTGGCGTTTCTAATCATTGATAATCGTGCTCAGTGGATACTATCACAGTAGAGGTTAGCGCAGAACAGTGCGATTCCCAAACCAAGACAACTCATGCCCTAGGAAATCAATGCTAGCTAATTCGAATCCCAAATTGCTTGATGGACCCGGCTGTTTGGGGATAGACTGGCGCGCAAACACTTGAGTTGAGTGATTTCCAAAATATTGACGCTTAATTAAGATAATGCCAAGGCACAAGGGAAATCAGAGTTGAGATTCACCAAGGGGCCGTAATCAAGCCGAACAACGCTTTTGGAAAATCTTATACCGTCTATCAAATCAATGATTCACGTGTTGTGGTTATGAATAATGGAGTGATTGCTCCATTCCTACTAAGTTGGATGAGGCTGTTAATCCTTCACAAATGTTAAAAGATGGCAGCAAATTGAGCAGATTGTGAGTACTTTCAAATCAAATTTGAAAGATCTGAATTCAACGTATTGTTATATTGTTAGTGACGTTTGAAATGACGATTCATGTGTTGATAGCTATAAATTTAATAGGCTATTGCATTGTACGCTATTCAATGAACAGTCAATGAAATAGTTGTAGGTCTACATTCTAAGCATAATGTAAGTGGTGATAATAGGTCTACGTAATCAGTGATAATATGAAATTTATAATCCGGTAGATGGTATTTTTCGTTTTAATTGAAAATTAATGAAAAGTTCTTCAATTAATTATTTTTCACACATGTTTTGTAAGGCTACCAGAAGTCACAATTCATTTTTACTGCAAACTGTTTCATGAAACGTTTTTGCTTCCATACAAAATTGGCCTGATAAAAAAAACACAATATGAATTAGAAATCTCCATCCAAAGTTCCAACAGATAAAAATATCGCACGGCGAGCCAGAAAGTTTCAGTCTCCTCTACTATGTTGTAATCAGTACACAGAATAACAGCGAACAACGAGAATGTAAATGAGAATACCTGATGGGATGAAAGCATAGAATTAAAAATGAAAACGCAGGAGCATCCACTCGAATTGAAAGCAGGAGAAATGATATCATTCTGTTGAATTCTTTTAAAAGCGCTAGAAAATCGAGATTGCATTCAAAATGAAAAGCATTCCGTTCCTTATTTTCCGCAACAAATAACGAGTCGCAGCCATTAAATTCAAATTCCTCACCCCCTCATTATTGCTGAATGCACCCACACAAAACAACACTTATATGCTGTGATACATGTTTTATTTATACAGCATTATTTATCTTGATGATGGCATGCGTAAACTGGAATGCGAACCATTCGTCATACTTTGCTAGCTTGAATATGCATAGGAAATTATTCCAAAACACGAATAATTGTTGATAGCTACCATAGTATTCTCGTTTATTTCCAGAATATTTTCCGGATCCCCCCTCTGGGAAACTGTTTTTGAAAATCAAAACCAGCGTAACCAACCGCAGATGAAAAATATTTTTAGTTGATCAACTTTATCTTAATTTTTTTCTGAAAGTAAGAAACCTTTTATCTATTTAACTACTCTTTACCATTATTCTGCTGGTCTATTCAACTACAGTTTATATAGAACTCAAGTTATAAACTTGACAGATTAAACTGATTTACCAACTTTTTCAAAATACGAGTATTAACTTTTAAATACTCGTATTTAAAAGTTATCTCGAGGGAGAAGTGGCTCTTTTTTTCTTAATTCCTCAAGGATAATCCTTCCATTTCCTTTTTTCCTTAACTCTGATCAAATGAAATGTCGTAAATATAGCTGGATAATATATACAGTATAAGGAAAGCCAACAATAAATAATTCAACAGCTCATAAAAATATGATTGAATGTTGGTCACAGAATATCAGCAATATTATTCATAGCTATAGGGCTTCACTGAAGCTTTGTACTCATCTTGCTTCAAATGAATAGACCGATTGTTTTACTCGAACTGAATTTCTATTCATATACACTGAC
Source organism: Laodelphax striatellus (assembly GCA_017141395.1). Lineage (NCBI taxonomy): Eukaryota > Metazoa > Arthropoda > Insecta > Hemiptera > Delphacidae > Laodelphax > Laodelphax striatellus. The sequence continues at coordinate 23,355,067 of CM029530.1, forward strand.
TTTATAGTGCATACTGCACGAACATACAAGTGTACTCTGTAATCCATGTTTGGTATCATAGTCTGGTGAATTTTATTAGCAGCTCAGTGCACTGCAGTCAACATAAATGATTTTATTAGATCATGGATCGTCGATGGGTCTGTATGCATCCAGCTCAGATACAAAGGAGCCGATTATTTTCCTCTACATAAAACAGCACATTAGTCAGGCTCAACAACAGAGAGAACTGTTGTGACGAGCATTTACAACGTTCCATTTCCAACCAGAGACGTATGGCTGTAGACCCAGAGATCAAGCCTTTACTGAATACTGTGTGATTGTGTGACTGGAACTGTGACTGTGACTGTTTTGTCTCTGTTGCTGTGGTTTGGTTGGACCACCCAGTTCTATCTATTCCAGGTGCCGGGGGACTCGTTTGCTTTATGGCGTAGTCGAGTTTTCGCTTCATGTCACCAACACCACAACATAAAAACATCGCTGGTTTCATATTGATAATTTTATAGCGTTCATCGTCTTCCCCCACTGTACATGGTAATTTTCCAATACTTTGATGTCAGACTGTATTTATTTTAGAGGATGAAGGTGAACCCAGGAAGACGTCTACGTAAACTACATACACTAAATTGTGAACGGCATAAGCTTTTTTAAAGTTTTCATTCAAAAGAGTTAGTGAGGTTTGAAATTCCCATTGAATTTTCACTACGAAATCATTGGAGTCTCTTATTGAAATGCTTTGATATCGGAAAATTTCAAGAACAAAATCAAAGAGACGATAAATCTTGATAAAACCTCGATAACAGGAATATCGAAATTTGAAAGTTTTCAGAAAATGTTAATAAATAAATAAATTATCGTTATCAATCGATCTAAACAAAAGTTGTTTATTATTCATATCATATCATGATGTGAGCGTATATAATATTATTCTGAATTTGGAATTATTGAGTAATAAAAATAATTATTAGATAATGAAGATTAGGCAGAATTCAGTAGCTGAAAAAAGGAATAACCGACCTTCTTGCAAACAACTTGATAAAGCTCAAAAACTCTAATCTAATTGATGGTTTGAGTGATATTTAAAGACTGATTCGAGGAGTTGAATAATGTAAATTATTCGGAGAAAACGTTTATCAGTGTTAAAGTTTGGAATAGTATCAGGAAGTAGTAGAACATAGAGGATCACTATCATTGAAATCGATACATTGCGTATTCTTCAACAGATCTTGGAAAATATATGTTGAACTAGACATTACATCTTGCAATTTGAGTAAATATTATGAATAAGAATCCAACCCAAATATCATACTTTGAATTACCTCTTAAGTACGATCTGTAGTAAAAGTTTAGCCTACACGAAAAATCCAGGAATAGTAATTTTCGATACGAACGAAAAGATAAATGATTCGAATGACATTAATATTATCAATCACCTTTAGAGGCGTGATTATTAATTCGAAGATGTACTTCCAATGACAAAGATTAAGAAGGTTCTACAAAATTAATCCTTGATTGTTAGATAAATTAGTATCTTACATTATTCCTGCATATCTTTATTGGTGTAGGCTATGCCGAACATCTATTTATAGATTCTATATAGATTCAATCCTCTATAAGCTGTTGAGTTCTAATGTATATTTATGTAACTATTATCCTGTATCACGGATAAATTTAATGTACAAGATTGATGAGCAATTCATTTGCGATCGTAAACTTTGAATGTTAAACTCCGGCCGCAGAGAAGAGGATGATGAAGGTGACATTCAACAATTTCGTAGTGTCGAAAATATTTCATTCCAGCTAGATGTATCGAATGTCAAGGTTAAACTTGAAAATAAAACCTCTGTGTTTTAGATTCATGGATGGTTGGAGTACATTACAGGATTATTTTGCATACTAAATATCATTGACATGGGTGGGGGAGAGCACGGGTCTTCAGACTACATCTTTCAGAATTACACAGCCTGGGCTTTCATGCTGTTTTATGTGCTCTATGAGACGCCTTCGACGAAGCCAAGCCCATTTGCATTAAATCCTATTATAAACACAACTTTAATCGACATTTATGTATCCCCTCCCATGTTATCCTGTCAAGATTATATATTTTATTGTTACTTCACCTTTTTTTATTGTAATGGTCTGACTGTCTAAGTTGTACCTGGCCTTGAACTGTGTGCTGGCCTTTTTTATTCATGCATATATTTGTATAGTTTGATTGTTTTAAGGCAACATTTTCGTTTGAGTCCTGAGACAACTTTTAGTCTTCAATCTAAGCAGAGATCCTTAATCTTGCGAAAGATTAGGCGAGCACTGAGTGAGGTAGGTACCAATAGGAATTGAATGCACAGTGGCTAGCAATAGTGGTAAGCCTTCTATGACTATAGCATGTTGAAGGGCTTGAAGTAGATGGAGTTTTCACTCTTGTACTCTTATGAATGATGAGAATTCATTTTTAAATGCATTCGTGCTCAAAAAATGAGGGTACCATCTATTACCCCGTTTGAACTCGTGTACTAAGGGTTGAGCAGGAAAGTCAGAAAGGATTTGAACCTTAACATATCTCTTATTCCAAACTCCACTTATCCAAAACGTATGTGCAGGAAACAACTTGATAATCAGTGGTTTCAAATGTTGTAGCTTCAGCTTCAGGAAGCTTGAGCTGAATACCAAGGAAATCTGTGGGGACAAGCTCAAACCTCTTATTAAGTTTTTGCGTTTTCTTCAAGTTATGATTCCGATGTGAAAGGAATGATTCCAATTTTTTATTTTCAATGATATCCAACTTTATCCTATTCCACCCACTCCGCTCTCTCGCCAATCTTATTTCCCACGAAAACTAGGGAGCAAGCTAAATTTTGAATTCCAAAAGGGGTAGAGTCCTTTGAAAAGTCCTTTGAATGTAGAACCCTTCTTATAGATGAAAAGTGGTTAATAAATGATGAGAAGAGAGTAGCTCTTGATCAATCAAATTCTCAATATAAATCAATATACACACCGTAATTAATTGAACAGTAATGTTAATTAGTGTGAACATCGGAGTTATATCACAATCGGAACATCGGAAGTAGCGTCCTTCCTTGTCGTGTTATTACATTTCCACAACACTTAACTGTCAAATGAACGATAAATTTTGAGCTATTGACAGTCTGATTATTATATAGTATTGTCATTATCAATCTTCACGCTTCAGTTGAAAAAATCTGTACTACCCAGCAAACAAAGTAGATATTGCTTGTTCGACTGTGGAAATAAAGTACAATAAGAGACAGGAATTGAAAATGATAAGCCTACTTTATTCTTTCCCTGTTGATAATATGAATCTAATTGAAGCTCTAATAAAAGCTCCAACAAGGAAAATGTTTTGTATACATTTGAAGGGGGAACTTGCGTTGTTTCATTCCGTCACTGGAAAGAGGAATTATTAATATTGGGCTAGAAGGAAATTGAGTGGAATGCTTTGTTTCATTAATTTATATAATAAATCTCACATGCAGTTTTATTTCGTGAAAACTCAGGTTGATTCGATTATTATGTATTTCTTAAAAAGGAGAGGCAGAATGTTTGAATAATTCTTCAGTTATCTCATAGAAATGGTTTTGTTTATCTCATGTTTTTGTACAGTTGATAAAACCGAATTAGATCCTGTTTGTAGAGGTTTCCAGAACTCTTTGTAAAGCTGATTATTCTTTGATCCACTACTGCCTTTTTATTTTATAACTTCGAACATGATCATGATTGCAAACATGACTGCAACATGACTGAAGTGGCAATAATCTTTCATGAATTACTATTTATAATTTTTTTCGGGGTGATGCCCACATTAAAGGCTTATAATGATGATGAGATGACGTCTGTTTTCAGACAGTCAGGGAACGACGGCTTTTCGTCTCCTCAAAGACGTTCAATTATAATTATAATGTATAATAGCAGTTGATCTATTTATCTAATAATATTAATTATAATTATAAATTATGAGGTTTCAATAGCAGTTGATCAACGTCTAATAATTCTCTGCATCTAAATTATGATATGGTGATGTTGTTTTAGATGACAAGGTTTGATCAATATGGGCCCACTTCACAAAATCTATAGCTCCACTGTTGGTGACTTCTTGTTGTAACAAGTTGTGTGGAAGTATAATCCTTTTAATTTTGAATGAGAAATATTAATATCTCCCCTTACAAGATTTATAATCTCTCATAAGGAATTATAATCTCCTTTATCATATTTATTCTCCTCATGTCCTTCTTCTCCTTTCCTTATCATCTCCTTAATTATAATCTCCTTATAAGCAATTATAATCTCTCCCTTACAAGACATACAAAGTTAAATTAACGCTAGAATTCACATTAAAATCCACTAGATTCGTTATGGAAATATCAAGTAACATAAAATCAGTTGGGATTTGGATGAAAATCCACAAGTACTGTACCACCACATGAATTTGATGCTTGTTCACTACATTTCTCTGAAAACATTTCCCAATCGGGTTTTTTTAGCTGTGTATGAAGTTGCAAACAGCTTGCTGAAACAATGACGGTATAAACAATGGTTTCTGTCGCATCGAGAATAACACTCCTTGCACCAGCAATGTACAAAGGAATTTACATAATGTCGGCTTGTAAATAACGCACAGAAAAGGGTAGGAGCGAGAGATCAGCCAGTCCCTGTTACGCAGACAAAAATCATTTGGATGCAAAACTCCTTATCATTGAAATGAGAGTAATTTCAGTTGCCACTGTTTGAGCCTTTGCAGCTGAGCTGAGCTGAACGTTCTCAGTGCAAATAGAAATGTTAATATTTGTCTACGTTGAGCGTATGCTGTTTTGCACTAATCCTCGTATTTCACCTAACTTCATCAGAGAAAACTGTATTGTGCCAATTTGATGCTTACAAAGATCCTTCTCAAAATTGCATGATAGAGGCTTCGTTGGGTTCAACATAGTGTAATAATTATGATAGACAGAAAATTCATCTTGGAACTAATTAATCTTCCGTCTATAATAACGCAAGTAGCACTCTTCGTTATTTCAAATACTGGACATCAAATCCACAACGATAATTTATTTATTCGAAATACTAGTGGATTAGTAAATTATCAGTGGCTTATTCTCAAGGCAAAGCCCAACTTGTTTCAAGAAATAAATATTTTTGCAGATCTGTAAGAAGGTATAACGTTTTGAAAAACAGTAGTTCAGAGGCCCATATCAATGAATACAGACCTCTTTAGTTATATTAAGGGCTACTAGACTGAAACGGGTGGCCACCGTAGCATCGACAAACGTTAGCCTCGACAGGTTATTTACTAAGAGCTCTCTATATTGTATCGAGACAAACAGTTTTATGCTAAAATGTTTTACATTTGATAAAGAACCTACATATTTCGTTTCATTACATCCCTCATGGTAGTGGTACAATAAAAACATATCATTTTACTCTCTCTTGTGAGTATCCTTTGGTTTATCCTACTCTCTCGTGGTTTAAATGGGAGAAGGGGCTTGTATGCCTCAACTTCCCAGAACCCACCCCTCAACTTCACAAAAGTGAAAGATAAAGTCATCTATCTATCTATTTATCTATATCTATATTCACCACTTTTTTCATTTGCTACCAACTTCTGTGTTTCTAGCGATCAATCCTACAATTTCTACGATAAATCCTTGCAACAATCCTACTACTCAGTAAGGGAGCCGGTAAATCTGAATATAATCTGGGAATCTAGACCATCTAACAAGTTGGCTAACCACCAGATGCAAGTCGCTTCTTACCGGTAACGCACTTATGTGCTGTGCGTCTCTAATGACGACAACGACGATGATCTCGTTGCAATAAACGTCTTCATCTGTTCCGGCGCGGTTTGATGCCTCTCGGGGGTAGGTAATGCCTGCACTGCATTAAGCCACTCCTCGACCTTAATCCTGTTTTGATGAGCTACAAGCGGAGATGCCTCTTCAGATCACAGCCGCTGCCGCCGCCGCCGCTGCAGAAATCATCAATAAGAATCCAGATTTCTTCTTCCACTTTCCTTCTCATTTATCTTAATTCGCTTCCCGAACCCGAAGCGTTGCCGGTGCCAAATTGAAGCATTGCGTGCTCGGCCTGGTTTCCCGGCTGCCTAGTGTGGAGGCTCGGCTTCCTCTTCTGGTTGGGGTGGTATAAGGAATCAAGACGAGACCACAAGTAGTGCAAGAGGTCATACGTTATGGTGAAATTGATGAGTAATTGTGAGCAATGGCAAACTCATTGAGAATTTTGAGCTAGTTATTTGGAATGTATCATGTTTTCTATTCATAATCTTAACAGCGGATTGATAATTCAACAGATCTTCGCAGGAAGTAGATAATCGGCACATAAACTTTTCATAATCTATCGTCAATATTAAATTATACATTTCATTTTTGATTAATTACACATCAAACCATACATCATATGAAGCTAATCAATATTAAATTATACATTTCATTTTTTCTCTAGAAATTAATTACTTGTTAGTTCTGTTTTCACTCTACGACAATAGAGTTTTTTTTTTCTAATCGACATTACTCTGATTTCCTTGAGATTCAAATTTAAAGCCGGGGTTTCTTGTTAGGAGAATTAGTGGTAGAGTTGAATTCAAGGAAAACAATCATTAACTCTCGGAATAAAAAGTAAGTTGGTTGAATAGAGTAATTGTTTTTAGAATGCAGGTGCTAGTGGTAAAGAGTCAGTGGCGGTCCCAGGGGGAGGAAGGGGCAGGTGACATATCAAAAATATCAAGATGAATCCCCCCTAAAAATTATTCATAATTAAACCATATTCATATGTTCTTTTGTCAAATCACAATAGTTTTGTATTATTCTTAATTTTTATTTGTGATAGATTCCGCTGAATGCTGGATTACATAACATTTTGTTCCCAACAATCATATTAATTTTGTAAATAACTTACATGGTTTGCTGCTTCACTAACCACTTAAGAAATTGCAGTGGTTGATTTTTGATTTCATTATACGTTTAAATTCAACTTTGTATCTATAAATAATCACATTGACTTTAATAATATTTTTTATTGAGAAATCAAAGGAAAAAAACATACTATGGTTGGATACTATTGTCATCCGTTACAATAAACTTGAATGAAACTCTTTTACTAGCTTAACATGGTTGGAATTAGCTGATTTGCGAGCATGCAGGGCTGAAATACGTATCCATGGTTTTAAATTCCGACTTCACCCCTGCTCTGCGCTATCAAACATATCCGGTGGTCATCACCCCGAAATGAAATCCTGGGACTCGTCGACTGAGGTGACGAGTTAACAACTAGAATTGTAACACACTCGCGCGCACAATGAGTGTTACCAACCATGTAATACTCTACCACCACTGATCAGGTTGTAATACACGGTTTTTTATGGGATTAGTTCTGTCGTTAATTTGGAATGCTAGTTCTACTCTACTATCTCCCCTACTCTGTGTGATTTTTCTTTCTCTCATGGAGAAAACAAACATATTTTCTCGCCCTCATTGGAAAAATTCAGGCCAGTCATTGTCGGTCGTGATACCTAAAATACCGTTTTCTATCCACTGGCTAAACCACGTCAAACAATAGAAATTGGTATAATAGAAAAGATTTGAAAACGCTGAATGCGTACTCGACTTTTGCTGAGGTATCTAAATTCACATTTAATTTGAACTTAACCACCTCTGATGGTTTGCTGCTTCACTACCACTACTCGAGCGGTTTAGTGTGAACAGTTACTAGCAAATTCAAGTCCTGTATCTATAAATCAGTGGCAATGAATTTCGCGGCTTTCATCCAGAACGTAACCGCCTTTATTGAAACACCTCGAACCGAGATACCTGATCTCACGTGTGGGGAGTGTGCTATTGTCCGTCCGTTAATCAGGAAATAAACTCTTTTCGCGTGCGATTACGCGTGCGAGTGGATTGCAAGTGAGTATTAATGTGCGAGAATTTTAGGGCAAACTTTGATCTCCATGCCACTGAGGTTACTGACTTCACCCTGTCTGTCTGTGCTCTGCTCTGCGCTATCAAACACACCGTTTTTTTTTACGATAAAATCTTTCAACTCGTCGACTGGGGGTGACGAGTTAACAACCTGTTGCCCCGGCAAAACACACTCGCGCGCACAATGAGTGTTGCATAGCATGTTTCTTGTATGAGCACTTAGCCTGCATTAATGGCCTTCTATTAGTGCAGTTAGTGTCCAAATGCTTTCTTCGACAAAGACAGAGATAAATTCTATCAATTTTAAGTGTAAGAGCTGCTCTCTCATGCACTTATCATAATTTTATTCCGAGAAATGTGGTAATGACGAACAAGTGACATTTATGTTTGAACCTTCTTTGTTAAATTCTGTTCAAAATGTATCTTCTTCATGTTGATGTTTCTGTATAGAACCAATAAATATTTCCATACGCATTCATGGACTACACCATTATTTTTATGCTTTTTCATCAATTTACCAATTCTTTTTTTCCCATTAAAATTGTTTGGAAAAGCATTTACCGTTCATACCGTGGCGAAGCGTGGTATACTCAACCGGTCATCGCCGGGTATATTTCCTTTATAGGACATATTATATATATACATATTACATACATATATACCCGGCGATGACCGGTTAAGTATACCACGCTTCGCCACGGCATAGATAATATGAATGGTACTTGTTACTCTCAGCTCCCTCTCTCTACTCCAATAACTACCAATGTTACTGCTCAAATCATAAATGTTTAAATCCCTGGGATGCATTTATGAATATTATAAAAACGAAATTTTTTATTCTTTGTTATTTCATTCTCTTCTATTATTAATTTTTTGCAATGATATGATTAGTTAAGTATTCATCTATTCATAATTCTTCCCCCCTCCCAGCACAATAAACGCCAGTGTACTTTTTGTTCTTGTCGGAAAAAGCTTTATTTTATGAATTGAAAATCTTCATGGTTTGTACAAATATTTTATCTAGTAGATAAGCGAAGAGTGACAGAAGGAGACGATTGTTTAAAATTATTTAATCAAGGCATTCTTGAGAATGAAAAACCTTCATTTTTATCAATCATGTCCATGGAGATGTTTGATAAAACATGTCTGTGTTTTCATCCTATTTGTATTATTGTACTATCTTGAACAAATAAATAAAGGACGATGGTTGGATGTGAAGTTGAATTGGACACTGAAATAACTCAATATCATTTAATTACAGTTCTCTATTGGATCACAGTATACGTCAGTATACGTGATCCAAAAGCAAATCAAATCCTTATTAAAACATTTGAACTCTATGATGTGAGCTACGAGTGCTGGCTGAATGCGCTCTAACTTCGCCACCAGAGGAAACAAAAAAAAAACAGCCTATTTCATTTTTACTGAAATATTAATTGTTATTTTATATTCCATTTCTCTTTGTCAGAAAAATATTCGAACGTCGATTTTGAATTTTTTCAAACTGTCGATAATCACGAGTGAATACAATTTTGATTCTGATGGCTAAGTGTTGAATTGAGTTGAATCAGCGGAAACGGTGGAAAGAATTGCATACTGTTCACGGATTTAGTTTTTCGATATAAAACAGGAAATCCGGACAAGCTTGGAATGCGCAACATATTCATGTTAGAAGTTTTTTTTTGGATGCGGTCCAGCGGTAACAACTTTTCTCCATACCATCGCAGAGACAAGCATGGCCACATGTATAATTCTCACGTGAGCGGATATGTCGTCTATTGGCTCAAATTCCATGCCAAAAGCGGAAAACAACAGCATTATGGAAAACGAAAATTGTGTTCATGAGAAATGTATTCGCAACTTGGAAAAAGTTATTCCAGTATAGTGGAGTTCAGGTTCCGTTCACCATATTAAAAAATTACTCTATTGAGAAACTATGGTAGATGAATATATTAGTCATTGATGAATACTTTTGAACAATATTTTATGAAAATAAATTCGAGCTACGTTTTCCTTCCTCTTCATCTTCCCAATTCGTGCACAGATGTTTGAAACTGCAACAGAAAAGTCAAATAAAGATTAATTTTCAGTCAGTATCACGAAATGCTTCATGGAAATTACCAGGAACAACATCAATTAAGACAATACATTTTAAAAAGGGAGACATTAGCAATAAACGATACTACTAATCAGAGGTTATGAATATCCTTAACATATTGATACAAGATTGAAAGGTCATGAAGTTTTATGGGAAAAGCGAGTGATAATTATAAATCTCTATCAAATCAAAGTAGAACTTGTAGGCTCTCAAAGATTTCTAACTTCTAACCTAAGTTTTTGACTATAGAAACATTCAAACTTGATAACTCTACCACAAGTCAAAATCAGAAAAAAGACAGGAACGTTTAGATTATCATGCTATATTCTTTCTGGGTGTCAATACCAGCAAATTCTAATACTACACTCATTATAGTTTGTGTAGAGTCAAATGTACTTCATAGAAGTTTTATCATTTTGTTCTGTATTCTATAATACAATTATAAAGAATACATTGTATACAATAATAAGTACCACGTATCACCACTACTAATACACAAGTGGACTTTTAGAAAATCGTTCAATTAGTTATTGAACGATGCATGATAGCAGCGTGAAGCTGCGTGAGGCAGAGATATCACAACAAACTCTGATAAATCAATAATAATTTAAATTCAGGTGATTTTATATTATCTCTCTGATAAGCTGGGAAAATGATTTTTTTCCCAATTTGATAGAGGTCCCACATCCTCATCTCTAACTTATTCCATTCATTTTCCTATGTTCAAAGATTCAATTATCAGAATTATAGGTGTACCTCCATTGGACAAAAATTTTCATGATCGAAAGTGGAGTTATGACATGGACATTCATTGTACGATTGGAATGAAGTTTTTCAAATGACACGAGTGGGAAGTTGGTCGGTCATAGTGGAAGCCCCTACACCAGCCGAGCCCTATAAAGGTGATTGATTAGGAGCAGTCCATTATTTGTCAGCTGAGCGTTTATGCTGAGCCATCAGGAGAGGATAAAGAGGTGGGGGGGGGGGGAGACAAATTGGAATATTTTCTTCGGACAGAGCGCAGTTAGTGAAGTTGGGAGTAATCATGATTCAATGTCATTTATCAAACGGGTAGTGTTATAAATGATGGCAATGGACTCACCTAGGAAGGAAAGAGTGGGGATGCAGCAAAAGAAGTCCCGACACCACAAACTAGGCAACATTATCAGGGGCCAAAGCCACTGCAGGCCAAGTAATGAGATCAAGAAAGCAGGCTTTGCTGTGCGGGTGGTCATGAATAAGCAGATTAAACGAAATAAGCGGTCGCGACGCAGCAGCTGGTTAGCTCCACAGATCGGATAAGCAGATTACGAGGTTCCGAATCTGAATAAGCGGTCACATCCGGTGCTGCTACATTGCAGTCGATAGTTCACATTCAAACTCTTGCATCATTACCAGTTGACTAGACGTAAAATTATCGAACAATGCACTACAATACACCACTTCCAATACCACTACTATACAACACCAAGATTCTATGTTGGTTTTGTGCAGGATCATTGGATACTATAGAATACAAACACTGATATGTACATTGTGGATTTGTTTATAATAATGGGTCCTTTCACTGATAGTGATCTCCAGATAAATGGAAGTTTATCTATTTTCAAAATACAAAACACTTCATAGTATTTCTGACAAAATCAAATTCTAAAATTCAACTTTCACTAGGAGCCTTTCTCATCAAAGATCAGTTTTAAATCCTCAAACGTAAGGTACATAAATACCTGATTCTCTTTTGTTTCATTTGAACTATTATTCATGTTTGTGAATAATTTTAAAAATTTCTAAGCTCTTCTCTTCTAATAGGTGACATTGTATGATAGATAATATGTATTATGTGATGGTCTAGTTGTATTTGAATATATTAAAAATCTCATCTAGAATAATTAGTTTTAAAGATTCTCTGTCGATGAATTTGATAATTATCTATGAAAATCTTGTTGAATAAAACACTAAAAGATATTGTCAATTCCACTGTTTTATTATTTACTGCATGGTTTCTGAATATTTCATTATGGAGTTCCACAACATCAATAAGATTTCTACAAAAAAATTAAAATCTTGATAATTTTCGATCGTCAAGTTAACAGTCTATTCGTTTAATAGGCTAAAAAGCCAGGTGTTTTGTTTTATAGACCTATACGAGTTGAATTGAAGGTTTCATAAAAGAATGGATTAAAATCTCGTATGAAAATGGTTATTTGCTATATAAGAGTCGCTGTAATCAGTACTAGCCTACCAGTGATACATTTTCCATGCAATTGCGAATTGATTAGGATCGTCTTCATTAATTACTCAGGGATCGATGCTGTTACCGCATATTGGTTTGGGCGCCAACGATTTATTATGAGATCAATCTCCGCTGATTAACTCTACTTCCGCTAATCACCTTAATTAAATCCGTTTAACTATGTACTCGTCTATGCCCGCTACAATTACCACATTATACGATGCCCAATGATCGAATTTGTGTGGTTAAATAGAGCGCCTCTCTCCAATTATTGATGTTCTCAACTTTGTTTGATGAAAATAAATGGCCATGAAAACTGATTAATAGCCCTTCTTCTCTACAATATTCAGCATATGGGATTTATTGAAATACAAATTTCCTTTCAATGTAGTTTGATTGAAAATTAGAATTTCCGGTCTTTTATCATGTTTTCAAGCTCATAATTCCGAGCAGTAATGCAGTTCAATAGTGCCCGGGTTTTCAGTCGTTCAATAAACTATTGAATCAATAACTTTTTTTGAATTTGAAAACACATGGTTATTGATTCAATAGTGCTATTGGATCCATAAACTGGCTATTGAGCGACTGAAAAACCGGGCATAGGACAAGTTAATCAAGTGAAGTAATCATATTGCTTTCACAAAGAACATGATGATGCGAAACAATATTTCTGTGAAATGGTGGAGATGGGATTCTCCATTGAGTCTTCAATGGAATTTGAATCAGCTGTTTGTCACTCATGTGAAATTTTAGAATATATACATCAGCAATATCATTCATCAATATCGTAAAGCATATTATCGATTGAATAAATGATGAATTCAATAAAGTAAATTATTCATTGTAAATGTAACCCCCTTTAATTTGACTAGAAGCTGAGTAAATCACAATGAACACTGCATGATAATGGATTCATCTGGGCACTGTACCAAATTTTCTGGCTAAATTCAATTCTAAATTTTCTGTAATAGTGAAAGTGAGATATAAGAGGTGATAGACGATAGGTGATTGTGATAGAATAGACAAAGAGCGATCGACAAAGAGTGAATAGACAAAGAGTGAAGAGCGATCGACGACCTGAAAAAATGAATATTGAAATGTAATGCACTGGGATAAATTTTACCACAACCAGTTATTATACTTTCTTATTGTTACGAGCTGTTGCTAGGCGGTGATGACCAATAGAACGTGTTGAGAGACTGAATCGTTGAAAAAATCAGTGACCAGGGAAACCGCAAGAACAGTTCCAGTTTTCACCGCATTGATTTCCTGTTGCGGTTAAAAATAGCAGCCGAAATATCTAGAACATTGTAGAGAAAAAGTAGAGATGAAACCAACTATATCACCTGTGGTGGAATTCAACTGATTAGTGGCGAAGCGTGGTATACTTATTTGGTTTGGAAATATACCCGGCGATGACCAAATATGTATACCACGCTTCGCCACGGCAACTGATAGCAATACTGTAAAGAGCATGCATCTATTTTTTCTGATTGACTATTCGACAACTGTATTTCCATTTATGTTCAACTACTTTCGTGGAATATGAGGTGTACAGGTTCCTTCAATCAAAATACTGTAAATGTTTAATGATGATGTGAATACTCATTGTATATTATTCGTTGTGATGAATATAATTTACCAATACACATTACAATATATGGAAATAAGATTTGAAGAGCACATTTGTAATTATTCCAATGTTCACTAATCTATTGAATTGTGATGATCATGTCTGAATTAAGACGAAAAATATTTTTCTGAATAGTTTAACCAGTTCAATTAAGTGAATCGAATGAATCAAATATTGTATTTTTCCCTTATCATCATGGTGGTCTTTTAGATATCATCCTTCAAAGCATGATTAGTACCCTTAAAAAGCTTGAGAGGGCTGTATGTGAAATCATAAACTATGATTATTGGAATCAAGCAATAGATGAAATTCAATTAATACTGACGATGAGTCATGGCTAATTGGAGTTATATGGAGGAATAGAGGTTAAAAAGGTCTAGAGCCTAATTCAATTCTCAAAAGGAGTCGAATTGGCATGAGACCTTTCCAACCAATTATTCAATTGAGTAGGAGCAGCGAAGCAGGGCATTCATAATAAGATAACAATGATTGCATTCAACTTAAACATCATCAATTATTATAAGAATCAATCGAATTGCATTGTTTTCAACAATTAGAGAAGCAGGATGCATTAAATTAGAAGCAAAGCTTAGTGTTTTATTTTGCATTTCAACATTGTATTTCTTGTATTAATAGAATGTATCTTGTATCAAGAAATTAATTCTCTTGAGAAGCCTCAGTCTTCAAAAAAGACAAAATCTATTCTCATCACAAAAAAATAAGTATCTCAATTTTGATATTACATTCACGATAATTCAAATTTACAAAATTTAACAATAAGAAACTTTTCTCTTGTAAGGCAGAGAACTAGTATGCGAATGAACGTGAAAGATGCTGGGAGCTGGAAGTGTTTAGAAGATTGGAAATTAATTTAGCTAGAAGTCGGGCATATCTTTGTAAGTGGAAAACTATTGCAGGAAATTAATTCAAGTCATTTTACTGTGTTATTAAAGTTTATTCACATACATGAATAAAATCTCTTGGCGAATATTGCGAATAATATCATTGCTTACTTTAATTTTTGGTATTATGATAGAGATCCTTGTAAGATATTCATTTGCACGCGTACTCCAGTAATTTGAGTTTCTTGTAATTGTAATTGAGAATAATGTTCAATTAATAATCAAGATTACACGAGCAGACCTGAGAGAAAAGATTAGGCACACAATGATATTGAATTTAGTGTGGTTTCGCGTGTTGTAGGGGGCCCCATGCCATGCCTATTGCGTGGTGCCGCACAGATACGGTTGATGATAGCCGAGGGAAGAAACGACTGTTGGAGCACGTAGTCCTGGTCGGATCCATAATTAATAAAACAAGACGGTATTCTGCACCTGAGTTAATCGGTTCCTGTAAATAAGGGGTGTTGTTATCGGCTGGCTTGCTGGTGCTATGCAAGGGGCGAGAAATTAGTAATTCTGACGAGGGAGAGCGCCTCATCTGGCCACAGGGTGAGATTTTGCAACAAGCTCAACTACAGTGTTATGATAACCAGCGCTTGAAATGTGAGGCGACTTACAGCAACGAAGCGACTCCAACTGACATGTTGTAGTCTTCTTGGCGAATTTATGCTAATACTATCCACTAACAAGTTGATTGTTTTCTTGTGGGAGCCCAAACTCAACCCTTCTACAATCTATTTTCTCATT
The DNA here is from genome assembly GCA_017141395.1 of Laodelphax striatellus. Classification (NCBI taxonomy): domain Eukaryota; kingdom Metazoa; phylum Arthropoda; class Insecta; order Hemiptera; family Delphacidae; genus Laodelphax; species Laodelphax striatellus. The sequence goes on from CM029530.1 coordinate 23,370,623, forward strand.
CACTTCCTCCTTCTAAAGCAGGTGGTGAAAATTTTATGCAATCATTACAGTAATTTAGAATGGGTGAATTCATCGTAAATCAAACGGTTGTTGAAGGATGGTTAACCCTTCAAAGAAACTTGGCTTGAAGCTCAACAATAAATTAAACTCATGTCTGTGCTTGTAATAACATTCTTGTTAGTGAGGAGGACCACTGATGAAATAGATGTTTATCATTTGATACTTTTGGACTAATTATATATGAACAGGTTGCGAAAACGCAAGCAAGCTTCTTGGTTACATTGTTGATGGGCGAGAATTGCATTTGATCGAAATTGTTTGTAAGGTATTCGTAGTGAGTTTGTGAGGTCGTTGTAAAATTCAATATTTTATGTAATTCAGTTGATTTGGAGATTGGAAATCATGTTCACAAAGTAGAACAAACTTACATATACACAGAACAATAACCAAAAGCGGCTTTTTGGACTTGAAGGAAAAGTATGAAAAATATTGAAATTTTCAAATCATGGAACCTCAAATTTCGTCCGATATCAAACCAGTGAATGAAATGCAACCAAATTGCATAAATATTATTGAAGACGAGCTATTCACAACTGATTAAATAAGTGTTCAAATGAGGAGGGGGATTTCAATATCCGGTGAATGCTGGTGATTTCACGATGATATTTCAAAAATCTCTTCTTTTATTTGATTATACTTTACAGCAGGAAAATGAGGATGATCCCATGACCTTCATGTTCTCTTTATTATTTTCTGAATGGAACTCCACGACTCATAGAGTATTAAATAAATAGTAATAAAATACTATTCATCATCTCTAAAATCATCAGTAAAATACTGTTCATCAGCTCCTCTCACACAAAGTTTCAAGAAATTTGACGATTGTCCCTAGCAGATATTCTAACTACAATAATTATTGGAAGTGGTAGAGTTTAATTTTTTATCGCAGCCGGCAGACAATCTCGAACATTTGTCGATGACTTGAGTCTCGACTCTCGATTCTTCTTTCTTCTGCTGGCGGCCGTAATCACGTTAAACGAGATGGTGAACGAGTCGAAAGAGAGTAGAACACGAAGGTAAGTAATAATAAATTAGTAGGCAGTAAAGGAACATTAAATTTGCTTCCATCAAGTGAAGAGCAGAAGCAGAGCGCTTCGCTCCCAAACGCTCTTTTGATTGCAATTTTAATAGCTTTTTCTGCAACGACTTGTTCGACATTACAGCTCCTATTCTTCAACTTGCTCACTCTAATTAACTGTGGAGAGATATGGAGCGGTATTGTTCATAGTTGAGGCTGGTGGTGAAAAGGCTCATCGGTTCAATTACCATGACGATCTCTAACTATCACTACCACTCTTGTCTTATTGCAATGTTGCATGTCAACTCCAGTCATCTTACATCTTCACAGGTAGGCTTTCGACATCCTGATGCATCGGCACTCCCTTGCCTTGAATCGATGTCGATATCACCGGTTTGGCTCTTCCTGGAAGCATAAACAATAAGAACTGATGCATAATTACAAAATATATTCTATAATGTGTATGTTGGAAGAAAAATTAACACAGAAGGGACATAGTATTGTATACTATGTATACAATAGTATATACTATTTTAAAGTGTATACTATGTATACGAGTATTCAAATTGAAGTTTTGAATCATAAATATTTCTGAATGGCTAGCAACTTTCAAATTTTAAAACAAGCTAACAACATTTTAAAACAATCTAGTCTCCATGACAGTTAGTCATCAGAAATACTGTAGTTTATAAGGCGCTCTTCTGTTTAAAACTATAAACAGTGGAAGATGAATAAGTTGAAAATTTGTAAAATAATGCTGAATGCTGAAAGGAGGATATTTCGACTCAAAATTAATAATTGTCAACACTTTTAAGTTTTGAAGCCTATTGTTCTCGTTTGATTTGCATCAAGGTTTTCCAATTCTCACAAGAAAATGAGGCTCTATTTCATAGCCTAGTTAGTAATAGAGAATTGAATCGCCGTCGTTATTCATTGTATTATTATATTCATCCGGATTTAATAAGGTGAGATTCAATATTTCTAGTTTAATTTTCAGGTCTTTTAGTATTCATCTATACTATTCTAATAGTATTCATCCACCTATTCATAAGACCGCCATCGTTATTTAATTCTCTTTCATTGTGTGATCTCAATTATTCCAAATGAAAAAAACCCAAGCTGTTGTTGAACAGTTGAAGTGTTCACATGTGTGATATCTAATAGAAGGAAACGATCATCATTATACTACAGTGGTACACCTGAGAAGGGCGTTCATTCAAATCATTGAAATTGGATCTTATTCAGGTGCAAGTTATATCAGGTGAGCCCCGGAAGTACCCTCCGAGCTTCAAACGCCCACCAGTGAGATTAAAAAGGAGGATCATCCCTCCCGATTCTCAAGTGAGCAGCATTTCGGTGCTACTGACAATAGCTATGGAAACCAGCTTCCCCTTAGTGTCCCCCCTCACGTGATTAGGGCCGGAAACATCTCCATATCTTTACCTCGAAATTCGATGTTTTCCTTTTCAGCAATTTTTTTAGTCTTCTACTTTGTCTATCATTCTTGCTTGTATCCGGTCTTATCTTTGTTCACCGGAGGCTCCTCAGCATATTGCTCTACATATTTTTTTTCCAATCTTATCCATAAAAAATTTCAAACACGGAAGACTGTTGAGTGGAGGATTCTCTACAAACGCCCACCAGAGAAACCAAAGAGGATGATTATCCATCCCGATTCTCAAGAAAGCATTTGCTATTGTACAGGTTTCTCAATGAAATTTAACATTATACTCCAACAAATATGATTCAGGATAATTAAATTTGAATTCAATCTTTTTGTTGTACAAGCGCATTTGGGAAGCCTGTATTTCAACATTATTGTTACAAAAATTATTCTAGTCCATCCTGTTTATAAGAGTAAAATGTGAATCTATAATACCACAAGAATCATTATAGATGAAGGATGGATATAATATAATGACACAATATTGATTTACACTCGAAACCTCTGAACTGTATTCGGAAACTATTTGCAAGTACTACTAGAAAATTAGCATTTCAATCTCTAGGAAGAGATCTAATCATCTTTCTATTTTCGCCACCAATTGTAATGCTAATTGTTTCAAATGTCATGGAGTAGATTATTCATGCTTGTAGAGAAAACCGAAGTTCAGTACGGGGAAAAATTTTCTTGGGACTAAACTTCAGCCAAGTTTTTCAATGGTTTTAAGAGTGGGAATGAAGACTGAAACTCCTGCTGTTCATAAAGCTATGAGAGTATTTAAATAAGAGCTAGTGAGAGAGAAATAAATTCACCAACAGGAAGAATATTGTATATTCTCAATGAAAACGGCAAGATTCTATTTCTACTTAGCAAGAAGAGTATGAATTCCACGTACATTTGTGCTAATTAACTGTAACGATTAATCCAAGTGGAAGTTATCACAAAGGAAAGTTTGAAGCGTCGCCTGAGGATTTGCTTGAGATGGGAACGCGACGGCGTCGCAATATGGCGCGCGCTTTGTTTCAGCCGAGATGAATGGATGTGGAGCCCCAGAAAGTGTCACGAGATGTACATTCAGGGCCCGAGCACTTTGTCAAGTATCCTTTGAGAGTTTTCCGCCAAGTGTGCAAGAAGGCAGACATTTTCCCGTTCTTAACTATTTCTAATTCGCTACAGACTTTCAACAATCAACTGGCTGTACTTCGGGGAAAAAGATATTGTATCGATTGTTTGTTTCGTGCGTGAGCTGATTCAAGTCTGGGTAGATCAAATTTGAAAATTTAAAATCTGTTAAGATCTCAGTGATTCACTTCAAACTTGTTTTCAAACGCCATAATTAGGCTACAATTCTGTAATGTTAATACTCGTAAATAGTTGCTGTGAAAAATCCAAGTGAATTATCAACTAGCATGGAGAGTTGAATTGAAGAGTTTCCAATAAATTTGACATACGCTAAATAAATAACGAATTAATATTATGATAAAGTTGTATCCACTCCATTCAGACGTGGTTTATCAACAAGATCAAATTAAAAGCATAATCAAATTTATATATAAGTTTAATTTTATTCACTCTCGTGATGGTTTTTCACTATTGAATAAACTAAAGTCTTATCCTTCACATATTCCAGCAGTGATAGAGTGAGTTTTGTTGATGGAGGGGACCTAATAACCTATGAAATATTAATACATAAATATAAATATTAATTGTATTATAGTTATATTAATTTTATAGTAAATATTGACTGGTTATTAATAGGTAAGAAGGCTGTCTCAAGGTTGTCCCGTCGACGGGACTACCTACGAAAGGTAGTATTATGTCATCGATTTTAAAATAATATTCCATAGGTCTTTTGAATAAAAAAAATTGAAAACATAGAGAAATAACCGGATAATATTAAGATGTACTGTATTCTTTATTCTAGCTACTCCAGCTCCATGTTGAACATGTTAGCTCCAAAGTAAAACAGATTTTTATTTTATTTTATAATATTCAATTTCTATTTATTTCATATAGAATGTTCTATTTAAAAATGTTTATTCATATAGTATAGGAAACAAAAAAAAATACTTTTTATATTCTCAAGCCAAAATGTGAAACTTCTAATATGACATGAAGTGTCCTCCATCACGAGGAAAACTCCATTCTCTTGATAAGATTAGTATTATATAGACTACTATCATTATCTGGGTCCACTTCATAAGGCGAATAATCTTGGATAAGTTAATCTGAATTTGATTACATTTGAATGTAGGTAAATCCTGTTGACGAATTGTTCTACTAGAGAGTACAAAAGTCAGATTACAAGGGAATTGGTTGAACTTTCATAGCACATTGGAAAAGATGGGAGATTTATTGTTTCTAGTGGATCAACGTTATGATAAAGAGGATAAAGATTCATTTCCCAGTGAATTTTAAACATGAAATATCATTATTTAGTGTCTATGGGTATTGAAGATGATTTATGAAGATAGAGATGGAGGTAAGCTGTCAGAAAATACACTTTTGACTTGCAAAAAAGCATTTATCATCCTTCCCAGATTAAATCTTCTTTTTTCATCCAGGGGCAGACTTTTTTCCTCTATTCAGTTTAGCAGCATGGCGAACCGACGCCTCGACGTGTTAAAATGATTGATCCTGTATTCAGCATACTTATCTGAAACTAATGCAACAAGTGAATAAGCGCTCCACTTTTTCGATATTCTCTCCGTTGTTAGGGGGAAAAGTCCAGCCGATATTCGAGCTGGATGTCCATCGTTTTTGTTACGATTTTCCAGTATGCGCATGGGAAAAAAGAGTTTAATATAAAAACATCTTTCAAGAATGGTGTGTTGGAGAGTTACATAAGTGGATTGTAACTTAAACATGGATCAATAGTTGATCAAGACAATTTCCATGATTTCTAAATTCAAATAAAATTCTTCCTCAACCCTCTGAAGAAAATTTCCCTACTTGGAAACATGAATTATCATCAACTTCGAACTATAATATTATTATTATTATCTTCTTACTGGTATAACCTTACTGGAAAGAAATTACCTTCTATTAGTACTGTATCTATGAATTTTAATTCTTTCAAGTTCTCTGTTTTTTTTTCTCTTTTTTTCTTCTTCTTTTTCTTCTTCTTCTTCTTCTTCTTCTTCTTCTTCTTCTTCTTCTTCTTCTTTTCTTCTTCTTCTTCTTCTTCTTCTTCTTCTTCTTATTCTTCTTCTTCTTCTTCCATTGATGTGTTTCGAATTGTTTCCTTTTCCTTACCAAGTTTGATCTAGAAACTAGGATGAAGAGAACATAGAAACTAGTATATTCTATACAAGAGAACAGGTGGATATATTTGGCATTATATATTGTATTTCAACATATGTTCGAAAAAGAGATTCACTAGCATTCTTTTCAATTCACTCCGATGGAGTCTCTTCAGTTCATAACCATTCTTGATTCACAATGCATTGTGGTCCGTTCCAGCTTGAGAAAACAGTTCGTATCCTTTTTCATTCCACGTCAAACATGCTCATGTCAAATACTGTTCCAAAGGGTCTGCAAAGATCCTTTATCCCCTCACATAACAAACAGCCACTTCGCATCAGATCCGAATGGCTTAATTCCCTTTTCTTAGTACTATTTTTTACTGATCACCCTTTAGTGAGAACCCTTTTTTAGAACTGCAAAACATCCATCTTCTCTTTCTTGAAGTGAGATTTTGCAGGAACTCAAGAGAAAAAGACAAGTTAAAAGCGAAAAGAAAGGAGAGAAAAAGAGATAAGTTCAAAGCGACTATATAATTTTTAAAAAAATTCAGTTTTTCACAAAAAAGATTCAACAGGACTAGAGAATGTCTTTCAATTTCATAGGGCTACATTCAACTCAATATATTTTTTTTCGAGACGGCTTATTCAAATGTGTCACTTTTTTCAGTTGTCAGATTAAGTTCAACATAAAAGTAAATCATCGTTTGAGTGGCCCAAACCACTGAGTAAATCTTACAATGGATTACTGTAGCTCCGTGAAAAATCAATCCATCAAAAATCTATGCTCCAGGCTTTTTGATATGTATAGAAATGTACAGAAAATCGAAGCGGCTGAGAAAGTATTTTTGCGCACTTTTTGAAACTCATATTCATGTTACGGTTTACTTACGCCATCAATAATGAAATTCATTCTGCTGCAGTATTGTAATTTATGAAAATTCATAATAAGGAATTTCTTATCAGTGCGATGGAGCTCTAGAATAAAAGATCTTGGTTGCTCTCTCCCTCTCATTGATTATAGATTTATATTGTGTTTTATGCTATTGATCTGTCATTTTGAATCAATTTCCGTGGATCAACTAATGAATGGTATGAGATATAAGCTTCTTAATAATAATTTCGCCTTTGTGTATTTGTGTAATATTTCCCCAAATCTTACCCGAGTTGATAAACAAACTTGTTCAGTGTTAATTTTGAAAGCCTGAGAGGAAGACTCTCACTGACCGAATAACGACTATTACTGCTGAACTCCTGTCGGAAACTGTTTTCTGAGACTTGCTCTCAATCGAATAGAAACTTGGCAGTTGGAAAGTCACTTGAAAGCTAATGAGCTGGTGAGTAGGCTCTTCGAATGAGATAACTTCTAATACTCTGGAATCCAGATTTCCACAGACTTGGAGTACACCTAATTTCTCTGGGTTAGAATTCGTTTCAACATCGAACTGATCAGGGTTGACATTGGTCCAATTAAAATTTCAACTTACATGACCCCTACAGGAATTTGATAGTAGTAATAAAGTACTAGTATCAAAGTTGATACTAGAGTATCAACTCACTAGAGCTACTAGAGTAAAGTTGAGTGTAACAGTTGATAAAGTACATGAGAAAACTTATTTTACTCGTAAAATAAATTTTAATAATTATTTTATAATAATGAAGTAGAAATTGAGAAATAACAGTGTGACCACAGTGTATTTTGCTATTGTGTGGGGTTGGTAACAACTGATATTATTAATTGATGTTATAAATTATTTATTGTTGATAAACTTCAACTGAACTCTTCTAATATTGTCACACTTTCAATTTCATAGACACTTCCACGTGTCCTCTCCAAGAATGCTTTCTTCAAATGTCTTAGAAAATCTGCTGAACAAAATACCGTAGCAAGTTGACAAGTTGACACCTGTCGAGTGAATAAGGGGCATCGGCCTTATGAGACCTCAAATTTTAAGAATGAAAACGTTCTCCAGTTAAGAATAGTTTCTCAACTAAAATAAGTATGAATAGAGAGAGCTTTAAGCTCTCGAGTTCACATCTGTTGTCGTTATCGTCATTCATTTAGTAACCATCTTTTTGAACTAAATTAAGAGGTTCAAACTGAATATTATTGCAGAATCTTAAACTAAATTGAAGAATGTGAACTGAATTATTACAGAAGCTTCATAAACAAATATTTAATCATAGAAGAAAGTAATATTTTTCTATGGAGATTACCGTGAATCACTGTGTTTCTACAAATGTATTAAAACGATAAAAATCATGAAAAACTAAATCTCTCATTCCTTGAATTTTTTCATTCAATTTTCCTCCTTCTAATTCCTAGAAAGCTTGATGACCTTAATACCTTTTCAAATCAATAGCTCTGTGAAGCGCTACTTCAATAAGAAAGTCTAAAAACGAGTAATAGGAAAAACATACGTTCCCCATTTAATCTTTTTTGATGGATTTCGTACAATGATTGATCTATTGCATTGCTACAGTATTGGTAGAATATATTCTCATGGATAGGTATCGATTCGGGGCCTCAGGTTGTATAGTTTGGTAGACATAGCTGAGTTCCGGTGTGTTATCAGAAATGGAAATTGGTAATCAGCAAAATGGAGTTCAGAATCTGTTCGGTAGAAAATCTATGAATAAAGCATTGCCAGGGCCAGCAAGTCATTGACAGCCATTGCTTTGAGGGGCTCTATTCATCGTTATGCAGGAAATGGCAGTTTTCCTTATTGGTAATTCTATACAGACTGAGGAAATCCAGTGGTTGTCATTTGATTCAATGCTTGGGTGTTATTGTTTCCCAATAATATCATTTTCCATTGGAACATCAATCAAATCATGTTTCTCATTGTTCCACATAGAATATCAATAATTTAATTCAATTATAATTCATAATTGATCATACTATCAAGATATTTCAATACTATTACAAATCATCAATGAGAGTTGAAACAGAAATATTTTACTTTTCTAAGGATACCGTTGCTTATAATGATTATTCTACATCACTAACAATGACATTAGCAGAGAGAAATACTGTACTCTATTCTCATTGTAAGTGCATCTACGGTAGATGCTGATAAAAATTCTTCTAGTTTATGTAGAGGAAAACTCTTCATTTCTCTATTATTCCCAACTAAAACTAGCTCAAACTAATGATATTTTCTTTTCAATTACAACCAAAGTTTTGGAGTAATTTTAACTGAATCAAATAAATAAGTAAATAGAATTTTATTGTCATTCAACATAGTTTACAGTTATAGACAACGTCAAATCAGCTTAGCTATAGTCATACATATAACATAGTACATAATAATCATAGTCATACTTTATAACATAGTCATTACACACACAGCTAACATTGAGCTTGATAAATTTAATTGGTCTTCCAAGTGATTTATGCGTACCGAACAACTCTTAATACACACATAGATTCAATTTTTTAAATGATCCCACTCTTGCCGTGAATCTGTTACTGCGAAACTTGAACAATGCGGTATTAGATGTTTACATTCTTTCATCGACAGTTGAAAAACATTTTTATAAATTTATATTTTCGACTAAATCATCTCTACTCTAATATCTTCCCTTATTGCAGATAGTGCTTTTTGAATCCACCCCCAAACTACGACGACTGGCAAAGGCTAAGTCATCCCAGCATTAGTTTTGCTTCCACATATTTAATCCTACCTTGTGCTGTTTGTTGTATGAACAAGAGGGTGCATTAGAAAGGCGATTGAGAGACCGTTTCTTTGAAGTTGTCCTCATTAATTTCCTCGGAACAACAGGAGATATTCTCCTCTGCGGTCGCGGGGTAGCGTTCCTCGAAAAGAGCTTCCCTGTTAAAACAGGATGTCGGAGGCTGGAACGAGAACATTATGACTGTCAAAGGCTGTATTTTGACTTGTCAACCGCGAAGAAGTCATCACGGGCAAACATTGTGCTCTGTCTCTCATTCTAATGATCAATGATAATTAATCATGGCAATGGAAACATTGTCTTTTTTTCATTTCAATCTGTCATGAGTATCGGAAATTCCGATTGGTCTACTTGTCTGTTATGAGAGGATTTCTCAACGCTTCTTCCTTTCATGAATATTGAATATTTCAAGAGACATCATTCTGATCAATCTATCCTGGTGTGTACATATTTGAAAATTCATGTACAAACATTATGTTTAATCATTTCTGCCTTTCTGTTGATTGATTTTACGTTGTAAACCAATGTTGTCCATAATATAATAATTACTTTGTTTATAGAATACTTATAAAAAGCCAACTGATAGTTCCTATTCCTCCTGACTTGATGAATATAATTTTACTTATGAACATTGGTATTGTTCCTCAATTGAAATTGAGAGGAAGATTTCTATTCTCATAGAGCCAGGCAACAGAGAGAGGCGGGATGTCATACACTCCTTAAAAAAATTTATTCCAATTCTTAATTTTAATACATTAAATGCTATGCATTAATTACACTACACTAAAAATGACAAGTTAGGATACTTGTACACTACTTTTCCAACCCTTATTAGCTTCGTGCTCTCTTCTAAATGCTATGCATCAATGTTCAAATACATTTCAATGCTATATACACCGTGACATTATAATATGTGTTTTCGCAAAATCAACCAATTTTCTTCAAGTGTGATGTCCACATGAGCTCTAGGCTTGTGTCTCTAGTCCTTGTCTTCTCGCCATTGATCGAGCCTACCTGAAAAATAAATTTCTTTTGGTGTTTACACATCTTGTAATAATTAAGCTCTGGAAAGCAAAAATATTATCACAACGAACATAATTTTGTAAATATATTCTTCATGTTGTTGTCTATATTCATCTTGTGAATTTATTGTATCTATGAACACAGGAACGTACGGTATTCAGTCAAAATCTCTTGTCTAAATGGGAACTAGCTAGATCTCTTCTTCTGTCCACTGCCCTTCGAAAATGTGCAACAAGATATCAAAGGTTTAGATTGCATACAATGGGGTCCCAATGATTTCTCCAAAGAACTCTTTCGCAGTTCACATCCGAGATGGGGATGTGGAACAAGAGATTGTCTATCTTTGCTGGTTTCGTGGAGCTTGAACAGCTGCTGCTAAAATCCCTTGCTTTTGTGAGGACATCTCTCATCTACGGTGGGAAAAATCTTCAACAAAAGAACATTCGCATACAAGGCCGTCTGTAGAGGGTGGAATTCTCGGCTATTCCTTTTAAAAGGGTGAACATATTTTCCAATTGCATACTGTTCTGTTCATAGTTCATGGACGGATAAAAATAACAGATACTGTTGAGAGACTAGGAGTGAGACTGACAGTAGAATGGATTTTTGACTATAAGCTAGGGTATTATAATTAATCAAACAAGACGTAGTCCCAATATAGATAGATAGTTTCATACTTTGAATATTCATGCTATTCTAATATCACTCATGAGGAATCCACATAATAAACAAAAAAGATAATGTTATTTCATGTCATAGCTCTCACGATTTCTCTGGATATTTCTGGCTCCACACATTATAGGAGTAGATTTGTCTTTTTTCAAAATGATTGTTTCTGTCATTATTTTATTCCTGTCCCATTTTACTTATACGATTCCTTTTCTCTCCCTACTTTTCCTCTCGCTTTGTTTTCATTCGTTTTCCTTTGATTTTTCCCCTCATCTGTCACGTTAGTAACTTACTTGCATAAAAGTCACTTATTTCTTAGGCTGTCGAATTTTTTATAAATTATCTAATTCTTCCAACAGTTAAAAGAAAATTATATTTAACAAATGTATTCAAAATCTCCTTACAGAGAGTGTATGATTATTGTATCTGATCTTCCACACTTCTTGTAGCTCCTTTGAATGCAGTCCACTTCTAGTCACAGATTCACCTTATAGAAATAAACACCCAAGAGGAGGGCTTTGAATTCTGTAGAATTAGTAGCGTAATTCACAAAATTAATGTGCACGGAACCATTGAAAACACAATTCAACTTGAATAATTCTATGAATTATTTCTCCACTCCAATTAACATTCTTTAGACCATAACGAACTGTAAAAATTCATTTAATCTCCATGTAACAGGACTGAAATTGTCAATGAACGAAGATGAATGTCCTCATCATTTTGATGATCAATACAAATTGCATCAGACTCAGTAACTGATGAAAACAGACAAGAGTTTGATTCAATCAATTCGTATCCAATTAAATCTTCATTGACAATCGAATCAAATTGGTAGGAGAATTCAGCTCCAATTAGCTTACGGAAATTATTGGATTAGGCCTCTTCCGGCTACTCGAACATTCATCATCTTCTGTACTTTCGCATTTATCAAATTTCACGCTCCATTTCAAGAGTCAACTTCACTTTTGAGAAGCAATTGCATAGAATTAGCAATCGTTCTCTGCGAAAACAAAATTTCGAAAAATTGAAAAAACCCCGAAAGAGAGCTGACTGAGAGACTTTGTAAGTTTCGAACATGAAATATTCAAAGCCCTATCATATTATCATTGACATATTTAGCGAATTGAATAGGGAGGATAAGATATTTTTACTTTTACCGAAAACTAGTCTCAATAGTTAAGGCTTGTTTCAATCATTGAAAAGCTCAATTGTCTTCATGAAATTTTGATTAACATTTTTTGAAAATTAGTCCAATTAGGGACTAATATAGTATGCTTCTCGATTTGGAAAGGTTGATATCACATTCCTCTCCAAGGGAACCACAAAACGAATACAGCAGTGTATGAATTTTGCTGTTCACCTATCAATAATGCAAAGAGCTGTTCTATTTCATTTCTGGATGTAGACGTCAATGATGGCATGCATCATTTACACAGTCTGTTTTGTTGGTTTGTGGAGTCACCCTTCAAATTACAGTTAAATGTGACTAGAAGAGCTTTCGAGAACGTTCTGTGCCAATGTCGGTACCAATGATAGTCCAATCCATCACTCTTGGGAAAACCCGCAAAGCACCATTTGTGCATCATATATTTGCAACTGCCTGACCCAACTTAAACGAGCTGTAGAGGTAATTTACATACTCCGATGTGCCGTGCTAGTGCCGCGTGGATATTCATTCCAAGTCAAATGAATGCTTTTTCTCTACAACATCATCCAAAAAACATGTCTATAAAAGCTTTTAAGCTGATTCAAACAAACGAGCCTAAAGTGCTCGACTGGTCTCTTGTTCAACGAATTTGTTGCTGGTTTTTTTTATCAAGACGCGCTTGACATTCCCAGTCCTGGAACAATACATAGATAAAAACACGGATTTTTTTGTTGGATGTGTGACAGTTTAAATGTGTCATGAATATTCTTCCAAGTTTGATCCATGAATAATTTGAGAAAATAAATATAATTTTATCAATTTTTCAATTCCTATTGTGATTTATGTCTTGATTATAATGAACAAAATACTGGAAGAACGTGGTTTGATAGCAATCAAAATCAACCCCTTACAGTTCTGCCACCTCAAGAGGCAGACTACTATTAAGATTAACGTCACAAATTCCTTGTTCTCATTTTTAGTATGTGATCTCCCCTTCCCTTACAAAATTATTTATCCTCATTAACTCAACTAAAACCCTGAGTGGTAGAAATAAGTATTGTTGAAGGGTGTGCTATTTGAAAAAAGCATTGGAAAGTTCATCAAAAATTCATTCTGTTACAAGCAGAATTCAGTTGATTAGATATGTTATTAACATATTATTATTCCCGGTGGTTGATAACTAAGAATCCAACTTCCCTACTTCCAAATCCAAATTTACGAAAAATCCCATTCTTTATATCCAACTAGGAATAAGAATTCCGAATTGATAATTTCTAATTTGGTATCACAAGAATAAGTATTGAACAAAATGTGATCTTCCAGCCACACAATATTGTCTATGATAATAGATCTACAATATTCTATTTTCTATGATAATAGATGGTACAATATTGTCTGAGATTTTTATAATTCATACTAATAATTCAAGAGTGAATTGAAATTGTCATTGATCACGTCACGTAGATCTCGATTTCTTTAGACCTTGAGAGACGAGAAGCAAGAAGCAATATCGTTCACAGTGTTTAGGATCACACTGACAAATCACCTTCTGAAGTATTTATCCGACGGGAAATCATCTGGAAATTTCAACGCTGTCAAATACGTGTTAAAGAGAATGGTGATAGATTTTCGATTATTTTCGGGTGTGGAGGGTTTTTTTGTAAGACGCTAGATGACAAAATGCGATTCGACCAATTAGAGTTGTCGCTGAGCCGATGGTCACGTAGCGTTGTCACCTTCCTGCTGACAATGACTCACGTAAAACATTTCAAGAATAACCAGAAGCAGAGCAACAACAATGGCAAGAAACACGCGTTGTCCTGCACCGTGAAATGCAGTAACAAAGGAAACGCGCGGTTATTATTTCAGTTTTCTGTTGCCGCGCGCGTTGAAAGACACGCACGTGCTTCCATCTTTCCTAATCAAAAAGGCCCCCTCCACACCGCCTGCCTGTTGTGTGTGCACCAGCCTCGGAAGACGATTCATCCATCATCGCGGCGGCCGGGCTACTTTTGATGCAGCGATAATTACTCTTTCACAAAAGCAGCATCGGGCAAATAAGGACATCATCACTCATTGACAGACAAAGACTCTCCGATTCAATCCTCACGCTCAGTTGAATCATTAGCTGCAACCCGCCCCGCTGTCAGCCTATTAAGAAATAGTTTGACTTATTCGAATATTAATCCTTTAATAGCTGGCTGGCACTGACTACCATGGGACTAAAGTCTGCATTTAGTTTTGTGCGGAATGATTGTCAGGTTTATTGTTATGATATGGTTTTTCCTTTGTAATTTTTGAAACTAAAAAGTTGCAAATTTTCTTCAATTGTTACTATAGCAGTATAGCACCTATAGTCAAGCACCTACAACTAGTCAAGGACTAATAAGCTATTCTATTTCAACTCGGATTTCTAATGATTGTTGAAGAAGGTATGACCTATTGGTTTATCCATCTATATTGAATCAAACTATCTGATTACGTTTCACACATTCACACATAAAAAAACTCTGCTTTTGCACTATTTAAAAAGTTGTGAATGAAACGACAAAAACCAATATTATAGTTCATGATGTTTTTTTGTTGACAATTATATAAAGAAATAGAAAAAAAACTGTGATTGGGATCACTGTGAGTTTGAAATACAAAATAATTTTAAACTTATCTGGTAACGTATTATTGTAACATAACACATCAATTGTACATATAAGATAAAACATATTACACTAATTACCTAAATCCCAGTTATAATACACGCTCTAGCATTATATCCACTCATGTAGCGTACAATTTTATGTTCATAGCGCATCCACTGATTCCAGATTGAGCGTAAATAACTGTATTGACGATTATGATGTGATTCCAGCTGATATTTTCCTGACTTTTCCGCGTTCAATGTAGATGCTGCATGTACCATTAAGCACTAGCAGCCCAACCTCAATAGCTTTTAATCTTTCTTTCTTCTGTCAACAATTTCTTCTAGGATGTGAAGAAATGTCATGACCGACCGCGAATGAAAGGTGTAAAGCACCTAATGATAGGTATAATGATAGCTTGTAACAAGCGAAAAAGCGTTGACTGGAGTATAATAAGCCAGTCTACTTTGTTGATAGGACTCGTGAAAGGTTGGTTGGGAGGCTGGACATGTACTTGAATCTTATTCCATCAATCATCGCTCATTTCGGTGCGTTTATACATACGATGTGCGGTTGGATGTCTTGATCTCTTGACACAAAGTTCTCTTCCAATTGGAAACACACTTGTAGAAAAATACAGTACTTATAAGATTTTCAAATTGTTTAGCACCACTATAGACTGAATAATAGGCCTACTTATAGCAGGAAAATTGATAACTTATGAAATAAATCACGATGTACACCTGCAGGTTCACATTAGGTATTGTATAGAATTTGCAGATTGTGATGTGAATACCTATGACATGTATACAATCAGAACTACTAGCACGAAGAGAATGAATAGTAAGTAGTTCATTTATGATAGAATGAATAAGATCTGTTATGCTGTTCGAAGAAATGTTTCTGACGAAAGTACGTTGGTAATAGATTTCTCATTGCGATTACATCCACAATAACTCATGGAAGAAGAATTTGTTACATTAGTATGCAAAGCAAGGGTTTCGGCCTCTTCCGGCAATAGCAGAATATTTCGTAAAAATTTATGCGTCTTGTGTGATGAATGGACAATGGTCTTGAACTGATGCCAAAAGGATGTGGAAGCTAAGAGCTGACTGCTTTTGTGTTCCTCTTCTTTATAAAAAGCACGTTAAAGCATGATTTTCTTGGTGAAATCATAGCACAATGCTTCTACTTTTCAAGAACACACAAGCTTTTAAGATACTCGAGAATTTTCTTTTAAAAACACATTGTGATGAAATATCTCTCCACTACAAGAAACACCACTCAAAATTCATACGCGGCAAGAAATTGAGCCCGTGGAAATAGTTGTTATCTACATGAAAACATTTGACATGTTCACTGCATTGCTGTGGGAGCAGCGCAGCCACAGAACAATATTAACCTGTTACTTGAACCAAATCACGTACCTTGCAAATGCTTGCTCGCAAATCAAGTCAGTCTCATACAAAGACGCTGGATCTCTACCCTCAAGCAGTCCTTTGCTTGCATTACCTCTTGTCTATAACCTACTATCCACTGATTTCTAGTTAAATTTCGTCTAAACAGTTACATGTACACAATAGTAATATGTTTGTTGTAATAAGAAAACTGAATTCTGGTTGTTGCTTCAAATTGGTACATGACGGTTGATTGATGATTACTATGTATACTATGGTATACAAGTATATCTATTACAGATTTTTTACCTCTCATACTATAATTACAAAGAACTGGAGTTATCTTGTTGGAAATCATCATCAGAAATCAGGCTATAGTCCAGTTTACATCACCCTAGTTTGTCAAAGTGCAAAGTTGATCATGTGCATGCAGTTAGAAAGGGATAGAGGTTCCCTATACATTGAAAGTGATGAGCAAGGAAATATATGAATGGCAACTTAAGACTGACATTGTTATGCCATTGGCAATGTGTAAACTCTTTGAACAGCAAGTAACAAAAACCAGTTTCAACTTGAAAAATTAAAGAAAACTTTGCAACAAAAATATTCTTTTTCCTGGTCTTATCATCTCCATTTTTGAGAATTTAAACTAGATAGTGTGATTTATGTAGTAAGCTTTCATTGCACTAATTGGTCATTGCATCGGTGTGTGCTGCTTCATTAATTCTTGTCTTGTCTAGACTAACCGGTGTATCCCATAAAGGTGTATCAACTTTTCTGGAGTTATCAATGTTAATGAATTCTTAGTAAGAGATATTAATTGATCAATATTAATAAAACCACTTTATTAAAAACCGCCAAGTCAAATAAAAGTCAACGATCATGATTCAGACTCAGCGTCTTCCACTTTGGGAGCTATACGGCTAATAATAATAAAACCACTTTAAAGTGGTTCCCATCATTATTATTGTAGAGGAGTGAAGTTATTTTAGTTGGATAGAACTCGAAAAACTGAACATTAGCCTATACATGAATAAACCCGTTTTGAGAAAGAATGGACTTAAGTTCCTCTAGCTCTGTGTTACAGATTTGAAGAATTTCAAGTACTTGCTTTTTAAACTGCTTTTGTCCAAGATTTTCAATTTTAGCAAATTCATTTATCGATTTCAATTTTTGGACCGATTTTCATGATATATATACTGGGTGGCGCAAAAAGAATGGATGGATTTGAGTAGGATAGTATCAGTGGACTAGAGCTGTCTGTGACCGCAGAGCAACACCATTTTGTATCAATGGCGCAATTGACCTTGCAAAATCGCGTATTTGCTATAGAACAATATTTCCAATAGAATGAATCTGCAATCGTCGTTCAACGGAGCTTTAGAAGAGTTTCAAGTCGAGGTTATTGGCATGTGATTCTCCTTTACTTGAAATTCAAGTTTACTGTCGTAAATATCGTTACATTGAAGATTTGAATACTGCAATACATGAATGAATTGCTCCTGTATCAAAAGTTAAGGACCAATTTGAGGCTTTTAATAAGCATTAACGCATTAAGGGTGCCATCTTTCCTATGTATTTTTTAAAAAAATACTCGAGTGTTTTGGAGTTTTTCATACAAATTCTTAAATTGAGTTATTTACTACTTAGTATTTTGGTGTAAGGAAGATAAATGTATGATTAAAATAAACTTCCTTATAACACTTTCAAGAACATTCGTTCTTCATGCGCCACTCTGTTCTCATCATAATAATATTATAATCAACAGTGATAAAAAACGATCGTTCAATCTTTTATCAAAGCGAGAGATGGAACCGATCACTTCTAGCTTGAATAATTTTCTCCTTATTTGGATCGACTGGTGGCAATGATCAAGTTTTTCCCATAAGATACTGACGCCATATCAGGAAGATGAACGGGAAGTTGTTCGAAGTATATATCTCGCCGCGAATCTCACGTTAGAGCATTAGCAAAATGGCTTACCTTGGTTAACTCAGAACTGCTCTCCAGAGTAGTAGGTCAATGTGAGGATTCTCGACGCTCCCATACGGGGATAGTTGCACTGGATAGTTGTCCTCGCTTGCAGAAGATCTCACTCAAATGTGATTAATGGTGAGCACGCCATTAGTGGAATTGACTGTCCCCTTTTATTATTATGTAGTTTTTTTGTGATTGGAAAGACTATTGTTTATTTATTTATTTATTTAGCAATGGAGACAACGGGTTACCCCAAATCTGTCTCCTTCACATAATAGTTTGACAATAGAATATAATAATACAAGAGAAATAGTACAAGAGAGATAAGAGAAAAAAAGTTACAAAGTACTCGAATAAAGACAGAACAAATTTTTGATTGATTGTTATAGTATTGAAGGAAACATAAGTGAACGTCAGCCAATTTTGTTTAAAACTTTCAGTAGATTTTTCTGATACTGGTGGTTCTGTTCACACAAACAGAAAAATAGTTGTTATTATCAGAATATATTATGAAAAATTTAGGAAACTTGATTTTCATACAAATGATAACAATTTTTGTCTCGTCAGTGTCGTTTCCTTGATAGCTGAGAGATTGATTTACTTATAACCAATGATGTTTTGTACATTGTAACCAAGGTGAGGTGTACTGTATAGAATGGAGGCAATGATTGTATCCAAGCCAAGGTCGGAGTGAAGCGGCTAGCCGGGAAAGTTGAGATATTGTCGTAACTATATAGTCCCAAACTTGAATACAAAGCTATGAGTGGCTAGAGAACTGCAGTTAAGTAACAATATCGACTTTTCCAGCAAGCCGCTCCACTTTGACCTACCTCTCATTCCATACACCATGCATTGTAACATCAATATTTCATTCGATTGATTGAATTTCTAGAATCTTATGAGATGCTAGAAAGCCAATTGAGGAAGTACTCTCTAATCTCGAAGTGAAGCTGATTTTTCACACGAATCTTCGTTTGTTTTACTTATGAAATAGGTCAAAATAGCTCCGAAATAAGATAAAATTCCCATTTATAGAATTTCAATACTCCTAAAGATTGAATTACAATTTATAGAATTATCATGAACATTTATTGTATGCTATTTCCACTCAAATATTCAGTACTTACGTTTTTCTGAGTTTATCTCCCACACTACCCCCAGACTTGTGCGTGGATAATGGAAAGGGTAGTGATGAGAAATGAATAACGATATCCTTTTATCGTTGAACCGACGGCTTAGCATGTCTTTCAAGTCACTTTACTTTATTCTGCTTTGTGAGAGATGGCATTTTTCTGTCTTCTCAAGATCATTGCTCAAGAACTTGTTTGGCGAAGTGTATGTTGTGAATTTATTGCAAGGACGATAGGAATTGAGAAGTGCTCAAGGGTATAAGTTGAGGAAGTTGAAGGAGCAAAACAGCAGATGAACATCTGGTCCCATCTGATGGGACAAGTCGGGATTGAATGTAGAAGAACGATAGACGAGCGGAAAGGATTGTTGTGAGCTGTGACGTATGTTCCTCGGCTGAATTCTCGCCCTTAGTCCATCTCCGATCTAGTCTTCGCCGTTTGACGCTTTTTACAGCACGCCTGAGTTAGGGGATCAATGGCATCCAAACATTGACGCCATACCATCAACCAACCCCCCCCCCCCACTGCTTCAGAACTCGCCTAGGGTTTCGCACAACTCAAGTTTCTTTGCTCCGTTTCCTCCTCTCGAACGGATCTCTTGTGATTTCGGTGAAAGATTTTCGGAGATAACCTGTGCCAGCGTGAAAAACATCCCCACGAAGTAAATAGAGCCGCCACTTATTTTTAGAATCTATACAGAGTATTTTCTCACGGTTTCATTCATCTAACAGAATCACGTATAAAATTTATCGAGTAGGCTAAATTGCAAGCGGATGAGCAATATGAGCATGGATTAACATTATTTTTACACAGCTCTGAAGGATAAACGACCGCACTAAAATTTACTACTACAAAATTCCCTAAAATAGGATGCCGAAATTGAACTTATTAGGACGAAAATGAACTAGATGCAATGATTATCAATGACTGGAACAATAATAATAGAGAAACAAAATATGGTGTGGTATGGTGAACCTATTCCAGATGAATGGAAAACTGCGTTAATTCACCCACTACACAAGAAAGGTGATAAATCAGATGTCAACAATTATAGAGGAATCTCTTTACTTCTTGTCACCTACAAAATCCTTTCGAAAGCAATACTTAATAAGGCTGAACCGCAGTTAGATCCGCTTTTGGGAGAATATCAGGGAGTCTTCAGGAAAGGAAGATCTTGTTCAGAGCAGATATTTGCATTGAAAACTGTACTTTCCAGCTACAAGAACAGAAGAAAGAGCTTCACAGTAACATTTGTGGATTTTAAGAAAGCGTATGACTCCATTGATCGAGGGACTCTGTTGAATGTTCTGACGGAATTCAGCTTAGACAGAATAACGAAAAATCTAATTGACCAGACACTAACAGTCACCAGAAGTAAGGTGAAATTCAGAGGAGTGCTCTCAGTTTCCAAACTGTTACAGGAGTGAGACAAGGAGACGGATTATCGCCGCTATTATTCAACTGCGCATTGGAAAAGTGATTAGATCGTGGAGAGGCTGGTTGAGTTGAAAATTAACAGTGGTCTAAGAATTGGTTACAAGAAAGATAATTTACTTGTTGACTGTCTGGCCTTTGCAGATGATTTAGCGATTTTGGCAGAGTCACCAGAAATAGCGGAACAACAGGTAACTGTTCTTAAAGAGGAAGCTGAGAAAATTGGGCTGCAAATTTCTTTTGAAAAGACAGAATACATGTCGAATAGTAAAACTGCTCCAGAATTTTTAATCACAGACTATGGTCAAATAAAACGGACTAAAAGTTTTAAGTATTTGGGAGAGATCATTGCCGACAATTTATCTGAGACGGATTCTGTAAACCAGCGACTAAGCAAAATGAGACTAGATTACAAATTGACAAAAATATTTACAACAAGAGGTCAATCTCAAAAATGCGAAGCTCAGGCATTATCTATCTGTTATCAGACCTGAAGCTTTGTATGCTTCTGAGTGCCTAATTCTCAACAGGAAGGGCGACCGTGAAAAGTTGGAAGTGGAAGAAAGATTTTGAAAAAGATTTTGGTAGGCATAATGAGAATAACAGTTTCACTTGCAGCAACGAGGAAATCTATAGACATGTTGAGAAAATTTCAGAAGTTATCAGAAGAAGAAGATTGGCGTTCTATGCTCATTTATTCAGAATGGATCCCAGACAAACAAATAGAATCTTCAATAAAATAAGAAGTGGAAAATCCAAATTAAACTGGTTTATAGAGTCTAAGAAAGATATGCAAAAATTGAATATAACAGAGGCAGATTTACAGAATAGAGCAGGGTTACGGAATCAGCTTAAAGTTAATGTTTTCCCAGATGAACCAAGAATTGAAACTTGGTCGATAGACAGACGAATCGCTCAGAGCGCGAGGATGAAAGAGTATTGGAGGCGAAAGCGGGAGACTAACGTGAATAATAATAATGATAATGGTTGAATGGTGAATTACTGTGGTCCTTAGTTGGCCTATCCAAAAGAAAGAAAAAGAAGAGAAACAAAATAATATTATTTAAAACACATAAATTACATAAAAGGTGAGAGTGTCGTTATTTGAGAAGTACTCGTCTTAGAGAAGAGTACTCTTCTTTGAGAAGAGATTTTAATCTTATTTCGGAATAACATTCATTAGAATATATATTTGCAGTCACACTTTTTAGAAACATGTAGAATACTTCCACTACATTCAGTTTTCGAAAAACTCTAAAATACATTAAATAATAATTTGATATCATGAGCAAACAATTGCGTCTCTAGACTGAATTTATCAATAATATAATCATATTATTAGAAAAAAAAAACAAGGCTGAGGTTTCCGAAAGTGAATTTATTTATTAGTCTACGTTTCGTATACTGAGAAGTGTTTTGTATTTATGAAATCTTTTTCTTTCGTTTAGACGATGTAGTAATAAGACCGGCGAATAAATCCTGATTGAAAGATTACAGTCAAGGCTCAGTTAAAAACCTGAAATGTGGATATAAATTTCGAGTTTCGGCAGGTAGCTTCCAAAGTCGGCAGCTGGAATAGCATTCAGAAGTAGCATTATTAGGAGTTATCTTGCTATTTAATATTTTACTCGTGGAGACGCATGGGTCGGGCAATGGAATACTAAAACGATATAGCTGATTAAAATCGGTGATTTTGCGGGTTTTTTGTTGATATTTTGTGACAAAGACAATGTGAAACGATGGCTGGAATTGATGATGATCGGATGGTTGTTTTGGAGCTGGTCAAGAGACGGCTTTCGTGTCTGGATTGTCGGGCCGCGTCCGAAAATGAAAGAAAACGGGCAGAAGAAGTGAGTGGCTGCCTGCACGGCCGTCAATCGGCCATTCAATGTAAATGACAGACACAATGGGAGAAACCGAGCACGTTCGAGATCGTAGCTCGAACTCAATCATATCTGATTTGACACAGTCGCAATGCCACAGCACACACAGCACAGCCACAGCCATCCCACATCGGAAGCCGAATCAAACGTTGGAAGCGATACAGGATTCCGACGCTCAGCCATTACTTGAATCGAATTATCACTAATAGACTTACATTTTCTTATAAAGTAGCACTTTACTATGTAGCGAGCTATTTTATACTCGCCTTTATATAGCTACTACTAATAATGACTACTGTACATGATCTCTACATAGTACTTCTATGAATAATATTGTATAAAATTCAAGTTATAAGAGTCTCTTGTTTTGTAAGCCTATGAAGGAGAGTATTCAGTTAGGACAGTGTGGAGCCCGACCCAGCGTTGCAAGATGCTATTGATGAAAAATCCCCACTATAAATAATTGTGATTTTTCATCATCTGGCAACGCTGGGTCGGGCTCCGCTGCGGCACTCGGTCGCAGTAAAGAAAACCCACCTTTAGTTCTGCTACTTCTTTTAAATAAGTATTAATGTAGTATTAAATGCGAAGAAATGCAACCAATAGGAATTCATACAAGAGGAAAGTTAATATTCACAAAAAAATTGAGTTTGAAAAATGTGATCTTCAATCAAACTAATCGACCAATATAAAGTACTTTGTAATAAAGGTGAGTGTAGACAATTAGTTGGAATAATGTGAAAGTATTGACAGATATTGCTGCTATAGTGGATGGTTAGATTCACATTTCGAATTCTCATCGTATCTCATTACCCACCCACAACTTGGAGACTAACTATTCATAGAATGTCTGCTACCTGATAACACACCTGTTATCAAGGTTATCATAAGGGCAGATCTTCATTCTTTATCTGAGAATTATTCTCTATTCTAATATATTATTCTAATACTCTTATAATTATTCTTTATTCAATAGGCTACATACTCTGAATATGATTCAAAAAAGCTTTATTGAGAGGTTTGATTTGGCGGAACGAGCTTCAACAACAACCACTAAAAGATCGCTCGCTCAAATCCCCCATAAACAGAATAAATAAGCAAAGCATTCAGGATTTGTATAGCATTTTTATCGCTGCAAACATAACGCACGTGACATGGATTCAAACTACCGACCAGAGGACATTTCGCTCGGTAATGGGTAATGTATCCAGAATGTGAGAAACGACGTTAAGTAGGTTACCGTTCCTGAGGCTCAATATAGGCTACATACTTATTCCATATTTATACCCTCTGGTCTAAATCTGGAATCTAGTTTTCTGATTTTTTATGTGAAGGTTCTCTGTTAGAAATACTCAAATTGAAGTTACATCAAATTTGCGTTGTTGAATGGTAAGCCGGATAAAATGACTCAAGTATCGGTATTCTCAATAAATTATTTGGTATCGAATTGAGAAAATACAAGAGTCAAAAGTGGACAATTATTCTATTCATAAATAGATTTTTATTAGCAAAATA
The DNA here is from genome assembly GCA_017141395.1 of Laodelphax striatellus. Taxonomy (NCBI): domain Eukaryota; kingdom Metazoa; phylum Arthropoda; class Insecta; order Hemiptera; family Delphacidae; genus Laodelphax; species Laodelphax striatellus. The sequence goes on from CM029530.1 coordinate 23,394,897, forward strand.
GAGCAGAAGATGGAAACAGGAGTGTTTTCGTAAATAGAATGACGTTTTATATCGGCTTTGATTTCCAGTACTAATTGAAGACATTTGAGGCATTAAAATATAACAATAAATATAATAAAATTTACCGCCTAAAACTTGTGAATTGAAATTGTCTGGAAATTCAATCATTAAATTTATTGTATTATTGAAAGTATGTCAACGATTATGAACGATAAGATTCAAGACTTTATCAAAATTACCACTGAATCTAAAGATTTCAAGATCACAACTGATTTGCAAATTATATGAGTAAACTGAAGACTAGCTGGAACAAAATACAGTAATTGAACAATAATAATTCACTCAGGTGGTACAAGGCGCAAGTTATGCAATCAACTATACAAGCTCAAGTATTCAGAATTTTCGAATGATCTCCAATGTGCAGTGAATAATAATATTACGTTTTATGATAATAGTCTACATTACAAGATATTTATGGATTATTATGTTTTTTTTATCACTGTGATCATATATCCCCATCCAGAGGATTCTCCCACGTCAAATTATGTTCTCATGATTTATTAGTTTGTTGTGTTAGAAACTTGCAGTTAACTGTGCTTATAATATCGTCCAAAAATCAACTAGAACTGGAGCCGCAGAAAAAAGCTCTAACGAGTGTTGGGTGGTGGAGATTTTCATTTTTCCACACAATAAACGTTCCAATTTGCTGGAGGTAAAAATGATAGCAGGTTACCCTCCCCTTTTATCCTTGCGGGTAGGTTTAATCGAGAACATTTAGTTCATACATATCTACACGTATCGTAGTAAATTATAGTATTACGGCTGTGTGAGAGCAGATGGGGCGAAGAAGAACCATTATATGGGTCTGTTTTGTGGTCAGGACAGAGGTACGCTATGGCTCTGACTCTCCGATGCCCTGCTTAGGGCGTTGTTTTGTCTTGATACGCGTCATCGAATTACGTTTCCAAGTAGAACGACTCTTGGCTTATTCCCACATTTGGCCGATACACATCTGCTTGGACCCGGGTTTGACCTGCTGCGGGTCGGAGATTACCTTCCGAAACTGTAACATCCTTGAATGTGGAGGCCGTGTGAGGCCTACCTAAAACTCAGCCACCTCACCATCAGAGAGGACCTTTCTGATTGCAAACTAGAATTTCAATCTTGGCAGAGAGGAAAGAAAGAATGAAAGGAGGTTGCTGAATTTGCCAAAAATGATTAATTATTATCAACGCAATATGAAATCTTAGTAGGCCTACATAATCTATATCTTAGCAATATGATATCTCAGTATTAGTGGCGAAGCGTGGTATACTTATTTGGTCATTGCCGGGTATATTTCCTTATGGCTTCGCCACGGCTTAGTATAGGAAATCTTTATATAATGGAAATCTTAGTACAGCCTTTAACAGAATATGTGGTTTATTTGATGAGAAATGGTTACTCATATACACGTATTTGTCTCCATGGACTTGTATTTTCACTATGATACTTATTATGTGTACGTCTAAAATCAATAATAAATAATATGATAAATATATATTAATATGATAATTTATATTATATAAATAATATCTAGAATATAATAAATAATATAATTATAGAATCAATTATAATCAATCAATATGTAATATGAAAGAATAATATAAAATGGACAATATATTTTTGTAGATTGATCTATATTTTTGAACTATAGCTGAATTACTGGGCTTTCAGGTATTCAACTTTTCTTTAGAATCAGTGAAGTGAATTGAGGAAGTGAAGATCGCATTTGAAAATGAGAATTGGAGTTGTTCAAAGACCGTTGTGGGTGGAGAGGCATAACTCTAAGTAAGCAATTTGATGGGCAGTCAAACACGTCATAATATTACACACATTATGAGCACGTTACCCATAAAAACGCCTTAATATGATTATCATTTTCTAAGCAGATAGTCTCAATTTTCAGAGTTCAGTACTGATGGAAGAATGAGTAATAAGCATTATGATGGATCCTGAGCACCTGAAAAGTAAGTAGAAAAAAAAGTGACATTTTGGGACACTCAGGGTCATCCATGACTCCCCTCTCTCCAGTGTGGATTTTCAGCTACTATTAAATCAATAGCAGCACTAGCGTCAATGACAAACAATATTATTTGTCACTAAATTAGTTATCGTTATCTAATCAACAAAAAACTACACTTAATCGTACTTATAGCACGAAAGCTTGTTAACTTGTGAATTTTGTTCTTTTGAATTTTTATATGGAAACAGTTTTGGGCTAAAAAGCCTGTTGTTTCCAAATATATAAATAAGAAACAATCAATGATTGTTTTATCCAATATTTGTTCTCGTAGTAATCAGATCTGTAAGTAATAAATTCGATGTTGAGCTACTCGTGATAGAGCCCACGAGGAACAAAGCAGTGTAACTGTTTTTGGAAGGGTACACTCAACAGCTTCATCAGAGGTCTATATCCCCGTGTTCTGCCCTCTAGTGTTGTCACAATCTCTTCCTTGATAGAGTCCATCAGAATGCAGGAAAACACAACTCAATTTATCTGAGCTTTAATGGACCAATTTAACGTTGTTGTTCTTCACCCAACGCAATCTCACTGAGAGAATAGAATCACGTTTACTGTGATAATAAGGCTGCTTGATGAGGGACCTTGTCAAAGAAAAAAGATCCAATTGTTTTCAATGCGGCTATCGATAGTGACGTTCGAGTACCCAAGTACCCAAGTTCGAAAAATAATGAATTTATAGTCGATTTGCCTTGTTAATCAAATAAAGTGAATTTTTTTAGTGAATTATAAACATGTTCTTTCCTATGTCTTCTGTCGAGGTTTCTGTGTCAACACATTGGTCTCTCTTTCTTTTAGAGCTTTCAAAGATTGAAGCTCTATTCAATTGCATACAGAATCACAAAAATTCAGTATCACACACGAAAATGTATTTAATTCGAAATATGCTGTATATAACTCATTTACATCAATGGATTCTGTAAATTTTTGGAACTGCGACTTCTAAGCTCACTTTTATTCTATAAAACTCAGTGGAAAATTAATAATATTGAACTTAGACAGTTATCAAAGGATGAAGATATTAATATCCTATTCACAAATAAAATAGGGTATAAACTACAAAAAAATATATAAATTCATGGAATAGTATGTCCGATGCTCATTCCTAAGAAAAAAATCTTCTATCACTCATTACTCATTCACATTGAATAAGTGAATTCAAGTTCAAATCACACTACAGTAAGTTCAACCTCGTTTAAAACTAAGTTCAACGGAAGAATGATTAAACTTTGTTCAAACTGTGAATCCACACTTTAAACCAAGGACATTATAGTTTGATCTATCATTAAGTTCAAGCTGAGTTGAATCTATCATCAAGTTTAAACTAATTTTAATCTATTGTTCAGTCAAACTCAGTCGTAAGTTTAATAAAGCAAAGATGGTACTTATGAGGCTTAACTATATTCTTTTAGTTCATGTTGATGATTCTGAAACAAAATTATTCAATTCTGACTAAAACGAGGCCAATCTAGATCATTTATATTAGAGTATATTTTATTTTCGATTATGATTTAAAATTCTGACTAAAACGAGGCCAATCTAGATAATTTATATTAGAGTATATTTTATTTTCGATTATGATTTAAAATCGAGCAGAAGTTATTTAAGATTCATAAATATGAGCTGGTGTGGAAGCAGCAAGCAGCCTGGCCTTCGTTCACGTTTCAACAGTGCCCCAGCGGGGGACCCCCTAAGAGACTATTACTCGATGCCAACCTGTTTCGGAGCCAAATAGGATCTTTGTTCTCGACTGAATCGGCAACACAACTCATAAATACAGCTCCGAACAAGACTCCCTTGTTTCCTCATAACTTTCAATGTCTCTAACCTCCATGTAAACGATTCATTAATGCACTGTTGCGCCATCAATAACATAACCTACAAATATCACACGTCGGCGTTCAACATTGATACTAAATAAAAAGTTACTCATACTGCTTCCATCTTTGGTTCGACTTATTATTTGAATCAAGCTTATAGAAGGATGATGACACCACAAGAATCTTGCAACTCTGTATTTGGACGATGATACAAACTCTGTAACTCTTCATGACAATTGCAAATTATTATGCAAACTAGATGTTTTACAATACATTATATTTTACAATTTATTATTCTTCAATAATATAAGAAAAACTCATGTCATGCATTTCCAAACCAAGCTAGCAATTCTTTGAGTCATAATGCTTCCTGAGGATTTGGTTCTGCTTTTTATTTTATTTATTTTTGTTTTGCTGTGGTGATTCCCCCATAAACTCCTGGCATGTGCAGCGTGGGTAATGGTAAGAATGATGATGAGAAAAAAGTGGGCCTACAGCTTTAAGTGGGTTCCAAACCACGAGGAAGTGATTTTGATTCTCATAAATCTAAACGTGTTAACCCTCACAATAGGATATGTTTGAATAATTACACAAATTCAATAGTAATCTATTTTTTGTTTTTCTCTTGGAGATGATGCATTTCTTCTTTCAATCAATAATTATTTCAAATAGGGAGCATTCTTCGCATTCTTGTTTCTGCCAGGCCATTTTTACTCAAAGCTACGAGCAATATTGTATTCTAGTCAGTAGATTCAAGCTTTATCGAGCTTTTAAATATGAATTATTATACACTTTTCGGGGAATATTACTCGTCAGACAATATAGGGAACAAGTAATAAAGGCAATTAGAGGAACGTTTATTACTGGCGAACATAATATCTTATAGTACAGTGTTCTCGACACAAGACAGGTAATCATTCAACTTATGAATTCCGATGTCAGAAGGATGAGAAAATATTTGTATTAATAGACATTCTCGTAGAATAAAATTAAAATGTGATTACTTTTCTTGGAAATTTGGTTGTAAACTGTATGTAGGTTCCGAAAAGCGGGAATGAGTCACACTTTACCAAGAGGCTTTTAGCGGCTTTTCCAAGAACTTTACTCAAAATAATTTTCGATGACCATCGAGCTAGGAGAGAATGGAAAAATTAATGAGATCGAATATGAAAATGGATTCTTTGTCAGGTATATGCTTGAGAACGATGAAAATTGATCACATCGAGTAAGTAATATGAGCGCAGGAAATGCCTAACTCAATCACCGCGAGGCTAAACGGCGCAATTACAGAACATCGCTGTAGACAGTTTTATTATACAGCTATTAGGAGTCCTGTCAGACCAGCTGACCTGGGCTGGTGATCTATTACTTTCCACTCGCTTGTTGAACTCACTAGAAACCCCAAGCTCAGGGAGAAACAAGTTACCTGACCTTGAGAAATTTGACCTTGAAATGAAGAGTCCCGTAGAAGTCTACAAACTGTGTGATTATTAATGTACCTAGCCAAAAATCAATTATCTCTTCTGGCAATAGTTGTCATGTTTGTTCTCCCGTAGAGTTAATTGAAAATTTTATTCAAACTTCAAGTATGCGTTTGCCTTCATGTCAAATGATCTTCGCATTGTTTTTCAACCAAGGAGATAAATCTTTTTCCACTAAATGAGAAATGTATTGTATAAGATCGGGAATAAATTTTGTGATCAAGAACTTGTGATAGCTCTTCACATTCATAGAACCTTCGTAGAAATGAATTTGAAATGGAATATAGTATGATTATACTCTTGATATACTGATGGATCTCCCCTTTAGGATTGCTGGAAATGGGAATATGTTTCTGATACACTCTCTAGCTGTATATAAAATTAAGCAAATTCATTATTCCCTCCAGGAACGTATAAGCCTAGGCTATCATTGCAATAAAAAACTTTTTTTAATAATCAATCTTAGTAAATCTTAACTTAAAAAAAAAGAATACTGGTTTACGCGTTATTAATTATGGTATTAATATCAATCTCCCTTATAGTCCAACCATTAATCTTTTTTCCAAGGATTGTGGAGAAAAGAATAAATATCATGATAATTATGATGAAATATTATGATGAAAATCGAGTAATCTATAATACGCTAGGGATACTCCAAATGCAAAGCCAGGATTTCTCTTCAAAGTTTACTAAACTTTCATAGAATCCTTCTATGAATACTAATTTCCGCATTACTGTAATCCTCAGGTGCCTTATAAGTAGTTTTATCGTGGAAAGTTTTGCTAGAGCTGCTATAACTGCAAACCTTGTAGATTTCATGGCTTGTGCTGTTGAAATGTTAGCACATCCTTTTATAATTCAAATAAAATATCCACACCTTATAAAATTTAACATTACTATAAAATAATTAGCGAGAGTATTTTAAAGTGAAGTATCAATAGTAAATAAACTTGAAGTGGGTAAGAAATTGCTATGTTTTTGAAGATTCAATATTGAAAATTGATAAATCGTTCATGTAAAGAACGAATAATTGCATCTAAGAGAATTCTATCAAATTATTAATGATAATACTGATATCATTTACAAACTCTTGTGAGAAGATAACTGAGAATAAAATCGTCTTTGATCAGCAGTATTTAATGATATTGTATTTCCAATTACTTTCTTTTGAAAGGTATTAAAAATTATGAGCAAATCATATAAGTAAAATTATGAGAAATTATAGCTTGGAATGATTATTATGAATTCAAGTAGAATATGAGTTTACAAATTCTCACTGTATGAATAATAATATTTGTCAGGTGTGGCCTTCTTTTCATAACATTTATAACCAATTATCCATTTTAACAATCATAATCATTATTCATTATTAATCTCAACCATTAATTTTTCAACTTGTTTCCATTCTTATATCATCTTCATTTTTCTCCATAAAACATTCGGGAGCTCAGCAGACATTTCAACAAAGATACTAAAATATGAGACCACATGAATCAATCTTTCATAATTCGCATCATCATAGTATCCATATGGTTATTCTACCTGTTGATGCGGTAAAACAATAGCTACGTCTCTGAATGGTATCAGGTGATGAATTTTAATTCGCTTTCTCCCACCCTTGCCATAGGCTACCTGCAACATCAACTATGTTGCGGCTCTGCCGTTCATGATGTTGGAATGGCTGAACCAATAGATCATGCATGCTGCGGACAGACAATGCAATGCTCCGTGTGTGCAGCGTACGTTTCAGCTCGTCGCTAAATTTACGTCGAGCCATAATGCTCCACGAATCGCCTACGTTGGTGCACCGTATAAATATTTCAACTACCTGCCGGTTGTATCCAGTGAGTGACCTTATAGACCGTCCACAAACCAATGCAAATTCCTCTTTTACGCCAATTCAACACTGTTTACGAGTGTCGACTCTGTAATTATGTTGACAAAAGATAGCCATGTCTCGTCACTATGTTGTCAACACCAAGCCATATTAGTCTTGATCAAATAATCATGCTCGACAATCTTATCCATCTACAGGGTGAGATAATTGAAAAACAACAAACAATTCCACACTCACTGTTTTGCACAAATACACAATTACTGCACTGAATGAAACAATGTTGGATTCATACTATTGTTTCTCTAGCAATCCCCAGAATGACATTTATTGCTCCCCGGTTGCAGTTTTATGGCATGATGAAATTCGGTTGTTACTACACTATTCTGTTCATTCATCCCTGGGATAATAGAAGATTTTCAGTTGAAACACCAGTGAAATAAAATTCTCCACGAATATATTAACACCGACATTTTCTGAGCTCATTTATCACTATTGAAATAGAGATCGCTTGAAATACTGTAAAAATAGTGACAATACTTCGATTTAATCCATATAAAAATTGAGTTCGAACATTCTTCACAACCCCATGCACTTGAACAATAATGATTTTTAGTCAGTTTGAACATTTTATTCTGTTCGACAGTTCCATAGATTATGGATATCATAGTAAAAAACCATCTGAATAATAATTGGTTGCTCGACAATATTGACAATCAATGCCAATACAGTACGTAAATGGAATGGAATTTCCTGGAAGTTCACATACTGTTTGTTAAAATTTCTGCAACATATCGAAGTTTGATTTCTATTGAAAACAGTATTATTTTATAATGTTTTCTTCATATAAAAGAATCTGTTTGCATGGTTATTGTTATTACTAGATTGAAATTAATAAAATCAATCACAATGGAAGATTATTCGATTGGTCACATTTAGAATAGATCATTTCTATCGTATAAAGAAATTCTACTTTTCTAAATTCTCATTTTTCGTCATGATTTCATTCCATGGACAGGTGTGATACTAGTTATTCATGAATAATATATTGGAATTGACGACAGTTCTTAATCCTATTAGTGTGGATCGGATATCCGCACCTCAGCAGCCTACATGTAAAATAAGAAGAACAACTGAACACAATTGTGCAATTTTAAATTTACAAATCCACCATTCTCCATAATCAAGACATCCTAAATGAACAAATAAATTTAAAATTCAACAAGCTTTTTGAAAATAATAAATTCACATGTTTTTCCTGACACACATCCGGCTGACCGATATTCACTGTTGACAAGAGTTCTTGACACTCGAAAGCGCTCCAGTCAGTAAGTAGACAAAGTTCGTTTCTTACATTTGAAATAACATGACTGCATGTCGGTAGTATAGTGCAAATAATATTGTAGTCGGTAGTATTTACAATATTTTCATGTATTCTTGATAGATATCATCCATTATTGAGGACCCGCCAAGACCTTATTGCGACCTTAGGCCTACTCTGGTCTTGTTTACGTCCTCTGGTCTTTGTATCGAAACGTACAAAAATCTGACTCTTTTGGAATTTTGGTACTACAATAATAAATTCTAAAGAAATCAAAGGTACTCCAACCTCAAAATGTTTTTGTTTGTTTTTGAACACTACCATGTAGTATCTAGGATATTTCGTCTTATCGGTTTATTTTTATCACCTTTCAATAGTGGGCTTCAAAAACATGAAAAATAGTAGTGTGCTTCATAAATTCTCATCCGAGATGTTGAGGATTATGTCTTGCAATTGATTCATTCCTCCTAGAATTGATGAATTCCTCAACCTATCTTCCAAATTATTTCAAGATAGTTGGCAACAAATTGAGGTGATAATTCATGTGAAAGAGTACAGTTTTTCGCTTTCGCAGGTCGTGCATGAGCATGCGTGCTCAGGTAAAGGTCGGGACTATCACCATCTACCAGCAACAATCCAAACAATCTCCAGCTGACTCTCCTAATTGCTGAAGATGACCGTCCGAAGCTACAATCTTCACATTACTGCAACTTCTTTCCTCGCGTTTGATCATTAACGCAGTCTCCCAGCAAAAGGTCAGCCCAGCGACAAGTCGCCATAAACAAACATTGCACCTGAATAGCGCACTTGAAAGCGAAAGAAGTTTTTAGTGCCGTCCACACTCACTGCAGAACAAGCCATTATTACATATACAGTGATACACGTAATATACATAATACAAGTGATATTGAAGTTTACAGATGATTGTATAGTATCTATCACTATATAGTACAGTATCACCATCACCATCACTATCACTATATTTTATGAAACAAAGCTTATTTTAGGTGTGCTTAGTTGTTAGTAGCAAAGCCAGTGATTGGCAGAAGCGTTGCTATCCAGCATTGACTTTTTAATTATTTGAAAATTATGAATTATTTTTGAAAAGGGTATTCATTATTGAAATGAAATTGAACCCATAGAAAATGTACCTCCTGGGAAAGTGTTATTAGTTATTGAACTTTGAATAATTCGATATACCAATTTTAAACTGATTAAACAGGATATTCAATCTAAAAGCAATGAATACAGAAGTAATTTCTGTATTCATTGCTGAACGTCAGAATGAAGTTGAGTAGATAAATCAACAGAATTTCAATAGAACCTTCTATTCCCGGGAAGCACATTTCTTTTGTATTTCTATTACTGTAATTAAAAATAAATTTCGGTCTCAAATTAAGGATAAAATAGGACCTACCTGTCAATCGCCCAATTAACTTGCCTCTCCATATTCTTTACTACATCCGGATTAATAGACAATTAGGAATGTCAATTACTGAATGATTTCTGATTTACTTATGACAACATAGAAGCCTTTTTTAATGTTGTCAGTTGTGACTCGAATCCACACTGCAATGAATAAATGAAATTATTGGAAATTGCGAAATAAAAATGAACGGAATTAGAATAAAATAAAAATCAACAAAATTAGTGTTTTGTTGAGTTTATCATAGTAGATTGGAGATTTGAAATCAAAACTTAAAACTCCATTGATTATGTTTTAAGAATATCAGTTATCAGAGCATTTAAAACGACCCTGTCGAATGGGAAATAATGCTTGAATGCTTGACAAAGGCCTCCGTGATCGATTACAGCTCAGTCATTATCAAGTTGATAGCAAGCTTATTAGGAGTGGGCATAAGAAATCACAAGAAAAAATCATAAGAAATGTGATAGCATACTAATTTTTTTCTACCAAACTCTTATTTCAATATGTTAACACCTCAGAAAATAATCAAACCTGCTACTCATAAAATACACACTGAGTTTTGCGATTTGATTGTTGTAATTTAGAATACAAGTTTAATAATGTTCTGAAATTTGAATAGAAGTTACCTGAGGGACTAACAGTTAATTGGCAGCTGACATGCTAATATCTGTGCATATTGCGTGTGTGAATGTGTTGCTTTTTCATGTGGGATTCTTTTAGTACAAGAGAAGACTCTCTACATTCTACAGTGAGACAGATGTAGTAGGTCTCGCAGTATTCCAATTGGAATTAATTCAATTATTATATATTATAATACATGGACTTCTATTACATACTTTCTCTATACTCTTCTTGGAGGCAACTCTGTTTTAGAAAAATAGAGCGTTATTTGCAACAATCATTTAGGTGTCTATCTAAATCTTGAAATGAAAATTGCAAAAGAAAAGAAGTTCAAAAAGAATATTGCATCTTCAAAACAAGACTGATTGCTCTGATTGCGTGTGAGATTAGAAACTCTAGTGTTACAAGTGCATTCAAAATATTAACTAGTTATCGTTTCAGATTTCCTTCGATCCATAAGTAGCACCGATTCGTTAACAGAGAATCCTTTCAGCTGAAGATTGAATCGTTTTCGTCGCTCATCAAGTCATCACCAGCTCAGTGATTCATTCTTTTTCTTCCCATTGTAATCACCAGGAATTCAATCGACTGGAGAGGTTTGAGAGGAACGCGTTTTAGCAAACTCATAATTTGCTAATGAAGATCAGGTGTTGGTCCGGGCAGCCAGGTCGTTCTCACGCAATCAAGACACTTTACTGCCGAACACTTTGGCTGTCTAATTCGGTACGCGGTCGGATAGTCAAGCCGAAAACGAACCTGATAGCAGTATAGTACCGAACAAAATTATTAATGTCGTGTCCCATTTGCCCAACGCATTCGTCGAATGTGTGCGTGGCACTCACCACTATAAACTGACTCGACTTGCTTATTAGACACTCGAGAATATTGTTTTGTTTGCGCTGTATTCTCAGAAGCGGGTTATCCTCTGGGGTTGTGCTGATCTGGAACATAGTGCTGGTAGTCACGCAACACCGCTGTCATATGCAATGCAACTGGAAACCGTCAAGATTGGTGTGTTGTGTTCCATCTACATACGAGAGACCTCGTACTAATAGCTCCAATATCCGAAAGATATGGTTGCCTCACCTCATGAAATTAATTGGTGCGACCTTGGAATTATCGGGGAGGATGACCTTGGAAGTTGCAGGAAAATTGCAATGGTATTGTACCATTATGAATGAACTCTCAACTTTATTCTGTATTCTGTCTTGTGTAGTCTTTATTCACTGCTCCAACTCATGGACAATATAGAGGTCTCTCTACAGGGTTAACGATGATTGGGGACTTTTTCATAGAAACATATTAAGGTCATTATAAATACAATAATTCATCAAATTTCAGTGTTTTAAAAATATATTATTTCAGTTGGCTAGAGCTAATTATAACAAGTTAAAATTGAAAATTGAGAAACCTTTCCACCAAATTATAAAATAATTCAAATTTTTAAATATATATTTAAGTTTGACTTCAATCTAGCACTTGGCTAATGAACAGTTCAGTTCTAACTTTGATTAATAGTAGATTTCACACTAAAGAAGATTTTAACAATCAATTTCCTTTTCAACTCTAATTGAGCAATGCACTTACACACAAATCTTTTCAAACACTAATCACACTTTTACACATACTGGCTTCTCCTGGAAAAATAATTCCATGTACAGGGTTATTTTGAAGTGAGCCTTGAGGATTTTCAAAACCTTGTCAGAATTTCCTCAAACCAGAGATAATCCATTCTTTCCGATTAATTCCTTATTTGGTTAGTAGTATATGCTCAAACTTGTATAATTTAGATAATCGAAATGATAATGGAGCATTTAGAGTGAATTTCTGTTCATGAAAATTGGTGAGATGCAAACATCGCAATTACTTTCTATGAATTCAGAAATAGAATGCATGTTCAATTTTATCAATAATGTTATCAATAAGGTATTAATCAATGATTAAAACATTACAGACCAATTGTAACTATTGTTTCTATAGTACAGTATTTTGGCAGACATTATTTGATAAATATGAATTAGTTTTAATCTATAAAAGTATTGAATGGGATCGACATTTAAAAGCAATGGAATGACCCAGTCATACCAATAAACCATAACCTCATAAACCAGTTATGAGAGAAGTTGGGGGTTTAAGGATAATAAGCATAGACGAGCATGAATTTCCATTCAATTCTACAAGTATGATGGAAAAAAACATCTCTCCAATGAGAAAGAAGTAGGCATATGGATATATTTGTATAATTAGGATCGGTTCATGTGCACCAGGAAATAATTTTTGATAAATTGGAGGCTGTCTTCCATTGAATAATCCAAATCAGAGATTATTACAGCTACTGTTTTCCTTGAATGTCTATTCAGTTTCCCTAGTGGCAGATGAGCATGAAAAAAAGGTGTCCTATTAGTTTCGACCCATTCAAATCTCAATAAAATCAAAATATCCAATTAATGAATTAAATTAGCTTGGATATTAATATGTTCTTTTTAAACTCGTCCAAGGCTTACAAAGGCAAGTATTGATTCGTTGAAGAGTAGCAAAGATATTAAGATTTTGAAGCACGACCGCCATTAAAATAATCCAAATGGCTTAATTGAGCTTGAGCAGAAATTAAGCAATAGAACTACATCTCTAAACTTGGAACTCGTGACCAATATACAACCGGAGACCATTACGTAGCAGACCAACTATCTGAATTGATGAGAATATTAACTCTTGTTATGGACAAATAACATGGATTTTGGTGAGATAAAGGCGGAGAAATTAATAGCCGAAGTTAAGATTGCTCCGATCACGATGATAGTCCCCTATCAACCAACTTCGGCATCAACCTCATTTGCTTAATAGCTTTTGTTCAACGGATCCCCAAATACAGTAGTCAAATCATTCTTTGGAGAAGTCGGGTATGGAGTTAGAAGAGAAATTTTTTTTATAGATAATCTAGTTTTTTCAACTTTAGAAACATTATCATGGAGATGGAAGCATAATTGTTACTATTAGATTGAGAAATAACTTAATTGAGGCTTGGCTATGCTATCTAAATTTGGGATTGAAACTTATTATTTTTATAGCTCTCTTAGTTAATATCTGCATTATTAGTCACAATTTCTTCAAATTATTTATTATGTTGGAAATAACCCAATCTCTGGCTTTATATTATTGATTAATCGGATTAGAAATGTCCAGCATTTCATGATATAAAAGTAATCCTTAATTAGTTAAGGATTCGTATTTCAGAGGTATAAATTTTATAAGTCCACTATAAATAAGTTGAATGTTAGAGTGATTTTTTGTATTGTAATCGAGAAATTATTGTGATCCTAAAATGATCATATATTACATGCTATCTTTGCTATCTACATTGCATCCTATATGATTCCCAATGATTATAAAGAAGTCGTGGAACATATAAAGTTTAACTAATTACCAACCTTTAATCCAGAATTTTCTAGTCGCTTATGGACTATATCCTCTTTTCATTATTATACTCTTACAGTCTTACTGTTATCCTATTCAACGTACCTTATCGGTTCTCAAATTGATAGCAACGTTTGTGAGGTCGTGACATCTGGACAGTGAAAGCAGCTTTCTTAGAAAAACACCTGTAAACGGTACCTTTTTTGCGTGAATCATCAAAGAACGTATTTCCAATCTTCCGGTATCATTGTTGAAAGTGTTCCTACTTTGAGGAAGTGTGGGAAGATGCTTTCACCGCATTCAACCAAACGAAAACTCAGTAATGGATCAATATGTACTCGTAAAGTACTTATTACATACATCCCTAAGCAGCTTTTTCTACAACTATAATAATAATCTCAACAACATGTATTCTCAGCAACTGATGAAAAGGAGTTCAATGCGTTAATAGAAGGGTTATAATGGTTGATAATATTGAACAAGTTTGTGAGTAATGATGATTATTCAAATTCAAACTTCGAGCTGAAATTCTGCTGCCTTTTCTTTCATCTATCTGACTGTGTTCACCAATATTTTCAATTGATTGTTGATGAAACTCATCACTAAGATAAGTCTGTTCTTGATTCTAATACCAACATACAAGTTCGAAGAAAATTATTCAATTTATTCCTGTATTGAAAAAGATTATTTTCAATATATTTGGGGCGATTATTGATCCATCAATCACACCATTTAACAAACTGAATTTCTGGGAAGCAACAGTAGAGTCTCGCTTATAATCCACAGATAATAGGAAGTACAAACAAGTCATTGTGCACACAATGTACGTCCGTACACACAACACACTTTCTATCATTCTAGTTGAGATTTGTTGTGAGAGGTCTTGAAGAATGTTTTTGGAAGGTTTTTTGGAACTAGAACAATTTCTTCTGATTAACATGCCGGATAATACGGAATGACGGATAAGTGGAGGACGGACAAGCGAGACTACTGTATTCATTAATAAATCTCCCTGTCATCCAAGAAAGTGTAGAAATTTTTCATTACGGTATTGAATTTTGATAGACCATAAATTTCGCATATAATTACGGTTTATTTATACAAGGTGGTGTTATGAAATAGTTTAATACTGGTTTGGCAATATTCTAGGCGCCTTTGACAAGGCGTGCTAGATATCGAGTGGGACTCGATTATCGAAGATGCTCTCTCAATACTAAAGTTGTGAGGAGAAAGCACTGGATGCGATCTGTAATTGGCGAGGCAAAAGGTCGCTGAGGAGCTGCTACAACGTGGGAACGGCTTAGAAGGTTACGTAACATGGGGCCGCTGGCAAAACTCGGCAAAACACTGGCAAATAGCGTTGATCTTGTCTGCTCAGAGAGATGAGAGAGTTGCATCTTCCTGCAATCGACGACCTGCTTTGAAACAGCTCTCTGCTCATCCCTGTCATGGCGCTCTCCTTATCAGGTTAGTGAACCATACTTCAACTTCTGTAACACCTCTTTCACACCTCTCACTCATTTAATCACCCTTTTTATCTCTCTCACTCTCTTTCTCTCATATCCTTCTCAAAGAATGGACATTTATAAGTCCAAACCATCATGGAGATACAAAACCATCATATTATTGTTAGCATATTGAATCGCATATACCATATCAGTCAGCGTTTGAACGCCGAACCGAGCGGACGTGTTTTCTTACATGCTATTGTTTCGGAAAGTGGGCTATATCGTATTGCTGAGTCAAGTGAATCGGTAGTGCCAAAACTGTGAGTGAGTGACCTCGTTGTCAGCTATGTGCGTTTTCGCGTTCAACTCCGTCCGGTTAGTGTTGAACAATCATTATTTCATTAGTGAATCGTAACTATGTCAGGTGACGGAACAATTATTACGCTGACTGATAAAAATGAATCGGTCAGCTATAAGCTAAACGAAGATCAGCTTTCTACGGAGGCCGAAAAAATTTTATTAAGAGCCTGGAAAGATTCGAATAATAAATTGAAACTGGCTGATAGAAACAATGCTGAGTTGAAAGATAAATTGGATCTACTCCAGTCGAGACTATTGGCTTTGGAAAATAAATCTAAAAGTGAAAATAATGATGGTGAAAATTCGAGAGTGCTAAAAGATAGTGACAAATCGACCCCCGGTAAAGGATATTCAACGAATAAAAATAATAATGAAGCAGGTTATTGCACGGATGATGATCTACTCGCAAAGGAGACAGAGTGGGTGAGAGCTAAGAGTAGGTACAAGAAGAGGAAGCTCAATATTTCATTATCCCCTCCGATGGAAGAAGTTTCAACGCACAAGAAAACCGATCCTACACCACAAAAAATAAAGAAGAATCCCCCATTACCGCCAATAATCGTGGATGGAATTAAATCATACAAGACATTTCATGAAAAGCTAGTAAAATTACTACCTAAACAGGAATACAAAGTGAAATTACTAGGAGAAGATAGTTTTAAAATCAATTTGATTAATGATGATGATTATAGAATGCTTACTAAGGAGTTGAACAAGGACAAATACACTTGGCACTCTTATGAGAACAAACAATCACGGCCGATAAGAGTTATGGCTAAAAAACTACATAGATCATGTGATGCTGAAAGTGTGATAGAAGATCTTAAAGACAAAGGATTCAAAATTCTCAACGCAAGTATCAAGTTGAAATGGAAAACTAAGGAGCCACTAGATATGTTCATGCTTGAGTTTGACGCAGAAGAAGAGATTGACAAAATCTATAAAATCACAAATATAATGGGCTGTAAAGTTGAAATAGAGGCAATTAAGAAATCTAAACTAATTGCCCAATGTAAGAGATGTCAAGCTTATGGGCACACCCAAAAGTATTGCTACAAAGAATTTCGATGTGTCAAGTGTGCAGGAAAACACAACTCTAAAGACTGTGTTAAGCCAGCCGATGAAAAGCCAAAATGTATTCACTGTGGCGAATCACATCCAGCCAGTTATCGTGGGTGCAGTGTTGCAGTTGAACTGCAGAGGATCAGAAGTAAGAGCATGAAACCTTCTACAAGCACTTCTAAGAAATTACCGGAGCAATCAAACATGCATAATGAACCACTAACAGCCACATCCAGAGGTAATGGAAGTAAATATGTACCAGTAAACAAACATGTTACTTATGCAACTGCAACAAAAGGATTAGGTAGCACATTCAGAGGAGATGAACAAAAAGAAGATGGAGTGCTACATATTCTACAGGTGATATTGGGCAAGCTGGATAGGCAAGAAACACTACTTTCATCGTTTAAAGAAAGGCTACAGAAACTAGAGAGCAGCACCATCCTGGCAGGGAATAGAAGAATTCAATAATGGCGAAATCTCTGAGAATTATGGCATGGAATGCCAATGGAATACTTCAAAAGCAGCAGGAATTAGAACTTGTACTCCATAGTGAAAGAATAGATATTTGCCTTCTATCAGAAACACACATGACAAATCAATCTTTCTTCAGAATCAGAGGCTTCAGAACTTATCACACAATACATCCAAGTAATTCAGCAAAGGGAGGTAGTGCAGTGATTGTTAGAGAATCTATTCAGCACAATGAGGGAATTGAATACAAAACGGAAGAAATACAAGCCACAATTATATCACTGAAATTAAGAGGATGTACTGTACCTATAGCAGCATTGTATAGTCCTCCAAGGCATGCTATCAAGTGCAACGACTACATTGAATTTTTCAAACATCTTGGAAAAAGGTTTATAATAGGAGGAGACTTCAATGCTAAAAACACACTTTGGGGCTCCAGATTAACCACTACAAAAGGTCGAGAACTGTACAGTGCAATACAGGAATACAAATGTGAAACATTATCTAGTGGTAACCCAACTTACTGGCCCACTGACCTAGGAAAAATACCAGATCTGATAGACTTTTTTATCATCAAGGATATTTCCACAAACTACATAAAAATTGAAGATAGTTATGATTTGTCATCCGATCATTCACCAATTTTACTAACTTTAAGTGAAACTGTGATTGAACGAGAACCAACTCCATTTCTCAGCAATAGATATACAGACTGGGAACAATTCAGATTTCTTCTAGAAGGAAAGATCAACTTGAGTGTACCACTCAGAAGTGGAGACCAGCTTGACAAAGAAATTGAGAAATTAGTAACTGATATCCAACAAGCAGCTTGGGCATGTACTCCAGACATAAGACGGAAGACTCAAGGCAGCAATTATCCAGCAGAAATCAGAAACCTACTGTTAGAAAAAAGGAGAGCTAGAAGGAAATGGCAGAGCACAAGAGACCCCAGACACAAGACTCAGATGAATAATCTATCTCAGCAACTTAGTAGGGAAATAAAAAAGCTCAAAAATGAATCATTCACGAGATATCTCAATGAATTGACCAATGACAAGAGTACTGAATATTCTCTCTGGAAAGCTACAAAGTGCATAAGAAGGCCTCAAAATCAGAATGCACCTATCAGAAACCTGGATGGGACATGGGCTAGAGACAACAACCAGAAATCAGTCACATTTGCAAATCATCTTGAGAACATCTCCAGGTCCAATGAAAGCTTAGATGAGGATAATCAACTACCACATTTAGTTTCTGTGCAAGAATCCATGAGAATCCCACCTGTTACAGTATGTGAAGTGGAAAACACAATCAAGAACAACATCAATACCAGAAAGGCACCAGGATTTGATCTCATTACTGGAGATATATTAAAACAGTTACCAAGGAAGGCTCTTGTGAAGATCACATTTTTAATAAATGCAGTATTCAGACTGAAATACGTACCTGACTACTGGAAAATTGCTGAAGTCATCATGATCCCCAAACCAGGAAAAACACCACATGAAGTCACATCCTATAGACCAATATCTCTTCTACCAGTAATGTCAAAACTGTTTGAAAAACTTCTCTTGAAAAGGTTGAAACCAATTATAGAGTTGAAGGAACTGATCCCAAAACATCAATTTGGATTCAGAGAGAAACACACAACTATTGAACAAGTCCACCGGATCACTAATGTAATTGAAATGGCTCTTGAAGAAAAGAAAATCTGTAGTGCAGTTTTCCTAGATGTAGCACAAGCCTTTGACAAAGTGTGGCACAAAGGACTTCTAAGTAAATTAAGAACCATGCTTCCAGTTGAATATACACAAATTCTTGAGTCATACTTAATGGGTCGATATTTTAGAATCAAGCAGAATGATGCATACTCTGAACTCAAAGAGATTAAAGCAGGAGTTCCTCAAGGAAGTGTTCTTGGTCCAATTTTGTATTTGTTATTTACCAGTGACCTACCCATGATGGAGAATCAAACTGTGGCTACTTTTGCTGATGACACAGCTGTATTAACTTTAGGCAATAACTGTCAGGAATCAATGAAGAAACTACAAGATGCTGCTGATGAAATTTCTAATTGGTCTAGGCTATGGAGGATCAAGATCAACGAGACAAAATCTGTACAAGTGAACTTCACGAACCGCAAATTTGCCCAAATTCCCTTAATTATCAATGGAAAACCGGTCCCGTATGCTAATGAGGCTAAATACCTGGGGATGACTCTGGATACAAGATTGCGCTGGAAGGCACATGTGAAGAAAAAGAGAGAAGAACTAGGTATAAGATACAGCAAAATATACTGGTTGATAGGAAGAAATTCAACACTTTCCTTCTACAACAAGATTCTCATCTACAAGCAAATCCTGAAACCCATATGGATGTATGGAATCCAACTCTGGGGTTGTGCCAGCAAGAGCAATGTAGATACAATCCAACGCTTCCAGAACAAGGTCTTGAGGAACATCGTCAATGCACCAAGATACATCCGGAATGCAGATATCCACAGAGACTTGAAGGTGGAGTTTGTCACCAGTGAAATCGGGCGCTTTGCTCGCAAGCATGCTGAGAAGATCCAACAGCATGATAACGAAGAAGTTACCCAGCTACTCGACAACACCCAGCTGCGCAGGTTGAAGCGGACGAAACCCTTCGAATTGTGTGATGTTGTGGTGTGAGAGTGTCAAAAGCAGAGCAGTGTTTATAGTGTGATCGTAGTGCACAAATAGTTTATCATTTATGTTATGTGATTATGATTATTAATCCATGTTATTTGTTAGTATTTAAAAGTAGTAGTCCTAGTGAGAGCTGCTAAACTTATCAATTTGAATAATAGTAGATTAGAAAAAAATTGCTCATTAGTCTTCTTAGACTAGATTGCAATATGAGGTGTGGAAAAAAAAAAAATATATACCATATCATCCATATACATATCCATATCATCAAATAAATTTTCATAGTTTATTTTTTCTTCACACGAATCGAATATTGAAATTACTTCTATTTTTCAATGGCGTTCATTACATAAGTATCATACTCTAGAATTCAAGTCGTAATTAACTATCTAGAATTAAATCTTATGTCTATGGGTGTGTTCGCTTAGTTTGGCGGACATTTAGTAATTACTTTTATTTTAAATGACGTTCATTGTAGTTTATCATTTTATTCAATAAGCTTATATTCCGTACTTGATGAATATTGTAATTACTTTTATTACTTCTATCACATTTACTTAATGACGTTCATTGAAATAACTCATTGAATTCTTGATCTAGAATTTAAGCTGTATGAAATGAAATGGAATGAAATGAAATCAAATGAAGCTGACATTGTGTTGTATTCTACATGAATAAAGTAAATAATATAATCTAATCTAATCTCACTCTCTCTCTCTCTGTCTAGCGCCCCGTACTTTATGGCGATATTGGATCCCTGGGTCACTTGTGGGAACTCGCTTATTAAACCACTTATCGAAGTTTAAAGGAGAGAATATTGAACAAAAAAATATGAGGAATCAGATGCTCTTCCCCTCTCTCGCGAATTTTGCGTTTGAAAT
The DNA here is from genome assembly GCA_017141395.1 of Laodelphax striatellus. NCBI lineage: Eukaryota > Metazoa > Arthropoda > Insecta > Hemiptera > Delphacidae > Laodelphax > Laodelphax striatellus. The sequence continues at coordinate 23,415,773 of CM029530.1, forward strand.
TTCAATATTTTTTGGCCTTATGGAGATATAACGGTCGTCAAGAGAGAAATTTATGGGGATATGAGAGAAGGAATTATGGGGATATAAGAGAATGGAATTATGGGGATATGAGAGAAGGGAATTATGGAGATATGAGAGAGGGAATTATGGGGATATGAGAGAAGGGAATTATGGGGATATGAGAGAAGGAATTACGGGGATATGAGAGAAGGTAATTATGGGGATATTAGAGAAGGAATTATGAGGCTATGAGAGAAGGAATTATGAGGATATTAGAGGGGAATTAAGGGGATATGGGAGATTAATTATGGGTATATGAGAGAAGGATATTTCACCCTAATATATTTGTTTTCTTCAAACATATTTGAATTTTTGTTACTTTTCCAGTGTCTGTAGCAACTGGAGAGAGGAGTTTCAGTAAATTGAAGCTCATAAAAACCTATTTGAGGAACGCTATGCAACAGAAAATACTCACAAATCGTATTATTATCTCAATTGAACACGAAAGGGCTTCAATGATTTCTTTTGATAGCATAATTCAGAAATTTGCGGCAAAAAAGGCAAGAAAGATTAGATTAGATTATTCTTTATTTGTAAATAAATTGAATTAATTCCTAGAATAAGGATATCCTTACAATCAACACTAATTAATCATAGATATTGTGTACCACAAACTGAAAATTATAAGAAAGTTGAGACCTTGAATGAGGTGTAAAAATATTAGAGGGATAGTGATTATGATTTATTAAAAATTGACAAAATTATAATTTATAATTATAATTATTGATTGAAAATTATTAGACTGTGGATAAATGATTAAAATGACAAAAATTATGTTTACAATTGATAGGGTTAATTTACAATACGAATTTTATTGGAAGGAATTATTAGATGTGGCAGTCCAACTGATATGAATACATGAATTATTGCATAGAATCGTATATATAGCTTTCTTTGGATTTTCGTTTCTCTAATAACAATATTATGATGTTTATTACTAAGATTCTATTTTATTCAAGCTAAAATAAATAGATAGAATAGCTTTCTTTGGATTTTCGTTTCTCTAATAATAATATTATGATGTTTATTACTTGGATTTTATTTTATTTTATGTTTTATGATCAATGAAACAGGACAAGGGATATTTTGAAATCAGATAATTTTTCACTCTATCTTACCTAATTTCAATATTTATTTTAATATTTATTTTGTATGTAAATGTATAATTTTGTAAAATGTTTTTTTTTGGCAAATATTAATATTGATGTACAGTTTATAGGGAATTATAGCTGCTTATAATTTATAGTTAATATAATATATGTACTGGGAAGTATGCTCATAGGATTCGTAAATCTACGAAGTCAACACACCTGAAATTAATAATGATAGATATCGTTTGGAATTGGGCTCTCCTTCTGCTAGGAAACTGGCTTCTTTTGTGGGCTTCTATGATCTGGCTCTCTGTAACTTAGTTCTTAATTGTAATGATCGTATTCTGGGCCTAGTATTTTCTAATGTTGATATCAGGGTCGAGCGAAGTGATTGTTCCCTGGTTCCTGAGGACGCTCATCATCCTTCTCTTGTTGTCACAGTTCAGGTATGGTATGGTCCACTGCTAATTCTCAGTTGAGTTGCATTGAACTGTTTGACTTTTGGAGGGCTGACTATCTCCTGGTTTATAATCAGTTGAGAGCCTATCACTGGGGGCTTATTATGGATAATTAAAGTAATGTAGATGAGGCTGTGGATTTATTTTATACCTTCATCTATGAGTGCTTTGACTCTTGTATTCCAAAGAGGATGGTCAGGCCTGGGGGTGCTAAGTATCCACCTTGGTTCAATGCTGAAATAATTCGGCTGTTGAAGAGGAAGGACAGATGCGCTAAGAAGCACTTCTCTCTATATCACAATGAGCAATTCAAAAGGTTGAGAAATCTGGTTAAGCAATTTATTGCTCATGAATATCATAATTATTTAGATGGGGTTGAGACTAATATTAAGAGCGATGCTAAGAGCTTCTGGGGATTTGTCAATGCAAGAAGAGCTAACAGTTCTACACAGGATGGTATGCATTGGGGTGATCAGATCTTTGGACTCCATGATATGCCTAATGGTTTTGCTTAGTATTTTTCTTCAGTATTTTCTGATGAGTCGTAGTTGGATGTTGACAATGAGGTGAACCTAGACAGTAGACTGAATGTCCCTTCTCTCTCAATCAGTTCTGTTGATTTGAGAGTCATAATTGAAGCAATAGGTGATTTGAGACTTTGTACTGGTTGTGGACCAGATAATGTTCCTTTATTTGTTGTAAGGGTTGTGCTGAAATTTTGGGTCCCCCCTTGAAGATCATTTTTGATCTGTCCTTGAGATCCACGATATCCTGAGAGATATAATGAGAGATATTATTTTGTGGCATTTGTTTGTATTCAGAATCGGATGAACCTACTATCAAGTTGGATAGTTGAGAGTACAGCAATGGCTAGGATTAATGGGGCCGGTTTCTCCAACGTCGATTAAACCAATTTTTAGTTTAAACTTGGGGTTTTACCAATCACTAGAAACGTTTTTGTCAGAAAGTTCGATGTCCGAACAGCTGACCATTTGAGGCTAACATTAATCATAGGATAGTTGTATGGTGTATGATTATATATATATTCTTTTAAATAAATAAAAAATTATTTATTTTCCAATAAAACCTATAACTATTACAACTATATTTGGTGTATCCAACATTTTAAAGTGTGACGCTCGCTTTACCAGAAGCTGCGCCCCCTGGGTTCCAACGAGTGAGTCACAAGTGACCCACAGGCTCGCTTCGCTCGCCCATTTTCCGATTTTACCATGTTTTACAGGCTTTTGATCATTGAATTTTCCTAATCTCAAGCCGTTTTTGAACATTGTTTCCCCTCTAGTGACTTAGGGGTGCTACATAATACCGTACCCAGAAAACAGTTCTTGGCTTTCTTTTGCATCTTCATAATGAGTCAATCACTGCTCACCTCATCCCTTCGAAATTTGCATCAAACAATAAAGTTTATTTTACACTGTGCCCTAGATTTTCACCAATTTTCATGAAAAATAGTTTTTTCCACCCTAACTCTTTTTCGCGTGATTTTAAATAATTAACTCAAACGGTATTCAACACAGTTTTTGGAGCCGTATCCGATGCAAAAATTCATTTTTCAAAAATATCAATATTTTGATTTACCCCCCTATCAAACCCACCTCCAGATTCCGCCATTTTGAATTGAGAAACGTGATTTTCTCATAATCTAATTCAAATGTAGTTAATTTTCACCTAAAAGTGATAAAGTACAAAAAAACTTTCAAAAAAGATTTTTAATCAATAATTTATATAGAAGAGGCCTTTTTTCCAATATGGCGGCTCAAATTTTCATCCGAAAAACTTTTCCCATATACTATCCGAATCAGCTTTCGATGCTCTATACAATGGAAAAAAGAATTTTTCAAAAATTCTAATATTTAAAAAGTCGAGAATTTTTACCCCTAGACGCACTTACCCCAATCACCCGAAAAAGTTCAAATCTTAAAAAACGTCATCTTCTCACTCTCTTCTACCATTTCCCGTCGAGAAAACCGAAATTTTCCTTTGGACAAAGATTTTCAATAATTGACCTCTATTTCGCGCACCACCCTGTATCTATTTGAAATAGAGGAGAGTTCAAAAAACGAAAAAAATCTCCTTGAAAAACTGAATCGATTGGCATTTGAAATTTCTCAAATATCGCAAAGAATAGAAAGTTCTTTTTTTAACCTTCCCCCCCTGTACCTAAAAATCGCCCAAAAATAAAAAAACAACAATGCAAACCTGTATAGAATCCCTTCCTCTTCAATTTTAAGCGATAAAATAAAATTCAATATTTCACAAAAAATAAGGGGGGTTTTTCGCGGTTTAAAAAAAAGGGGGAGACTTCTTCGAAACGTCAGATTTTTCCTGACGGTTTCAGCCAAAATCGAATCAATCCCCCACCACCCCTAACCTCCCACGAGACCCCATCATCAAAATCTTTAATATCGGCCTCTAGGTCTTTCAAGTGGTAAAGTATATTAGGCAGACGCAGGCACTGGACCTGGACGCTAGGAGTTATGAGATTGTCAACTTGGCAACAGCGCCTCACTGTTGCCAGTTCGCAGTCTCACAAGTGACCATTGATACACAATTATTCTCTCTGAAATTCAAATGAGCCAATCACAGCTCATCTCCCCATATGGACCATTTTCTTCTCTCTTTTTGAAGAGATAAAACTGCTTTCAGCGCAGCCCTGGCGGTTTATACCCCAACTTGGCAAATCGTCTGAAAAACACTTATGAGGATATTTTTCGATTTCGATAAAAATGAGTTTATTATACTTCCAGAAGCAAATATTAACGATTCCAGCTATAAAAACGGCCACGTCCTTATGAGGACATCCCCATAAGGACATATAGCCCCACAAGTGCTTCTGAGGCGAGTGCATATCCCCATATGACACGGGGCGCTAGACCTCCATCTCTCTCTCTCTCTCTCTCTTCTAATCTCTCTTCTTCACTTATCAATCTTTCTCCTCTCCTATCTTCTCTATTAAATTGACTACCTCATCTCTATCTTCATGCTCTCTTATCATGAACTCTCTTTTCTATCCATATTCATATATTCACTACTTTTAATCACTCTTTTTATATATCTCTCTCTTCTAATCTTTCTTCTTCACTTATCAATCTTTCACCTCTCCTATCTTCTCTACCACATTGACTCTCTCTTTCTTTTCATCTTCATCTTCTCCATGCTCTCTTATCTATCTCTCATCCATGAACCCTCTTTTCTATTCATATATACACTTCATTTATCACTTCTTTTATATATATTTCTCTCTCTCTCTTCCAATCTCTCTTTTTCACTTATCAATCTTTCTCCTCTCCTATCTTCTCTATCACATTGACTCTCTCTTTCTTTTCATCTTTATCTTCTCCATGCTCTCTCATCATGAACTCTCTTTTCTATTAATATATTCACTTCCCCTATCTTCCCAAAACATTCACACTATCTTTCTTCTTCCCCATTTCCTTCTCTCCAATCCCACTGCCGCAGAATCTCTTCTTTTACTCACTCTCTTCTTCTTACTCTCTCTCTGTCTCTCTTCATCTCTCTTTCTCTTTCCCTGATCTTATATTTTAAATTTAAATTTACCTCTCAAAAATATTCAATATTCCTCAAATCAATTTTATCCCCCTCAGATTTCGCTGTTTCGTGAGGATAAATCGCAACCATAATATTATCATTACCACATCGCTTTTGATACTCATATTGTTGTATGAATATTGAATTTATAATTTGTAAAATTCATAGAATAATCAATCATTAATTATAATCATGACTATCGTAATCTACAAACCAAAGCATAAATATTATTTTTTTGTCTTATTCCATTTAATTACAATATCTTTATTCTATTCCTCTGATTTTCCCAAGCGCTCACTGCCTATATTCTTCAGCTTTTGATCACTACCTCTACTCATTTATCACTTTTTTTCGCTGATAGTGATGCCCGCATGAGCTCCAGGTTTGTGCCTGGGTAATGAGAGGGGTGATGATGGGAGAGGACGACTACTTTTTAGGCAGTCGGTAGTGGCCGTTTTTGTTGTCAAAATGCCCTCGGCTACGGAACAATCCAACAGGATCGACTCCAATCCAATATATCGTAATCCACACAAATAATTTCAGTGAACTAAAAATTATTTCCTCCCTAGCTTATTTCTTTCAATAACATTTCAAGTTGTCTAGATATTTTGCTACGATTTCATCAATTATCACTCACACACTCTCCTTCTTCTTCCCTTGCTGCCTTCTCCCTCACTCTCACAGCACTGACTATCGCTATCCCTTTTCCTCCCTGCCTTCCTCTTCTCTGTTTTCTCTCTCTTCATATATTTCCTATCACTCTTCAATCACTAACTCTTCTCATCTATCTCTATTTCATCTCATGCGCTTCTCAATTTATTTTTTCACTCTCTCTCTTCTCCCCCATCGTCTCCTCTCTCACTCTTTTCCCCTCTTTGTCTCCTCTCTCACATCCCGACTTACTCTTTTTACCCTTCACTTCTAATTCGCATTTCTCAGCTCAATCCTTCAACTCGAGCATTCGCTTCTCTCAACAGTTGGAAAAGAGATTAATTGTTTGGAAGGAGGCATGTCAATCATCTCAGTCTCATTGCGTGAGAAGTTCCACGACGTTTGTGCACATTCCGAAAATAAGTTTTTCGAAAAGTTCTGCCCTCACAATCCTACTTTCCACAAAGTTAGCCATGCCATAGCTGAGAGAAGTCGACATACTTCTAAGTAGCAATAATCTCACAGTCCTGAGAAAATTGTGAAATTCCTTTAAAAAGTTATTGAGAGATAAACTTGGAAAATTTCATAATGTATCCAAGACTATTGTTATACATGAAATCAATATCAATACGGTGATAATTAAATACAGTGTGTAATATAGAGATCATAGCAGGATTGCATTTTCAAAAAAGCATCAAAAAATCATATTGGACCCACTAATTATCAAATAATTCAAGCGGGCTTATCTATGTGAGAATAGAATCAATTATACTCATCATTATCAACATTCCATTCTTGAATCATTGTGGATAATTATTCAAAACTGTGAACAATTCTCCTTGTCAGGTGAGTCTTTTGTTGATCACCTGTTACGTTTTAGCTTTGTGAATTCCCTGCCTGTTATTATTAATCTTCTCCTGTGTTTTCTGTGATGTATTTATTGTTACGCTACTTTTTTCCTCAATAATTGTTATTATTCCTTGTTTGGTAGTTTGTTTTGTTGTTGCTGTTAGTCATTTTTATTTTGAATTACTTCACTCTACTACTCATAAGTTGGATAATAAATTTGGATTTTCATGGGGACAGATTGCATTCTAAAATGAACTAAAGAATTCAAGAAATAGAAAGGTACATAAGTACCTAATCCCATTGAATCAGAGATTTCAAAATTTTGTGAAGAGTGTAAGTTCTAAATCCCAAAATTCTGAAATTCCCACTCTCCTTAGCAGGCATTTTCAGGCATGCGATGGATTCTCTACCACAGAGAATATAATAGTACAAAGTAAGCTGATTGGATTCGTGGAAAATAGTAAGTTAGCGATACTCCACTCTCGTCTCCTGTACTTTGAGAATGCTTATAGTACGAGAGATGACTTCCGCATACAATGCTTTTTGGAGTCAAACATGGCATACGCTGTTGTGCTGAGGTGGGATGACGTTTTGATCTTTTCGAATGGAACACGAGATGACACGATTCTCTCAGAAAGTCAACGAAATCTTTGTTGTCTGCAGCAGGCGCACTCACAAGTACAGTAGTGGAGGCTTACTCGCGCGATGTATTTAACCGGGCGGTACTGGCTGTGTGAGAAGGACTTGAATGGAATTCAAATCCTCGAAAAGCACCATCAGGGCGCTAACAAAAGGCGGCTGCTGATGCTGCTGCTGCTGCTGCTCGCAAGAAGCGCGGCGACGAAAAGTTGGAATCTGAGCAGCAGAGGCTTTCCTGCCTCTGTGGAAATATCTAGGTGACTGTAATTGAATAAAGCTATAAAAGTGAATTTATTATTTCCTCAGGCAAAGCCGCAGACGACGATGTAACGAGGTTAAAATTTCCTTCACAACCAGAAAACATTCTTTCTTCCTTTCCATGGAGAGTTAATCGACAAACAGCAAGTTTTTTCGCAAATTTGTTTCATAAACAGCAACTGCATAATATCACTTCTTAAACATTTTCCACATGACAAAAAAGCACCTCCATTTGATGCTATTCAATTGATTAAAAACTTAGATATTCATATGATCGAATTGTTCACCACCATGTTGAGAAATAGAAAATCATTTATCGGAAATATCATTCATTTATTCACCCAGTTATGTACAAATTATACTTGATGGAAGGTTCAACAGGCTCACGCCAAATGATTCCTATTTTCCAATTATTAAAAAAAAATTTGAAAGACCTCCAGAGTTGCGCTCACTATGGTTTAAGCAGCTTGAATCTTTATAAATGAGAAATCAATATTTCAATAATTGAAAGATAATGAAAGTCATTCAATAGTTTATTATGAGATTGGTTTCATAAAAGCTCTTATAATATTTTACAGGCCTTATGAATTGGTATTGGGAGTTCTTGATCAATAAAGGTTGAGTGTACCTGCTTTCTCAAAACCCAACTGAAATGGTAAGTCGACCATCTATAGTAAAATTATGCGATGAGGTTATACAGTACAAGAGCAATAATAATATCTATTTATATCAGTTCCAAACTTTTGCTGGAAAACATTGCGTCTGTGATTAATTCAAGCTCATCCACTGAACTTTAGACTGGTTTTCAATCTTGTGGAGCACTCAGAGTCACAGCTTGTAGAATTCATATTTTTTCTGCAAGGCAACTTATCTTCAGGAGTTATACATGTACTGAAGAAGATAGTCAACTATCACAATAAACAGCGTGAATTATTACTGCAGTCCTTATACAGGACTTGTATATACTTCTCGAGCCGTTTCATCTGATCATGAAACTTTATCTCTCCAGCAAGAGAATTTTTCAAAAGTCTTCACAGGCATGTTTTGGTATTATTCAATGTCATGGGCTCAGCAAGGTTTACCTAAATGGCCTGTTCACAATTCATAGATCCTGACAGCATATTATACGTAGTGGTCCTTCAACACTACATTATCTGAGCTCAAGGTGTGCCAGTTCATAAAATTATGAGGATTCATGATGTTACATAGCCTAATTGATTATTTTCTAACACACTGAGATCTCAATCTATTGCATTTCACGTTTAATAATGTTAAACATTCATCAACAAAATTTCAATATAAATGTAGCAATTATTTATTTCGGTCTCAAATAAATCTCTTTCCTTAGGCTAATGAGATTCTACCATTCACGATGATGCACGAAATTCTATAATTAAAGACTTATTAAAAAGTTCTATAGAAAAGGAAATGAAATTTATCAACTCCAACAATCAATTATTCTCAATAACTAAATAAATTGTATTTCTTAAAATATTCAAGATCAAAAGGTTTTATAGAAAGGGAATGAAGTTTTCAAATTCAATAATCAATTATTTTCAAAAACTAAATAAATTTTATTTCTTAAACTATTCAAGACATGAACTGTATCTATTAATTAGAATTTAAGGTTCATATTTTTATTCTATTTTCAACTTTGAAGATTAATAGTTTATTTAACAAGAATCGTTGACTTTCACAACTTACTTGATAAAGCGCGCTTGCTTTTGAGCAGTAATAATAACTGTAACAGTAAATAACTGACTTATTTCTTATTCACTTTCAGATTCTCGTTTTCCATAAAAGATAGAATGGAAACACTTATTAAACATTGTGCTCATTGAGATCTTTTATTCCGAGTTGAGAGATCTACTACCTTTCTAAGTACGTAACTTTTGTAATATGATTATTAATAAAAGTCAAAACTTCAAGAAACTCATTACAGTATGGTAATTGAAAAAAACCTTTCGCCTCTGATATTATACAGTAAATGCCTATTTAAAGTAAGGCCTCCTGGCCTACCAATAATAATTACACAGTATTGCTCCCCAAAAGTAGATTATTTATCATCTTCTGAAAACCTTTGTTAGCAACGGAATGAATTTTCAAAACTCTTCAAAAACAGGTGAGCAATCTCTTATATATGTTGGGTGATCATTTTTTTATTCTCCTTTGGACGGGTGACCGCTTGATCTCCAATGAAGGATATTTCAATGATAATGAGAATCATCATGTGAAAATTCAGTGAAATTCAAAAATGGACTACATAACCTATATCTTTTCCACATTTCCCATTACGGAAATTGGATGATTTCCCGAAAGGGTCTCCCCGCTAATAAAATCCATAAGCATAATAATAATCATTAATTTGTGAAATCCTTATTAATTTGTCCAACACAATCTCTTCCCGGGGGCACGTCACAATCTCACATTGGGGCACGTGCTCTCCCCCCCCCCCCACATCTTGTTGAAATCGGCTACTATTCAAAATAAATATCTGGTGGTACTTGAATAAAAAACTACAAATTTTAAAACTATTATTACTTGGTTTAGACATGCAATTAATCATTCATAGAGGACAATGAAGTCTCGTTTTCTGTATCCTGAATTTACTTATAAGAGATACATTTCTGAAAAAATAGGCCTGAACATCTTCTCCCCACAAAATCATTTCCCACGTTCATGCTCATAATACAAAGGTAATTAGATGGTAGTAATTGGGTAATTGAGGATTCTACTCAAATAAAAAAATACTACTTTACAGTGACTTTTAAAATTTAGTCCGCCATCTTGGATTTGTCATTATTGTTTGAATGATGAGATGGTGATCCAATACATAATTTCGATATAGAATTTTACGGCAAAGTGGATGGCGAAACCCGCAAATCGATATGTCAAACCGTCTTCGAGATAATGACTGATTTAGAGTAAATTTGTCTGATTAATATTATTAAAATATCCTAGAACTAGTATGACATATCGATGTGTGTTTTGGGCCTTTCTTTTTTTCTTGAAATTCTGTACTGAAATCATGTTAACATGACCACTTTCCCATTTAAAAAAATGAAGTTGGTTTCAATATGGCGGACCAGATCCCTGAAGTCACAGTGAAGTAGTATTTTCAATTTTAGTACAATCCTCAATGTCACCTACCGTCAAATTACCTTCGTATAAGAAATACTACTTAGCCGTTTCCAAACTTTTTATCCACTCTGTATAATCATCAATGGAAATTGTTATTAGTGTTATCAACTATGGTAGATTTTTTTAATTTAGCGGATGGCGAATTATATTTATTCAATAAACAGCTGATGTACTGGTTGAGTCCGAAATCATGACCCCTGGAAGGAATTTATCGAGTTAACTGAAATTGGGCAATACCGATAAGAGCAACATTAAATACTAACATTCTTTCTCCTCTCCCCTTCAGACTTCAGGGTCATCATTTCAGATTCAACCAGTAGTCTACAGTATGTTCAGCTCTGTCAGGATAGTCTGCGAACAGTATGCAAGAGACAGGCCAGTTAGGCAAGCGTGTGTGTGTGTGTGTGCGCGTATCAAACAAAGTTAACATTCTATCTGTTTACCCATTGTGTGTATGTATACTTTTGTGTGTATCGATATTTCACTTGACTTCCCACAGCATTTTTGTAACAGATTACTTCAATGGTTGGTTGAGACAAAATAATCTTTTATCTCAGGAGATGAGGCATTCGCTACCAGCTCGATAGTACAAGTGCAATTGGTTTCGGAAATGTGTCACTGTCGGAGAAAAAACAATAGTGAGGCGACCGTGTCATGGGATTGGCACTTTGCTTGGCAATGTTGGAGTAAGCCACAGTACTGACCAGTGGACTAAACGTGTGAAGCATCCTGTGGATGCATACAAGGTTTTGATCAGGTGCTACCTTCACCGAGGGAATGAAGTGATGCATGGCTAGCGAGAGGAGATTGCTACGAAATGGCCTGCAAGACAAAATGCACGGAGCCATTTCGAATGGAATCTGAGTGCAATAAATTTCCTGTCAGTTGACTGATGGCTCCACAGGCCTCGTTATCCTGGGGCCAGTCATTCCATCCTCTCTAGCACTTTTTTCTCTCTTAATCACTGTTTGTGTCTCACTGTCGCACGCACATGCACACTCACCTCATCTCTCCTCTCTCACTCTCTCCATCCACCCTATCCACCCCTCTCACTCCCACTAAACTTTTGTATCGATTACTTTTTGTCTTCTACCTTATAACATTTTCATATTAGAGTTTCCCCTGTGGGCACAAGCTCAGCAGACACTTTTCGAATAGCTTTTCGGAACATCTCATTCTTCATTCGCTAATTCAAAACTGGTATAAATATCGTTCCAAATCATATTTCTTCCTCAAGAGTTACTTAATTTAATAGTGGAGTGAAAATTGACACCTACTGGATGATCAATCGATTGGTGTGCAGGTCTTGAAGGAGATAATCTCCACTTCAAAACTCGTCCGGTAAAGAAAAATAAGACACTAGAATTGGAGTAGTTCATTTATACCTAGTAGAGGTTTGGGTGAACAAGAAAAGGTTTGGTAGAGGCTCGACTAAAGAAAACGAACAGTATGTCCTGTAGAATTCTAAAGCATCCTCATTATAGAGAAGAAACATAACTCCTAATTTATTAACTAGAGAATTGCTTTCTATAACTTGATAATATGCTGTAGTTTCCTGCAAGCACCATAGCACCTATTCTGAATATCACGTCTCATTACATCTGGTCCTACACTCATAGTATTTTTCAGTTTTTGGACTAGAAAACACACGAATGGAGGAGCACCATTAAATGGTAGATGGGTATTAGGAATGTGGGAATGGGGTATATGAACATAAAAAAGGTAAAATAAATTGTATTCGAAATCGAAATAAATTCTAGTTGGACTCGGTAGGGCATACTTGATTTTCAACTGGGCTTTTTAAATCTGAGTTCACAAACAGCAACATTGTATGATTATTTTTCTAAAGATGCCCACATTTATATGTTACTGTTATACAATGAATGTCCAGCAGAATAGGAATCAAAGTAGTAAAAGTTTATTAAAGTTTCAAACTCCTACCAAGTAATCTCATCAGCGAGTCGTCAATGTATAATACAGATGATGCTACTAACTGTAGAGGTCAGTAAACTGAGTTCACTTCATTTAACTACATTGATTAAGTCAATGTAACCAGTATAATTAATACAGTCTATAAAGCTTAACAAAAATTTTACGAACGGTATACTTCCATGAATTATGGATTCAGTTCGAGAATCGTAAACATTTTCACTCAGCCAAGCCTTGATTTTCAATCTTGATGAACCGTTATGATTTGCATTGTTTTTTGAACACTGTGGGTGTGCGATACTAATGAGCATTCAAAACAATGCACATCCCGAAGTGCACATTCTGATATCGAGTAGGAGGCATTTGGTGGAGACACTCCTCGATTAGATCACGTGTTACGTTCCTACACATGGATGTGATGATAATTATTAAAAATTATTAAAATCATCAGATATTCGGCATCTTTGTTGCAATTCACAGAAACTCAGAACTAATACAATATTATACGCCAATCAATAATCATACACTCCAATTTCTCATGAATTGATTATCTAAATAACTAAATATTATAATTGAATTACACTCAAAATAAGTTTTTGTCTTATCTACATTTTTCATTATATCTCAATTTTTCACTCCTCGTGTAATGAAACTGATTGAAATGATTTACAATATTATTTTATATACTGATTTATTAGTTTCCAAGTACCTCATATAGTACCTCAGTAAGTAATTAACAAGAGTTTATAATAAACTACAAACTACAAATACGAATATAGTAGTGTAAATATAGAGTTTTACTGTAGTTTGTAATGAAGTCAAGTTGTACCGAAGATAACAATCACATCATATAAATGAAAGTTGATCATAATACAGTGAATATAAACTAATAATTAGTTTATATTAATTATTATATATTAAATTATATTAATATTGAATAATTATTATTTAGGTTCATAGTATTGTAAATTTATCTCAAAAGTGTGAGTGTTATTAGGACTTAACTCCCCATCTTCCGATCTTTTCTTACAATACTCTCAGTACATTTTTTTGCAAGGGATGATGTCCACATAAGCTCTACGCTTGTGCTTGGGTAATGGGAAGGATGATGATGAGAGATGAATGGACCTACAGCTTGAGGTGAGTTCCGAACCACCGGCAAGCGATTTTAAAGTTCACAAATTTTTGTATTTAGAGGAGCCGGTCACCGTTACAACTGGAGTGGTAGGAGCTGTGTTTTATCTACTCTCACCGATTAGACTCGCCTCTGCCACTGGGATAACCACTTCCCTAATATTTAGAATCTATAAAATATTCAAAAATGGATTTTGTAAGAGGATATAATAATGTAACATCTTTTGAAGTTTGTAGTGTTGTAAGTTGGATATGAGAAAACATTTCACTCGACATGAACTATGATTTTCATTGTGGCACAAACCTGAATTAGAAAAATTAAATCCTGACTTTTATCGGACAATAATTGAGACATGAATCTAACATAATTTTTATTATTTTTTAATGTAAATCATATCTCCAAAATATCCATCTGATCTACCTTCATGCCAGTCTTTTGCAGCAAATTGCAATTATCTTACAACCATTTTGCTAATCACATTTAATTATGAGTCACATGAAGATTGTATCGCTGGGTGTGGGTAGTGTAGCCCACGGTAGCAGAAGTAGAAGCAAGCAAGTGCAATCATGCGATCTGGGAAATTCATTCGTTTTTCTACAGTCTTGTTCCATTCAGCGATACGACCGAAAACGAAGTTATAGATAAAATCGTATATACCATAAATAAGGAAGTTTTGGCTCTCCTGCACGCAAATAATGCGTGCCTGGCTTGGGCTTTCTCTGTGGGGCCGAACCGAAACTGTCGGAATTGACTTGGAAAATCTGTCCCTACAATATGAAATGAATCATGGGAAGATGTAAAATATTTCTATTTACAAGTTATCCTATTAGTAGACTTCATACCAATAAGGAAGAGTCTGAGTGAAAAATGAAGCTTGGAACGTCACGATATCTATTCTATAACAGCCCACTATGTAACAAATTGATCAAATATCCTAGAAATGCTGAAACACTTTTTCTTATCTTCCCTATTTTTGGTATGAATTAGACGTTGTGTCCTGGCTGAAATCAGATAACAAAGAGCAGACAATGAAAAGATTTGCCGGATGCAGACCAATGAATGGAGCGGCCAGCAGCCAAGGTGGTTTATCACCTGTCTGATAAGCCAAAGGTTCCTAGTTCGATCTCAGTTGATACAGTAGATTTTTCTCGGGCCACTCCCGCCTTTTGGAGACGTGCCATCAGTAGCGGCTGCCCCTAAAAAGTAGTCGCCACTTCCATTACCCATGCACAGGCTTAGAGCTCAAGCGAACATTGCCCTAAAAAAAGCCTCACATTATTCTCAAAATTTTGCGTTGGGAATGAAAAAAGTAAGCAAAACGTTGAAAGTTGATTAACCTGAAGTTTTAGCTGGGCACCAAATCATCGAAAAGGTATTCTAAAATGGATATTGCAATTGAGAATCAGCACTTCTGGTCACAAGATGGCCCCTTTCTGAAAGGAGTCTTGAGGGCTCGTCAATTAGTATCTGAATGAACAATATTGACAGTGCTTTTAACTAACCACTAAAATCCTAATATGGGAGAGAATGTCAAAGCAATATCAGTTAAACCATCAATTTTTGTCTAATCGAATTTATTATCTCTGCAGACAATTGGTTGAAATGTAGGCTGTTAATTCAATTAATTTCACCCCATTGCTATTCAAAATCGTATTCTTAAATTATTAAGGACTAATTTGATAACAATAATGATTACGCTTATCATTCTCACCAATTATTTGGTAACTCTTTCTCCAAATCAATCTGCACAGGTGGAATTCGTAGTATTCAGTCCATTTGAAGTAGAAACTCGTTTTTGCAAAATTATAGGGTGGAGATATCGTGCAAATGAAGAAGCATAACTCTCCTCAAGAGCCGTATCCTATGCTGGTGTTATCTTGCCTCTTTTGTAATTTTTTCAAAGCGGAGAAATTTTATATTTCAACGTGATTTGATAAGAACGAGGAGAAGAAGAAGGATGAGGAGAAGGAGAAGAAGAAGGAGGAAGAGGAAGAAGGTGGAGAAGAAGGAGGAGGAGGAAAAGGGGCAAGACCGGTAGAAAATAATGTTGACGAGACTGTGGGTTCCGGAAGGAAGGAAATGAGGCGGAGTGCTCACGCAAAACCGGGTATTTTATAAGTTGCGTGATAACTAGGTGGCACAATCTCCATCAGACCAAGGTGTAATTCTCTTTTTCCTCAGCCGTATTTTGCCCTCACTTAATTGCTGACAGAGTGGACATCCAAGTAGCGAGCCGTCGCATTTGTTTGCGTCACAAATTATTACAATGGAGCTGTGCAGACATCTCAGTGTCGAAATGCTAAATGAAATTTTCAAGCTATTTGTCACGTGTCGTGTTAGACCAGCTGAAACTATATTATTCCATACAAGAGCAACCGAGATGATATTATGACCAAGCTCCTGGTTCCTATATTACTGGAATGAAAATAACTCATTTCAACTGGATTAGTATGAATAATCTCTGAATTTGTAATATCCTAACGTATTCTATTGCATACAGGAATCGATTGGCTTATACTATGGAATTTGAACTGAGTGAGCTTGAAAGAGATCCAAGCATCATAATATTTGTCAGAGATGGAAATTTCAGGTCAGATACATGAAAACAGAGTATTGAATATAGAATATTGATTGTAACTTGAATACAATAAAATCTAACAAGTATTCCCATATGATACCTGATCGGTGAACGATCTCTGACTTGCCAGAATGCCTTATCAACGAGCTTATTCCACATTTACCAGAGATGATTAATCCAAATCCTTACACATGTTTCTTCTATTACATAAGATAATGAATATGGATAAATATTAATAATAAATATTTCATAGAAAATTCACAAAAATGAACAGATACTCGCACCGTTGTGGAGGGAGTTCTCCAGACTGGGACTCAGTTAAAGGAACTCATTAGGTTGTAGTTGTTCTTTTATGTTACACATTTCAATCCTTCTACAGTTTTTATCAATATCACCAATGCGACATCACTGAAGTCTATTATATTTCTTTGTTCACAACACCACTCGCTCAAACCACATTAATGCACGCTCAATCCAAAAAGAACTAGTGACAACAAATCATCTCAAATAGAATATCGGGATTTATGCCGGCCCATAAGCGAAAGTGACAGCGTTCTTCTCCGATTCCAACTTAACCGGCGGACGTGAATTATCCCCTTGCAAGACAATACAAATGGCCGCGTGTAATAGATGCGGGCACGCGTGAAGCAAACACTTAATAGAACATGCCGAACATGAGTGGCGAAGTAAGGGCGGAGGAGTGGATGGAAACGAATCGTCAGCCCCGAGGGCGGTTGGTCAGGTGATCATTGGAGTCGGGTGATAAATCTGTGAGCAGCGTAATTAACGCGGGCTCTGCTTGTGTGTTGGTGAGAGAAAGAGAAAGAGTGATAGGATGGGAGTGGGATTGATTGAGTGCGAGAGAGTGAGTGAGTGAAGTGGGGGTCAATTGCGGTGGATGAGAGGGGTGGTAGGTGGGTGGGCACCCTGGCTAATCGACTCAACGTCGAATAAATACTTTCGGAGATTACTGTTGCCCGACTAAAAGACGAAGCCGATTCAACTGAAGCCAGAGCAGAGCAGGACCGTGAGGGATTTACAGCTGATTTATTAGCGTTGTATCGTCGCGGTAATGAGACGCACCAAATTATGCCCGTACACTTACCGCCGCGCTCCTAATAAAATCTTTTCTACGTTTTTTTTTTCAGCAAACTCCTTTACTAGCGCCTCTTTTGTTTTTGTAACAAATTGTTTCGCCTGTTGCGTGGGCACACCGCCGACAGTAATTAGATTCAAAGATTGAAATGCTTCGAACAGTTTGTCGTAATGGCATTACATGGCCTACGTGAACTCAAGTAATATATTTTTTTATTGTCTGAATGGCGAGTATATGAATACAAAAGAGAACAGTGATAGAGTTAGTCTTCTTATTTGTGAATAAAACAGTTTTATTCCTTCGATGCTTCTTCAATGAGACCAGAGACAATTAGAATACTTAGTTTAGAATATTAGTTTAATAGTTTAGTTAATAATTAGAATAATAGTTTTCTATCGTCTTTGATGAGACATATAATCATTAGAATTAATTGAACTTGGTCACCACGTCTTTACTAACATTACTAACCTCTTTACTACGGTAAAAAGGCTCTCTATCGTTAATGTACTCTTTTGATAAAGCGAAAAACACAAGAGAGGAGAGTCAGGAAAAGAAACAAACTTTTATGAATGTTCAATCAAACAGGGAATTTTCGTCTTGAGAACAATACAATAGAGCAATAAGAAATCTGTTCATTAATAGAAATGAGAAATTTTCATTATAAGGGATCATAGTTACAGGATAAAATCCTGTTGCTTCTTTCACATTGGTTTTGATAATTCGTGTTCAATTGAGAGAATAGTCAAGTTCGAATGGAAATAATGAGAATTTTTCCATTTAGTTAACATGGAAACATGAACATTATTGGTCCTGATGTATGACGAGTTTGTATAAGTAAACATAGGCTTCATCTCTAGTTTGTACATCTCATATGCATCGACAGCTTTGTCAACCCGACCAACACTACGATCAACGGATCAAAATTATTATTGTTGGCGTTCAAATTCACACAAGGACATTTGTAAATGAGAAACTGCTTGATGTTGATATTGAAATGTCAGAAGTTGGGGTGTGATTTGGTTGACGTTGGGTCGCCGGGGGAGCGCGATTATTCACGTCGGACGAAATAATATTTGCATTTGTCGGTGCAGCGATCAACTGCCGCGATTCTCCCGGGAATGTGTGGAGGCCGGGTTTGTTTATACGATTATTGGTGCGCGGTCGGTACCGTACCGGTTAGGTTACTTGACGAGGGAGTTTTGTGATGCGGTCAGTCGTCAACGACGCAAAAACAGGTGACATCGCGCCAACTAATGAACACTGTTTGCTGGGTCACAAACGTCATTCATCCCCTTCTCGAACAAGGTTCGACAGTCGACGGCTCCCGAAGGAAATTGGAACTGACAACAGAAACTACCCCTGGCTGTCTCACTACCGGGTGCCACTTGGAAGCCTTTCCTGCCCCCGCCCCCCCCCTCTCTCTCTTCCAACACACCTTTCCCACCCCCCTTTCAATACCTCCTTTTCAATATCCCCAAGTCGGATCCCTGCTTCCGATTCATTCGAATCCAACAAGGCGGCGCTGGGCTGATTTTATTAAACAAATATGTCCCCAGTTTCTGCACTCCACTGCTTGTAGTATATGGGTCGCACAACAGCTGACTGGCTTACTGTTCTCTAGTATGTGTGTAAGTTTAATATCTCTTTCCTGTTCCATACAGGATTCGAACTGTGCATTTTGGAAGGGATAGAACTCCGATAGAATAGCAACACAGAATCCCAAAAGAAAAACTGTCCTGAATATGAGGATTCACCAAATCTGCAGAATCTTCAGTAATTCTCCAATTCCACGCGTTTTCTAGTTGACTTCTATCTTTAAAGTCTCAACTCAGATTTTCAAAATAGATTTGTATAGACTCTAATACTCAATAATATTGATATCAATTTGAAATTATTAGTTTAGTTACTTAAAAATCATTATTTTAAGATGGAAATCAACTAATTTATTCAATCTACTGAATCCTCCGTATACTTCAGTACTGTGGTGCGCAAGTAGGAACCTAGGAGGGAGCCAGGCGCCAGAGATAGCGCTGAGTTCATTTCGCCTTTTCAACCCATTAAACGATTTCTTTACGAAATACATATAAAACTTGAACATCTAGAACCTTTTTTTTTTTGGCGCAAACCGTATCGAAATCAGCCCACTCAAACCGCTATCTCTCTCTCCCTGTCGTTAGGTTTTCCAAATGTCCTTTAATATACAGTATAAGGATATTTGTTCAATTCAAAAGATGAATCATTTGGTATTCTCTCATTATTTGTTGGAAAATAATTATTTGTTTTCTGAAGTCTCCAGTTTTCTGCATTTTCTGGACGATTTCTATTATGTCCATCGTCATCACAATGGATTTGTAAAGTCTTTATTGATGTTATTGTCATTGATGGATGCGTTTATTGTCTTTGTTTTGAATAGCTCTCATGATGACCCTCAGAATAAAGAATGATGAACCATTCATTATCTTGCAAGTCCACCTCACATCACGTTTTTCGGGACTGTAAGCGTGACAAATGAACGACTTATGAACGGGTTTAAAAGCTCTTGAGCCATTAAGCCTTGAATAACACTAGTGGATGAATCGAGAAGTTCGTCATCTTGAAGATAATGTGCATTAAATTTAGAGAACCAGGTCTTGGAACATCACGAATTCTTTCTTCTCTCTCTGACACGATTGATATTGGTTGACAATTGAAACAATCATCAAGAATATTGAGGCGAATTTTTAAAAGTAGATAGTTTTCTTTGTTAGTCTAATTTGACATTTGAATAATGTTGACAATAATGTTGCATATTCACAGTTTCTAATACTAAAATGTTTTCAATAATTAATATTCAAGTTGACCCTATTGACACTGTCTATAATAATCACTGTCATAAACACTGTCTGTGAATGTCTATTATTTCTATGTCAAACTCAAAAATATATAAGAGGGTGAAGAAATTATTCATTTATACCTGGTCTTTCAAATTAAAATTGCATTTTCTTTGGGTTTTGGATAGCACATATCTCATCACACCATTATAAGTTTAAAAAGAGAAAATCATTTAATGCCTCAATCTTCCATCTTATTCATTCAATAAATATTTACCACCAAATCAATATCCATTTACATTTCTCTACTCTGCGCACAACTAGATTTAATTTACATCAGAGAAAATTGGGAAATTTCACGATATTGTCTGTTCCATACTATACTGACACAAATCTAATTATTATTTTACAGGCACGGATCCAGGACATTGACTTGGGGTAGGAGGGTAAACAGGGGAGTTTGGGGGGTACGGAAACCCCCCTAACCAAAGGTTGGTCCGGAAATTTTTGTATTTTTGAGTCCAAAATATCGCTTTAAAGCTCTGTTTCTTTCAGATTAATTGATAATACTTAAGCTAATATGTACAGATAATACAGATTTTCACTTAAAAATGGTTCAACCCTGGATCCGCGCCTGCTCTTCTATGCTTTTATCTACTATACTTACCATATTATACTTTCAGTCCACTCTCCTGGTATTCATTGGGTGTACAATATTCAACTCTCAATATTCATCACTCTTTTCCAACTTTTCATTTTTTCCGATATTCAACAAAAAGGTCGAATCAATTTTATCTTATAAGAGTTACCTATAACCAAAGACAATTCTATTTCTTAAGATAGAATATTGTCTTCGCTATAACGTATGTTTTTCACGTTTGACGCGATCGTGTTTTTCAATTTCATAAAGACATAATAGATACTTTGTATCCAGACATGTAGAAGAGTTGCATAAGAAATGGATTAATTTCGAGCAAAGGAAAAAATCTAATTTTCAGATGATGCATGTGGTTCAACTTGGAGAATGGAGCATTTATCACTAGTGTATAGTCAGGTTCTTTAATAAGGACTATTTAGGAATGCGCAGCCTCTCAGTGGGATTCAAAGCAATAACATGAGCTCGACCACACGCGGCTTCACATTCGAATACAATGGAGAAATCTCGCCCATTCCCAATCTGGATTCATGTCTAGTGCCGATAATGATATACAATCATGACGGGCGCGATCATTCGGCTGTTAAAAACTCTTCCACGTTTTTCACCAGTCAGCCAGCTATTAGTAAGGCTAAACTGCACTTGACCCACGACCTAATAATGACTGGAATCCGGCTCCAGAAAGCGACACTTGTAGATCACTGGCTAATTTTGAACAGTTCAAGCATACATGAATAGCATAGTTGAATAGTGATAGTACTATAATAGCAATGAAGCTCAGGTTGGATAGAGTTTTGAGATTCAGAAGAGCCTGTTTAATAACATGTCAATAAAAAATTAGGCCCAAATTACATAAATAGGCCATGAATTACATTTCAAGGAGCTTTCAAGAGCGACAGTATTTTATACATTTATCATGAAACTAATTCAAGATAATTCTGTTAGGTGATTATGAAACTGAAAAAAATGTCAAACCAATACTAAAATATATGGATAAATTTTATATTACCGTATCTCATATCAGGAGGTTAACTCCCGTAAGGATGGTGATACATTTAAATGGTGATAAAGATCAAATAAATTTTTACATTTTTTATTAGTAAATTGATAAACCTCATAGATTGCACTCCATTTATTCAAATAACATTTCCAAAAATAATACAGAATATACATGAAATATAATTATAAAAATACAGATGATTATTATTTTCTTGATCTATTACGAACTGCGATGTAAACACTATTGTTTTTCACTTTAATACCAACATGCAGTCATGTCTGCATGTCTACATGACTGCATGTCAGTATAGTGTATAAAAATACATTTTACATTGATATACTGTACAAAAATTATATTGGATACATTTTTATAATAACTCAATTAATACATTCTTTCAATCAAAAATAGAAGGATCATCTACTGATTGGACTATGAGTAAAGAAGTTTATGATGATTATATAATAGAATACAATTTAGTTAATTATTATTTATGGATTTTCTTTTAGTTTATCACTAGCACGCCGAAGTCATAAAAGAGTATTATTTCAACTTGAAAGCAACCCAGAAACTTCATGAAGTAGCCTACAGTAGCTCTATGAAAGAACAGTTTTCGAACTGCTTTCAAGTTACTGAAAATAATTCTATTTCCATCTCTAGGTGAATCAAAAAAGATCAGTTCGCCTGTTGTTTGTGGATCACAGTTTTCCTCGACGTGAATTTTCTTTGCTCTGTTTTTGCAGAACTTCCCCCCAGGTACTTTTTCTTCTCATTTCCACTAAGTCCAACTTCCGCTTTTCCTGAGTCAACATTTTCACTAGTTTTTATTTCTTCTGTACAAAACTTCAACTCTTCTATGTGGCCTATGTAATTAGCAGTTTCTTAGAACTCTCACAGTGACACAGGATCCCCTTATTACTGTCCTGGGGGAAACTGATCATTATTTTTAATTTCATCGCAATTTTAATGGAAATGCAATGTGAGCTTTAATAAGCTCAGCTTGATCAGCCTTTGTCCTAGAGTAACGTAATTTATTCTTAAGTCATTTTTTTTTAATGCGAATGATATAATTATAAAAGAATACACATATTTAAAAAATATAGACAGAAAAAGCAAAAGCAAGTTATCCTTATTATTCTATATTTTGTTTGAGATATAGTAATAGATGTAAAGTTTGAATTCTTTTCAATGTTCAATAAATGTTTTACAATCCTTCTGTGAAGAATAGCAAGGTAGTTTTTTCTCTATAAAGCATGTCACTGAAAGCATTGGTGTTGTTGATGCAATTGCTATATCCACCACGAAAGGTGATATAGTGACAGAAAAAACGTTTCTAATAAAAAGAAAAGGGTGAAGCCCGAAGCATATATGAGAGTGGTTAAGCGCGACACGAGTACTCCTTTTCACGCGGTTGTAAAAGGGTACACGTTTTTCAAACTCATCTCTAGCTGAGCAAATATGTTGTTGCTCCTCTCTTCAATTCCACTGTATGCGTGGTCACGACTCCTTGTTTAAAGTATGCAATCCACCTAATGAAAAGGAAAATATTTTTAAGTGGCTGAAAGCATTTGCGCCAAGAAAAATATATTGAGACCCGAGCTGTAAAAAAGCAGTCCAGAAATTTGAAGCTTACGACTTTATTTTCACTGAATGAGATTTTGACATAAGTGCTTTCTCAACAACATTCTCTTATTCATCTTATAAAATGCTTCACGATTATGTTGTTAGATGGCTATCAAACTTAGTATAAAATAATTCAGAATGACTCTTATTCTTTGACAATTTTCCTTCAAAACTCTCCAGTCTCTCACTCAAGCTTTGAAACTGATAAGAGAATATGATAAGACAATAAATTATTGGATTTTGCTACTATATTGAAAATTCATGAGAACAATTAATTTTGTACAAATTAAATATTGAGGATGAACATAGCTCACTATTACGTACCAGTCATAGAGTAGAACTCCAATTATGAGAATCAGATTTGTAGCAGTTACAATTTGGGGAGCAAACCGCAAACGCTATCGGGTGTATCAAAACAATGCTTTATATTACTGTACTGTAATTTAGTATTGTTCAAAAATTTAATATTGAGCACCGTAAGTAATATATACTGAATTATCATGAATATAGTGAATTTAATAGTCTACATTGCCTTTTGTTCAAGTTTTAGTGGAAAACTGTCTTTTTAGGAATAAAATTCAATCCCATGACGTCCAGTCCCTTTATATCCGGACTTTGAACTAACTCCTTTTATAATTATTCATTATTTCTTGTATAACAGTACTTTATTTATTATATAAAAATAATTGGTTGTGAAGGAGTGTGTGCTGATAATGTGTCTTTCTATCCCTATAATGCAATAAATTGAATAGAGCCTCAAAAATTGAACAACTCCCTTATTGCATTTAGAAAGGTTTATAGTTTGATAACTCCATCTGTATGTATTGTTGATGCAAGGACAACTCAATAATGTTGATGATTAAAATTTCAAGTAAAGGTATAATCCATTCAAAATTCATCAAAAAGATAGTCACATTCGAAATGGCTCTTGCATTACACTAATCCAGTGGAATTTAGACGACACATTGAAAATATTGTATATTTCTGATTCAAATTCACTCAACATTCATAATGAATGATTTAATAAAGCTTATGATATCAAAATCAGTCTACTGTCATCATGTACTGTAGTCATAGCCTGTGTAATCATATCGAGTGATGTTCTGCACTTGTATTTATATTAGCCTGTATTGGAAACTGAGAGAACGTTGAATAGGCCATAATCCACTAAATAAGCCTATGTCAGGGTACTTTCAAGTGCCTACCCTGAATTCATCAATTTACCCCCTAATGGATTCAATAGAGTGCAAATGCTTACTCTCATCCCACCCATTATTCTCTCTTAATTTCAATTAAGGCCTGATATCACACGGTGAATTAATAAATTATCAGTCGCTAACATCATTATAAACCCTCATAACCTGAAGCTACCAGAGCAATAGTTCTGCGTTCGTATTACTCTAACATAATTAGCTCGCAAACTTTCAAATTGACTTCCGGGTATTTCCAATACAATGCAACCTAATGGTCGGAGCCAGACTCTCCATTCTGTTCCATTTTAATTTCATGAAATGCTCTCAACTAAATTTGCTTTCGAGTTCGATTGCTATAAATGATTTTGGAGTACTCATGAATTTATAAGTAGGCGCATTGCACATTGTGTCCTATATACTGAATGAAATCCACTCAACCAATTATTCTCAATTATATTTTCTGTTTGCTCACATGATAATAATTGTTTCATTGGATATTTTTCAGGTGTAATTGGCTTTGAAGTGGAATATTTTGTCTGAGCTCATTCAATTATTCATGTTCCTCAAATCGTCAATGACGTCCACATAAATTACCATTCATGATGATTCATGACCTATTGTTTTTTTTGGAAACCAATTAGCTAATACTGACAAAAAATTTCAATAATTTATTATTTCAGAGATTGAAAAATTCTCATCGATGACATTCTCATTTCTAATTCAGTAAAAATTCCGAAATAGCCTGTGAATAAAAAGAGAAACAATCCAGCTCAAACCGTTTTTTCATTAATCATTTACTTCTTGTCTCAATTAGATTAGTTGTAATTAAGAATGAGAATGAAACGCGGTGAGCTACTAATGCGAATTCGAATTTTTCAATGTTGTTTTCCATGTCGAAATACTTGTAGAAAATTCAATTGAAGAAACGACTTGTATTTCACTGTAAATAATTGTCATTATTGTGACTGTAACAATTAATGATTTTAATTGCGGTATTGGACATAATTTGGATACATTTCACTCCTGATGAGGAGCTTCTTATATTAAAGATTCTCAGGAAGTTTAATAAGTGAATAAATATTCACTCATTATGAGTGAAATGCATTCCAATGTCCAATAATATAAGTTAAAACATCAATTATTTACAGTGAAATACAAGTCGTTACATTAAAAGAATTTTGAATTTTTACTCTTCAAAGAGTATCAGTTGAATACAAAACATCATTCGAATCTATTGAACAGTACAAAAAATGGTCTCATCAATAAGAATTTTGAGGAAGGGCGGAAAAAGTTTCGAGTGAGAATGTATTTATGATGGTATTTATGAGGAGGATAATCAGCAGAACATGGAGTGGAAAATTATGAGGTTCCCAGAATATTAATATTCTGAAGCAATGCTCGGCGATTCATATTTTACCTAATACAAGACACAGTATTATTATTCCATTGAAATACATTCTTCATTTTATTTTAACAGATGTGATCCGTACCTGGACACTTAAATTCTACTTACACACTCAATATGAATGTATGATTGTGGAGAAGAGCAAATGCTGGTAACAGTGGATTTAGTCAATGAAAATATTCTCTTACTCCTTTTCCTTATTATTCCTCATGAACGTCAAACCCCGTGATTTCAACTCATCTCAAAAAATGAGAGGATTGAAATGGAGAGGGAAGCAAAAATCTTCAATATGGTGGCGAAATGTTATTTTTGAGTCCGACTATAGAGCAGAACATAATAATAGCAGCTCAAAGATTATGTTCTTTATGTTGCAGATTATTGAGCGGCCCATTGATTGCTGATCCGACAAATCATTGAGACTGGCTGATGCGTGCGGCGTCTTTGGAAGCCCAAATTCCAATTTTGGTAGTTATTGCGGTATAAAGAGCATAAAGGTCGTCGTTATCATTCGTCTGTGAAAAAAGGCCAATCGGATCCCTCTCAAAGCAGATGAAACCTCAAGAGCATCTTAACGGTTTTAAGGCAGATTTCAAGGGTCACAATAGGATATATAGGTCGATTGTGTTTTTGAAGTTCACCGGCATTACGTGGAGAGTTGCGAGGAAAGGTGGTGCAATACAAATAAAGAGGCTGGGTAGTGGTGGACCACAATCGAGACCATTCAAGATGACCATTGATGGTCAGAGATTTTACAGTAGGATGGAGGGATGAGGGTTAGGCCGCAACATGGGCAGGTAAGTGCCGATGGAGGAGAAGAAAATAAGAAGAAACCAAGTCAAGCAGAAACTTATGGACGGAGTGTTACGTGTTACTTTGTATTGGTTACAGTCTCACCTGCTCTATCTTGAACCAGTGAATCGGAGTTACCTATACTCTCTCTTTCTGCTGGAAGAAGCAAGCGGATTTTTGGATTACTCCGCAGGGGTGCTTCGCAGATGCACTCCAGGTGCTCTCTCACAAGTCAAAAGTATATATACTGAGGGCGGTCTCATCTTTTCTCCACCACCCTTGAATCCACTTAATTCAGCGCCAGACAGCCCCTGTTTATTATGTATGACCGAGTGTTTCTTATTCGACGCTGTCGGATTTTCATTCTTCGAGAGCCAGTTCATTGTCAAAGAAGAGCGGCGTCCCGTTGCGAAGCGAAGCCCTTCGTCAGCAAGGGCGGTGGCCAAGTTCCGAATAATCTCTCTCTTCACCAGGCCATTCTTCTCTAAATCTATCAAATAGATACTCAGCCAAGTAGTAATGCTGGCATTCAAAACCATAAATTGATCACAGATGCGTTTCAGCTTTGCTGGTACAAAAAAATTATGATCATAACTTACACGGTTCTTTGTTATGATGGATTCCTAGACTAGGATCGATGAACCATTAAATGGAGCGACCGTTCTCCGATTAAGTTCGTGGATTCAATTTCGAGAATTAGTCAAGGACAGAATGAGGATGACGATTGTGATTGGATTTTTTGTCATTAGAGTATATTCCAAATGTTTCAGAACAATGTTGAATATTATTATGAGAGTTGGAAATTAGTTTTTTAATAGTATTCCAATGCAACAGATGATGTAGATACTGAAGATAGTCTTCTATTTACAGTAGAAGATAGAGAGTATCTACCTTCGAATATAATTTCGATAACAGTTCTAATATCAAATGGAATAGTTTTAAGCAAACTGAGCATTAATTATTATTGATTTAAACTCTATCTGTCAGCATTGAGATACAGTTTGTTATTTATGTCTTCAAATGAGAATGACTCTCATTGCAACAGGCTTTGTTGAATTCAAAGATGTTGTAATATCAAGTTCATCAATTGGCACCCTGTACAATAATAAGAACCAGTTTTATTTTGACTCTAAACTCTAGAATATTGATCATTTATGAAAATGAGCAATAAAATTATTGCTATAATTTTATCTTTAAAATTATTTTATAATCTTATTCCATTTTCAAATTATTACTGTATAATCAAAAATATTGTTTATATTTCATATAATTATATATGATTATATTTTCATTTGATGGAAATTTATGTTTTCCCATGTTTCAAGAGTCTCTCTTTACCAATTTCATTTTTGTGAGTCGATTGCTGAAACTCAATTATTTGCCATTATCCTATTATATTAAGCGAGCAATTTCTGTATGTTTATAATATGTTCATATACAGGGTGTTTCAGAACTCCCTACCAATACTCTAGGGCATTGTTCCTGGGTAGAAACCATATCTAAATATCATATTTAAATTGTCCAGAAGTCCTTAGTTACTCACACAGCTGCCATTTTTTTTCACTTATTATTTTTTATCTCAATAATGGTGGAACATATGGAATTGAAACTTTGCACCAACATTTATGACATCTGGACAAAGCTACACAAGAATTATGACAATTTTTCAAATTCATAAAACAAAATGGCGGCCATTCAAAATTTTGTTTCTTGAATAACTCGGAAACCGTTGATTTTACGAACATTTTACAGGAATAACTTTTTTTAGTAAATTTGATTACAAATCGATTGAAACCTTATTTGTTAAGATAAGAGCAATATTGACTGAGATATGGCAGCTTTAGTGATAGTTGACCGCTGGACGCTAGTTGCAGTGCATCCTGGGCATGCGGCTAAAGTCTGCCACAACAATGCAACAGTCTCTGTCAGCTTTGCATGTTATTTGTGAGCGATTTTAGAGTATTTTGTGTGAATTTTAAAGACATTAAAAAGGAGTGAAACTAACCTCCAGCGGTCACCTATCACTAAAGCTGCCATATCTCAGTCAATATTGGTCCAATCTTAACGAATGAGGTTTCAATCGATTTTTAATCAAATTTACAAAAGAAGTTATTCTTGTAAAATTTTCGTAAAATCAACGGTTTCCAAGTTATTCAAGAAACAAAATTTCGAATGGCCGCAATTTTGTTTTATGAATTTGAAAAATTGTCATAATTTTTTTGTAGCTTTGTCTAGATGTCATAAATGTTGGTGCAAAGTTTCAATTCCATATGTTTCACCATTATTGAGATAAAAAAAAATGAGTGAAAAAAACAAAATGGCAGCTGTGTGAGTAACATAGGACTTCTGGACAATTTAAATATGATATTTAGATATGGTTTTTAACCAGGAACAATGCCCTAGAGTATTGGTAGGGAGTTCTGAAACACCCTGTATGTTTGTATGTCCAACGGATCTCGAAAACGGCTCTAACGATTTTGACGAAATTTGGAATATAGGAGGTTTGTGATACAAAAATTAGTTTGCGCCGGGTCTCATCCCTGGGATAACTCGCTAAAGGACCTAAAAAAGGAGAAATTGATCCTTTAAGAATCAGCTGACAGAAGAAAGAAATTTCCGTCGGCTGTAAATGATGAGAAAGAGTGAGAGCGAGTGAGTGTGTGAGTGAGACAAGATTATTATTTCAGCTGCTGAGACAGTGACAG
The DNA here is from genome assembly GCA_017141395.1 of Laodelphax striatellus. Taxonomy (NCBI): domain Eukaryota; kingdom Metazoa; phylum Arthropoda; class Insecta; order Hemiptera; family Delphacidae; genus Laodelphax; species Laodelphax striatellus. The sequence goes on from CM029530.1 coordinate 23,445,405, forward strand.
AGAATCAGCTGACAGGAAGAAACAATTTTCCGTCGGTTCTTGATGTTGTTGGTAACAAGGTATGTAGAGCTACAAGGTAGGCCAATCATGTCGTTTTTGAGGTCGACCGGCCGTGACGAGTAAATACGTCATCGCGTGCCCACTAGTACTGCACTCTGCAGGGCAAAATATGAAACGTGTTTTTAAACTTAAGGTCAATTCCCACATTGACGACAACGACACGACGACGACATTCTCATTTCGTTCTGCGCATGCGTCATCAGCCCGCGCTCTGATTGGTCCTCTGTTTACAAATAATGATAGCTGTAGCTGTCGGCTATCAAGCTCTCAATTCTCAAAATTGCAGTACCGGTATGACTTGAAAAGGTTTGTATTATAATTTTATTTACTGATTATTATATTTATATTGTCGTACTAATATTATTAATATTAATTGACAATTGATTCCCAACAGCGAACATTCAAACTTCGTACCTTGTCACTTAACCTAGAAATTCGGCTGGTCAGAAATTCTAAAACGATGGACCAATCAGAGCGCGGGCTGGTGACGCATGCGCAGAACGAAATGAGAATGTCGTCGTCGTGTCGTTGTCGTCAATGTGGGAATTGACCTTTATTCAGATGTTACCCAGTTGATTAGCAAAACAAAATAATACTTCACTAATTGTGTCTTGTAATTGATTATCTCTTTTTTGATGAATTGTATCAAAATTAAAATTTACAAACAATTTCGATTACTGATATGTTGGCTATTTTTGGTTCAGAGCTTTCATAATATTAGACCTACCATTTAAAATATTCGAAATTCCTTTAGTGTTTTCTTTGTGAAAAATGTCTCATAACCTAGATTTGGATTGTTTTCATAGCTAATGTAAATTCAAAAAGGTACATTTTTCGGCGTAAGCCTGTTGTACCTTCCGTTAAATATCAATTATTGTAAAATACTAATTAAATAATTACTGTAGTTATAATAAGGATTCATTCACTGTAATTGAAACAAATTATTAATTAATCAAAAATAAGCATCAACTTTTACTAGGCTTTCCATGTTGTGCTAGAGATTTGTAATAATTTCAAATTCTCAGAAATCAGCTGGAAAATATGAATAGTTGAAGTTTACTGTTTGGCAAGCAAGGCGTGATATTACAATTATATTAAATTATTTCTTATTATTATTGTAGATATTTGATCACAGTAATTATTTTTATTGCATTATTTTAATTTATTATTGTTATCTGACAATCTATAAGATAGAAATTTGAAAATTTTCATTTCTCCAAAAACCATCTGGAAAGATTTGAATACTAGATATAGCACGATCCTTTCAACTTGTCAGAAATCAGCTGTTTTTGGTAATAATGAAACAGTGATTTCGACACAATAATCAAAAGGCTTAAACGTCTTAAAGACCTTCAAAGTCTTTAAAAGACCTTTTTAAAGAAGACCTTTCAAATAATAACTTTTTAAAAGACCTTTTCAATAATCTGCGAGATTCAGCATTTGTACGTCAAGTATTGTGATATTGCTCCTAAAATCATATGTTTTCTGACAAGTTAAAAGGATCCTGCTATAAGTGATGAGTCTTGAATATAGATATAGGGCATATGTTAACCCGGGCACTGATTGACGTCATTATAGCAAGACTAATCGCGAAAAATTGGACTGCTGGGCTCTTATGGGGATTGGCCAACCTTAGGTCTCTACTAACCTTGGTTGGTAAAACCAGCGGTTCCATTACTAGAACTGAGAAAAATATCGAAACACATAAGCTGCTCCTATTCCCCTTTTTTTCTGATTTTAATTTATCTATAGAAAATTAAAAGGAATTTGAAATTTTGAAAATATTCCATATTGTATTGTTATTTTGAAATTTGAGGCATGAAGTTAGCCATGTGATCTGTTTTTATTTATTTGAAAAAAAAATCGTCAAGAGTTCATCTAAACAGCTGACCTAAAAATAGTTATCAACCCATATTATTATTTCTATATGAAGCATATATAGCACGATCCATTTAACTTGACAGAAATCAGCTGTTTCGTTAATAGTTAAACAGTGATTTCGACACAATAATCAGAAGGCTTAAAAGTCTTAAAGACCTTTAAAGACTTCAAAAGCCCTTTTTAAAGAAGACCTTCCAAAGAATAACTTTTTAAAAGACGTTTTCAATAATCTGCGAGATTCAGCATTTGTAGGTTAAGTATTGTGATATTGCTCTTTGAAACAGCTGATTTCTGACAAGTTGAAAGGATCCTGCTATAGAAATAATAATAGTGGTAAAATATTTTTTAATGAAAATAATGAAGTATTATTACTACTACTACTATAAATATGAAGCAAAATTTTACCACATGTGCGATTTTTCAAATGATATGCATTCAAACTCGATTATTCATAATATTTCGAAAGCTCAGATTACTTTTTTTATAGTGCAATGATGAATCAGTGCATAAGACTGATGGCTGTACTTTAAAAAATTGTTCAATTTCATTCCTTTTCTTTAAAATTTCCATTCCTGTGCCTTTGTAGGCCTACCCTCGAGCAGAGCTCGGTACCCCGATATTATTAGTGATTGATACATTTATCAATTGTGGATGGATTTCGTTAAAACGTCCTGATACGATAGAAATAGCCTAGAGCTCTCACAAGTAAATATGAATGAATAGCTTTGAGCAGAAAACACATCCAAATCTTGTAAACTCTTTGCATCTTGATCTATGTTCACAAATTTTATGTGATTCGAAATACATTCCTTTAAATAAAATTATTGCTATAATTTTATGTTTAAGATTATTTTATTTCATTTTCAAATTATTACTGTATAATTAAAAATATTGTTTCATTTTATTTTATTTTGCTATAATTATATTTTTATGATTATTATTACAATCTGTCTCTATCAGTGAATCGTTATAAATATTAAGAAATAATCATTTGAATATATGTTAATAGAGAAAAATTATCAATAGACTATAACTATAATAATTATTTCTACTTCTTGAACAGGAATCTTGATAATTATTATTTGTAAAAGTTTTATCCCAGAACTTATTCTATAGAATAATTGATAACATTGTCTGCAGATTCCAAAACTGATCGGCATCACAAACAATTCCTTCTTATTTGCCTCCCCAACAAGTATCCAGACGAACGATTCGATTCTACTTGATTTTCTTTTTCAATATCGTAGAAGTTTGAATAGAATTGTCGAGTCAGAAATTTGTCGCTGGGATGATGAAGGGGACCGCAGAGCACCAGAAAAAATCAAGATGAATAGTCATCGATTCTCGAAGTGCAAAATGCCTCCTTTGTGATAAATCTACAACCGCAAACCGGACTCGAGATGTTCCTCTTCACGCGAATAAACAAATATCAACGTATTAGCTGTCAAAGATTACTAGACAAAGTAATCTTTGTCTAGTAATCTTGCGGTAAACCTATACTACCTAAGAATTTTGATTGCTAATAATTTTGAAGTTAGCTGAAGTTTAAAATTTAAAGTTAGCCAAGAATTTTGGATTTCAGAAACAGTCGCTGAAAATTATAATAACATTCAACTCTTACATGAATGTGATAGTCATTTAGTCTAAATGGAAAATGATGAAGTTATTTTTGATGCAGTAATATTGAACTAAACTTGATACCAAAAGAAGAGAATATTATAATAATTATTCAGAGATTTAAACATAATTCGATAATCAAACTTGAAAAATGAGAAGATGGAAATATCCGAATGTGGAAAGTAGATAATAACCATTATCATACCTATGATAATCTTTCACCCTGTCATCTACTTGACCAATATCAGCTATAAGTTAATAAAGTAGTTGTGAAAAGGATAATTTTCTAAGAAAGCTTTCTAGTAATTTTCAATTATCATAAACAAGCTGTTTTTATTCCATACATAGAACTCAAATACACAAATTGTAGCGTATGTTAATAACAAATGGTTCTACTATTGAAAGGTTTAATATTTGAAATATTGAAATTATGTCAACAGCTTCAAACGCGTTGATAGAGCAGTTTTGAGGAGAGCTATGATTTTTAAGAAAGCTCAAATTAAGAATAATTTTTAATTATTATATCATAAATGAGCTGTTTTGATTGGTTCCACAGTAGTGGCGAAGCGTGGTATACTTATAAGTATGTTACTTATATAGTTATACTTATAAGTATACCACGCTTCGCCACGGTTCTACAGGATGCAAATATTTAAGGTGTAGCATTATTTCAGTCACAAATATTCTTTTGTTTGGTCTGTTGGAATGATTTGAACAAATAAATAGGCTATACTTCATTCCATGGATACAGGACGATAAAAACACTAAAAGCAAAGCTTTAGTTGATGCTCACCTGCATCACGACACAATGACAATTCCTGACAAAAAATTAGATGGAAGGCTGAAATTTTTGTAACGTAATGACAGGTTATGATAAGGGAGCTGTTTAGATTTTGTTTCAGAAAACTTTCATCCTTGGAACGACAACTACCATAATAATTCTGTAGCCATTAATAGGCAAAAAACAAGTTACGGCTAACCGAGCACTAAGCTCCTAATGGAAAAGCATCCACCACTAATGGATACATCGCCTTTATCTTTATATCGTGTCCCCAGACAAACGTTCAACTCTGCCGTGGGGAAGGGTGTGGCGCCTGGTACCATCAGAAGCAAGAGGAGAAGATTAGAGGAAGAAGAGGAATGAAGAAGACTTGTAGAGTTTAGATCGACGGAGACATTGCATCCGCATCAAAGCAAGCGTGACAAGTCTCCGGTGCAAGCAAATGGCTAGACCGAAAGGAATCCCGAAATCCCATTTCATTTGTCACCAATTGGGCGCCAAATCCCTGTCGCATATACCTCCATGTTCTGCTATCTATTTAGCTTTTATCACAGATAATGGACATTGTAGTGTAGTAGTCTAGTTTTATTATATTCTAGACAGTCACCAGGAGTTGCAAGGAGGACTCCATGTGCACAGAAGAAACTGGGTTCTCAAATTACTGAATTTAACATCTATTCAATTTGAGCTTTATTTGGTTCTAACTAGGATTAATAATATTGTACTTTTTGTTCATTTATCAAATGACTGATCACTATAGCATATTATTACTTAGCAAGAAAAGTTGTATGTTTAGTGTGTGGACAGTATTAAGTCAGCTTTTCAATTCAATGCTCATTCTATTCAATTTGAGTTTTATTTGGTTTTGGTTATAACTAGGATAAATAACTGTACTTTTTGTTCATTCATAAAATGACTGATCACTATCGCATATTATTACTCAGCAAGGAAAGTTATGTATGTTTAGTGTGTGGATAGTATTAAGATTAGTTAGCTTTTCAATTCAATGCTATTTCATTCTTTGTTACTGGAGAAAGTTCATCATGTAAAAATAACTTGAAAAAACATGTCTAGTCTACATGATAACCAAAGCAATTTCAAAACTGGGTATAATCAGTTCTATCAACTAGAATCTTATTTATTTCATCCATCAGTATTATGGTTTCTATTGGATCTTTATACACTTTTGTTATTGTTGGGGAGCATTACAATATATTAATTAGTTGATAAAAATTATGTCATAAGCTCAGAACTGTTTCTCTATGGTGTTTGAAAAATAGAGTTGTCTCTAATCTGAGAATCTTTTTTTTTTCAAAGCTTAGACTATTATAACCTCAATTAAGGTTATTTCATTTGATCTAAAGGGTATGATAACTATTTTCTTGTAAGGTGCTTGTATTGGTAGAAACAATTGTATTGCTATGAAATATGATCTCTTTATGATCTGTTTAGTTGCTGAATAGGCCTAATTAGAGTTAAAACTCTGGTTTTCATTTCTTAAAAAAATGAATAAATGAAATGATAAAATCTTACTATACAGAAATACGGAAAAAATTGCTATTTTTTATTATTAATATAAGTGTGAACAGAACCTTAAAAAAGGAATTGAATAACATTGAAGAATTTTTGTAATATTACTCTTAGTTCCGAACACTCTTGACAAACCAACTTAGCAGTAAGCTTACTAAATGTCCGCTCTGTGGCAATACCGAGATAATAACAGTGTTAGAGGAGGACATACTGCCAACGATGCTCTGTCGGAACGTAATAGGATGTTTTAGATTGGATATAGGCCTGCTAATGAGAAATGAGCAAGTTCGTTTGGAGCTTGCTTGCTTTTGTGGCCGTCCGTAAGCTAGCTAATCTACATAAAACCCATTTCCACTTTGTCACCACAGTGTAGCAGTCTTCAGTTGAATATCATTTTCCGACACAAAACCTTCTCATTCTCGACAAGTTGAAACCGAATGTAATCCGCCAATGTGGATTCTTTTGCTAAACATTTCCAAAGGAAGTTGTTTTCTATCAGCATACAGTACACATGTGTCTCGTTTCAGAACTGACCCAGGAAAGAAGCAGCCGTTTCCTGTTCCATGTCCCGAAACAAGGGAAAGTCTACATATGCACCAGCCTTTCACAACACATGTCTCAAATTTCGAATGTCCCCAAAGAATTGTAGTCTTCAAGCAGGACCTACCTGACCCTGCCTGCACCGGCGTCAATAGAAAAACACTTGGCACTCATCATCATTAGGACTTCCGGGGCTGCCAGATTGCTTTCAAAGTGACAGGGGTGCACACAGAGTGACTCCCTCGTTCATAATAATTCTCAAAACCATACTCATTTCAATATGTTCCTTGAGCATAGTCACTATACTCAATCACTGTAACTGAGAGGGAAGTAATTGTGCATGATTGATGTGAAAGTCATGGTGCAGATCATAACTTACATCCAGAATAAAGTTTGTGAGTTAGAAATAAATAATCGATATTTTTCAAATGAAGCAATGAAATGACAAAGTACAACGAATACAATAGTAATCTTAAGAGTATTTTAGATGAATTCTCAATCAATTTCAGCAATTTTATTAATTTTTGAATAGAATGCTCAGTCAAATTTTTATATTTTAAAATTCGCCCGAAAATTTGTTTTAATTGTTTTTACTATGATCTGTGATCTATGATTTGTTTATAATTTGATAACTTTCACTATGTCCCAAAAAGTATTTCCTATTCTCCCTGTATATAATATGATGAAATTATTGCTTTTGTAACGGAGTACGACGATGATCTTTAGCTATGACAATAAATAATCAGTGAAAATATTAATTTTGTACATTAAATTTTAATTTATTTTTTTATAAAGAAAATTCAAACATAATTCAAAGCAGTCATTTATTGAAACTTTCAAGATCAGAAATTTACAGGACAAGAATTATAACCTTTATTCAACGTAACAATCTATGGCTGGTAGAAGTGGAAAAAGACAGATGACCACCCTTCAATCGATCACTAGAGTGATGCCTAAGAGCTCGATAAAACTTTCCAGGCAATTTAGTAATATTTTTGGTAAATCGAAGGTTTTTGTGGTGAAATCTGTTGGACGTTGTTTTATGGAACATTGTTGCGAGCCACTCTAAAAGCTCGAGTCTTCAGTTGGCTCTCCAATAACTCGTCATTACAAAAAATAGTCACGGTCGCTGTGAACGATTTACAAGCGATAGGGTCATGAATTTTGTTGGTGAGCCGTGCTGAGCTTTCAAGGTAGCTTTTCATTAGAGTAACTCCGCAAATTCACTACCGCTATATACGAACCGTGCAACCTTTCATCTCTTCCACCTCTCCCTCAAGTTAAGCTCTCGCTTGCATATTTACTGATCTCATAATTATTTGATTCATCGTTCGGATCCATCATTTACTTTCGAACGAACCCCTTACCTTAGCAATTCGGGAATTAAGCGATCTTCGCTCAGAGGATATTTTCAAGTCGCAAGCCTTTTGGCAGGTTAATTACTTTGGTTTCTGGAAAATTTCACCGTTAAATGGATGGGTACTATAACTTTCTTATGGTTATAAATCAAGTATCTAGGATCCACCTTTCGAATTCTATCACTTATTATAAGACTTTCAATACATATTTGAAAATAAGGAGTAAAATACCATCAGGAGTAAGGGATAAGGGGTTTCTTCAGAATCAATTGGCAACCATAAATTTAATTAAAAAACATTAAAATAAAACTTAATAAAAAACAAACATTTTTTGCAATATTTATTTTCTTATTCGAATATAAGAAAAATGTGTTTGATACAAGATAAGTTAGTGAGGGGCCAGTGACCAACAATTTGTGTATTTAGTAAGTAAGTCTATTTCAATTTGTGTCTGCTATGGGGAAGAAGAGTATTCAACAATTATTTCACTTTGATAGCTTTAGGTTGGATAGTATTTGGTTGGATTTGTTTCCAGAGGAACGTATCTAAGAAAGAAAAATTAACTAGAAAGAGTTTCATCGCCGTCAACTAACTACTTTCACATTACTAACACCCTCTTTCTCTCAATTATGCACCTCTCAAACTTATCACTTGTAATAAATATTGTTATTTCTGAATTTTCATTTTCTGAAATTAACAACATATTAAATTGACACAGGTCTTGTTCGCTTTCATGTGAAATAATAATTATTTCAACTCCCTTCCATGCAGCAAAACTGTAAGGAGTACTAAGTTAACAAATGAGCAATGAATTTTTCACTTGTTTGATTGTTCGAAGACATTACCCCGAAATCATTACTCTGCACCTGCCATCTCTGATGTAACAACAATATCAAGACTACGATATTAAATTGCATTAGGATAAGTTTAATGTCGAACGTGATAGAAAGGTTGTTACGTGAACCTACGGTATTGACGGTGCAATTTAGAAATGTGGTTGATGAAACAGTGGTACGTCCTCATTAGACCTGAAGAGTTAGTGAAGTCGACGTGTTATTAAAACCTTTCCAATGCAACGCGACGTCGTCGAATAAGTTTGGAGCGACGCGACATGCGGCCTCATTTCGCGTCGAGTCTGTTGTTTCATCATCGCAGGAGGCTATTAATTTGCCTCTCATACGAAAGTAGGGTCGCAATCAAGGCATACACTAATAATAGACATTTTCTGGCAAACTAATAACGCCATAGTCGCCGCTTTCTGTGCAGCCACGCTGCGTGGCTCGACCGCTGGCTGCCACTATGACGCTCTGTGATGCTGCAGCAGCGTTTTAATTAATCTTTTGCAAAATGAAATTCCGACACAGGTTGTAGACGCGTGTTTCAGACAGGAGTACCCCCTTCCACTACCAAAATCCTCTACTATCTGACTTTCCCCATACTACACCTGCACAGTACACCCCACCTTCATCAATTCTGCGTTAATCACTTTTTGTAAGCGAGCTGCTACGATACAGGCAGAATTTCAAGCGAAATATTCCTTGCAAGTGAAACGTAGACCTATCTTTCAAAGCATTAAATTTCTTATCCGCGGCTGATATTAGAAATATTAAGTTTCTCAAATTGAAACCCTGATTCATCACATAAATTACTCATCAAGGAAACACTAATAACATTCGGTTTAATGGTTTGTTCAGTACCAAAGTACCAAATATGGCATGAGTACTTTGGTTACGGTGCATTGCATTTGATCGATTTTATTGTGAGAATAAAATTTTATTAAGAGATATTGGGAATAATAATATTGCAGGTATAAACCATGTGATTAGAAGATGGATGCCTTTTGTGAAATCCTGAGAAGACTACTGAATCTATGAGTATGATCGCATTTTATGTTCAAATTTTTTCATTCACCATATTAATTGTAATTACGATTTTTTTTCGATTTTCTTTCATATTTTTCATATTGGAATATTGAATGCTTATAATATCTCGGTTTCCCTTCCCTTTGTATTTTCTCGCTCCTCATTTCATTGTTTTCTTGATGAATGGAATTTCGTCTTTTAAAACTGTCACGGCACTTTTCAACTAATCCACAAATTTCATAAAAATTGAACACTTCTCAACAATACCAACAAAGGGTGATTTTTCATAGAATATTGAAAAAATACAAAAATGCTAAAGCGTTTCACAGAATTTCTTAATTTTTTTCTTTTTATTCATAGCTCAACTGCCTAACGAACAAAACTGAAGATTATTTATGAAATTTCTGTGCTAAAACCACCAACTTTGATCTGTGTGCTGTGTGCTAAATCACTACTGGGTGGTTCGTTATCATCCGTTACTGTAAGTACGTATACTGTATGTATGTAATACTGTAGGCTAAGTATTACATTCGTTACTGTAAGTTGAAATATTATCAAAAATTTTCCCATTTATTCATTCATTTTTATTTATCACCTATTCTATTCATTTATTCATTCATTCATTTATTAATTTACATATCCCATTACTCCAGACACTAGTCAATACAGACATGTCAAGCTGTCATTCAAGCAACGAATCCCCGAGGATATTTTCTTCTACATACTTGAGTTAGGAGCGCGGTGATTTTTTTTTCTCGTTATTATTCTTCTCCATGCATCAATGTAGGTTTTCCTATATTGGAAGGTTTTTGAGAAAAGTTGAGGAGTAACGAGTAACCTACTGTCTAAAATTTGCTAGTGGTTTGAATTAATCTCGCTTCAACTTTATTCAATCTCAGCTGTATGGGAAGGTCGTGTAGAATAGTATAATAATCATATTTTAATGTTGGGTTGCACAAGGAAGATCAATTTTTATCCAGGATCAGAACAATGCTAACTGAATAGGATAAGCTGATTAAAAATAGTTGATCCCGGTTGTGCAACCCAACATAATTGAATGATTAAATTGATATCATTAACTATTCAATATTGTACTAGACTTTGTTTCACAGATGAATTCTCGGGGCAGAGCAACTGTGATGAATGATTTCGGCGAACAGCCTGGAATCGGGTACGGCCGTTTTATAATCTGACCGGCGAGCGATCAATTTATTAGAATTAGCAGCGGATTTTCTCTGTAAAGCAGCTTTGCACCTGAGGCCTACAAAACGAGCAGAGCAAAGTTTTCAATCGCCTATTCCATAGAACTCATGCTCTTTTCAAGGCAGCCAGCCACTGGTTAGTTAATATTATCAGCTGGTGAGAGGTGAAGGGGGGTCACTAACAATTTCATGGTTGGACCCTGGGCCCACATGACACACACCGAAAAATAGTTTTCCTTTGTCACCTACCGACCAGCAGCCTCCACGCATTCTTCGCTTCAATCTCTTTCTTGCGTCCAGCCGCTTACTTGTCATAATATTAATGGCTCAAAGGGGGGAAGCTATTCATCCTCTATTTCTCTCTTTTCGTCTGCTTCTCATCCAATCAAACTCCTCTGCCTCCAAAAACCTCTCTTTTCTTATTACCTACCATTTCCTTTCCCTTTTCTTTTCCTTTTTCTACGTTTTTCTTCTTCTGCTAATACTAATCTGCTTACTGGTTTTTCTTCTTCTCCCTTTTCTACACTTCCCTTTTTCTTCTCTCCCCCTTTCGCCTCTCACTATTTATGTTTTTTCTCCACTTCTCAAATTTGTTTTTCTACTAAGCTCTTATTCTCTTTCCCCTCTTACTCTGCTACTAAACTCTTCTTTATTCTAATCTCTCTTCTCTCTAAGCCATATTTCACTTACTTTTTAGTCATTTTTCTGTTCATTCTTTTAATATACAGTTTTTTCCTCCTATCATTTCGGTTTTTCCTTTTTTCTCTCCATCCCCGTTTCCTTTGTCTCTCCTTCTTCTCCTTTTTCTTTTTTTTATTTTGTCTTTTTTTTTTCTTCCTCTTCTTTATTTCTTTCTTTTCTTTTTCTTCTCTTCTATCTTTTTTCCTTCCTCTTTTCTTCTCTTTCTCTTCTTCTTTTCTTTTCCTCTTTTTTCTTTCTCTTTCTCTTTTTCCTCCTTCTTCTTCTTCTTCTTCTTCTTTTTCTTCTTCTTCTTCTTCTTCTTCTTCTTCTTCTTCTTCTTCTTCTTCTTCTTCTTCTTCTTCTTCTTCTTCCTTCTTCTTCTTCTTCTTCTTCTTCTTTCTTCTTCTTCTTTCTTCTTCTCCTTCTTCTCCTCTTCTTCTTCTTCTATCTTCTTCATCTCCTTGTTCTTCTCCTTCTTCTTCCTTCTTCGTGATGCAATAGCCGATCACTGATGGAACCAGAACCACTGAATTTGGACAAGGTCACCTCTTCGCTGCTTTATTTTCAAAGATTAGGACCCTTGAAAATTTTGACAAAAAAATCAAGAGCGTGCTAGGAATGGCTCTTTCACCGAATGTCATCAATCATAGAGAACCATAAAAGATGTTTGCTTCGCGACAAGACCACACTTGATATGGTGATCAGCGGGCTCAGAGAAACGTGACTTTTTCAAAAATGTCCCTTCTGCTCACATATTTCACAGGTAGTTTCGCCATAATCATCGATAATCGTCAGGTTGAATAGAAGTGAGTGGATAAGTACTACAAAACAGAATTTCTTATTGGTAGGGGAAGTTCCAACTACCCAACAAATATACACAACATACATTCTCTAAAAACCAAACATTCGGTTCTACTGTGGATCCCGAAGCAACATCTCTAGAGAATTTTTTTCGTGAAATTCGTCTCCCTCATTTTTGCCCAACAATGATTTAAATAAACCGATCAAGACTCCTCTTTATATAGGTTTTTATAATTGCTTCAATGATTTGAAACTTTCAATGCTTCAAGATTGGAATGAAATTGAAACTATTTCATTACCTTAATGAAAGCAGTTATTATATAAGATTTTATTTTGTGCTAAATTTAGTTCTTATAAAGCAAAAGCTAAATAAAATAAATAATATTAATAACGATATTTAGCTATTCTCAACTTTTCTAGTATTAGTATTAAGTATCAAAGCAATAAATATTAGAATGTGAGTAATATTCAACGTATATGATTGAATGAATTTAATTTGTTTGAAACTATAAATTTATTAACATTTTTATAGTATTATTAACTTATTTGTTGAAGTAAAAATCGCGGTTCCTACCAAGCCTGTTATTTTTGTGGTTCATCAGATAAAAAAATCTAATTTTCCATCACAATTTAAAAATTTACTTCACAAATAATATTGTTTACTATTTTTAAGTTGGTTTTGTGGCGATCCTAGCGTAAAATATTGTGAAAACATTGGGAGATTATTATGATGTTCTTTTCTCTTATAATAGAAATGATCTATGTACTTCCACTGATAACTGATAAGTTATCAGCAGTCAGATAAAATCCATTGGCCCAGGGTTCGAGCCTGGTTGACGGAAGGATTTTATGACAAATACGGCCACTCCCGTCTTTCGGAGGAGACGTTAAGCCGTCGGTCCCGACTGCCTAAAAAGTAGTCGTCATATCTCATCATCACCCCTCTCATTACCCACGCACAAGCCTAGAGCTCATGTGGGCATCATCCGCAGAAAAAAAAAAACTTCCAATCACTCCACCCTAAACTATTCTGATTCTTCTTAAAATAACTTCATTCAGTTCATATTTCAAATGAATTATTCATTTAATTGTTTCAAATTGAAAACTCCACCTAATGCGGAACAAGGCCCGATTAATTTTGAACGCCAACATATAGCTTTAGATAAGATTTGTACGTTGTTTTGTAAGATGTGGGACGTTTCCTGCAAGGTTTTTTGCTATCCCTATCTCTGAGACGGAAATGAGAGACCCTAAGTGAAGACACATGCAGTATTCCGCAGTTGTGGAATAAAAACATACGCATTCAAAATGGCTTTGCACTTAAAAACACTCACCCTCCAAAGCAAAGCTCCATTATTTATTGCTAATGCAGGGGATGGAATGCCTGAATCTGATGGAATGCAGATGGTTTGTGTCTTCACTTTTCACATATCTCTCATCGTACAGCATGGATAGGAGGCTCGGTAGGGTCGTCAGAGAATTACCTTCCAACTGCTGATTCAATAAAACAGTCGTCATCTCTCACAATCACCCCTCTCATTACCCACGCACAAGCCTAGAGCTCATGTGAGCATCACCTTCAAAACAAATAGAAAAATGATGTTATTGACCATCTTGACTACATTATATTCCTCTCATTCTAGAGCCAAAATATACGAGGCGTCATTGAGGAGGCGTCAATGATGCCAAAATCAACCGCAAAATGGAATTTACATTTTGCAAACTATAGGCTATGTAGCGCATTAATTTGATGCTCGAATTACGAACACTGTGATTGGCCCAGAGCCATTGCGACCCGTCTTCGACGCACCGTATATTTTGACTATTTCTTGAATGATAGTATTCCTAATTTATATTTTCAAATCATGATTCATAGCATTAATTTCATAAGGATTGTCAAGAATGTATCGCCTACATTGTTGGCCCAACAATACAATTTCTCTCATTATCGCGTCCATGACTTGGCAGTTTTGATCAAATTCAAATGATTTATCCTCTTCAAATATTTTTCTAAATAGCATGGGAGGTGCTTAACACAGAATAATAAGAAATACCAAAATACAGTATAATATACAATATTGAATTAAAATTCAACACTACTCGGGACAGCTAAATACGTTATTGTCTGTAATGAGAATAACAAATTGGCTAATGCCAAATTAGCTAAAAAATTGCCTCTTAAATTTGCTAATGCCTATGAGTAAGGGTGAATCTGGATGATGAGATGAGAATGATGCTTGATGATTATTATCTCTAAAATCTTGTGGTTTATCAACGTTATTTGTATTGCAAACAATATTTAAAATGGGAAAAAATCTGGAAGTAAGTGGAGTCAGCATGATGAGATGAGGAAAATTATATACAATGGATGACTGATACGTTTGTATGAAGTACTCGTTTGAATATATTTACTTATTTCACAAAAATCTCTTGAAAAAGAAGAGTAAGCGACGATAGCAAGAATGATGATTCTCAACGACTGTTGATGAGAATTAAAATGAGATTATTTTTTTATTAAAGGAATAATACAGCTCAATTCTTCATAAGTTCAGCTCACGAGTTGTAACATGGGAAGGGCTCAAGCCCTGGTAGATTCTAATGAGGAATTACTCATTTAAGCCCTGGCTCGAGTATAATTCAATGCCTACTTAATCACGTCAAAGGCCACCAGCTTCGCCCTAGATTACAGGGCATTTGTACCGGTCCTATTTCAAGCGTTGGAGCTGCAGGGACTTAATTCATTAATTATTCATATTTATGAAGTTTTAAGACAATCTTCCCTTTTTTGCAAATCGGAAGACAATAGCCTTGAATATATACTAAGCTTTTTATCTTTCATTCTCTTTTAATTCATGCCATTCTGATTCTCTTACAATTGAAAATATATTTTTAAGAAAAAAAATGAGATTTTTAAATGAAATAATAAACGTTCAATGCATAAGTTATTTGAATTTCAGGTGATAGAATAATAATTATTACAGTATAATATCTTGAAATCAATAGTGACCTCAACTATTCCTCCTTGAATGTTAAATCCTTATTCCTCCTTTTTACCTCCCTTAATGGGAGATAACGGCTGAATTCTGTTGGCAATGTATGAATTGGAATAAATTACACAGGTCTGCGACATAAAAATTGTTTAAAATTTAATAAGTGATTTTTATAGTATTTTCAACGCTGATTTCGGGAAAAATAGTGAAAAAATTCCATCACGTACAGTTATTCCACAAACCGCTTGTCTATTTTTAGCTTTTTTCGATATTTTTATACATATTTCCATACTCTAGTGAGTTTGAATTTTCGTTTTTAGGATCTTTATGAACTGTTATTAAGCCCATAGTACTTTTAATAAGTATAAAAAAATACTTTAAGGTATTTTCAGTTACTTAGCTGTTTTTTTACTATACAAGTTGTATGTAAAATGAAGAGTTGATTAGGAGAAACCAGCATTATTTTCATGTCGGTGCTTGTCCATTGCCTACCCCCCTCACCATCCACTTACTGACTCACTGAGCATCTTTCATGTCAGTGCCTGTCTGTCACACTGCCCATCCCCCTCCCCATCACCGAACGGTGAGCTTCTGCTACCTACTGTTCTTCAGTTCACAGTATCTCTTCAATCTGTGCTGTTCACGTGCTGTGGTTACTAGTGATTTGAAGTAGTGATTGTGGGAATAGTATTAAATGATATCTCGTGACACTTGGATAGTTGGCAATAAAGTGTGAATCAAATAACTTTCAGTGATTTTTCATCGAACTACAAAGAAGATTCAAGGCATCAGCCTAAACAGATTGTTTTCTTGTGGTGTGAAGTTGTTTTATGAAAAATGACTACCAGAGGATGTATCAACTCACCAGATAGCTTCTGCTACATTTGTGGTAACTATACAGTTAAAAAGCAACAAAGAAACATTTCCAATTTTGTTGAAAAGGTATATTTTGCCTACTTTGGTATAAAGTTAGGTGATCAAGACAAGTCTTGGGCCCCACACAAAGTTTGTTCAGTGTGTGTTGAAGAACTGAGACAATGGTTTCAAGGTAAGAAGCAGTCATTTCGTTTTGGAATACCAATGGTTTGGAGGGAGCCCAAAAACCATAGTGATGACTGCTATTTTTGTTCTTGCAATGTTCAAGGTTTCAATTTGAAAAACAAAAAGGATATTCCTTACCCTAACATCAAATCAGCCATTCGCCCTGTTCCTCATGGACCTGAAGTACCAATACCCTCTCCTCCAGTTTCTTTGGATGGTATTTTAGATGACCACGAGCCATTAGCTAAGCTAGGTGAAAGTGAAGAAGACAGTGATGGCTATGATCCTGGCACAACCAATCCCGTTCCATTCTCACAATCTGAACTGAACGATTTAGTTAGAGACCTAGGTCTTCCTAAAGACTCGGCAGAACTTTTAGGGTCTAGATTAAAAGATAAAAATATGTTGGCTCCAGGTACGTCCTTTTCTTGGTATCGTTCCAGGGAAAAGGAGTTTGTATCTTTTTTCTCTCAAGAAGGTGACTTGGTGTTTTGCAGTGATGTTCCTGGACTTATGGCATGTTTCAAAATAGAATATGCTCCTGATGAGTGGAGACTTTTTATAGATTCTTCAAAAAGAAGCCTTAAAGCAGTGCTTCTACACAATGGCAATAAGTATGCTTCTATGCCAGTTGGACATTCTGTTCACTTGAAAGAATGTTATGAAAACCTTGAACTGGTTTTAAACAAACTCTGCTACTCAGACCATAAATGGACACTATGTGGGGATTTGAAAGTGATCTCAATGCTGCTTGGTCAACAAAGTGGTTATACAAAGTTCCCTTGCTTTCTCTGTGAATGGGACAGTAGAGACAGAAGGCAACACTACATTAAAAAAGTTTGGCCCTTGAGAAAAACCTTACAGGTGGGGATTAAAAATGTTGAGAGGAAAAGCCTTGTGGATCCCAAAAAGGTATTACTACCACCACTTCACATTAAGTTGGGGTTAATGAAACAATTTGTAAAGGCATTGCCAAAAGAAGGGGAGTGTTTCAAGTATCTTTGTGGACAGTTTCCTGGTTTATCCGAGGCAAAACTAAAGGAAGGAGTCTTTGTTGGACCAGACATTAGAAAACTGTTGATTTATCCTAATTTTGTGGACAAAATGGAAACAAACGAAAAAGCAGCATGGACATCTTTCAAACTAGTTGTTACCAGTTTCCTAGGAAACAAGAAAGATCCTAACTACAAGACAATCGTCGCAGACATGCTCGACAACTTTAAGAAGCTGGGATGTAACATGAGCATTAAAGTTCATTTCCTCCATTCACATCTAGACTACTTCCCTGCAAACCTTGGTGATGTCAGTGAAGAACAGGGTGAACGATTCCACCAAGATATCAAGGAAATGGAAAGAAGGTATCAAGGAAGATGGAACGTCAACATGATAGCGGACTACTGCTGGATGCTAAAACGAGATGACCCTCAACAAATACACAGCCGGAAAAGCAATAAAAGAAGCTTTGATGGAAAGCAAAAGCGTTACTATAAGGACTTATGAGCTTGAAGAGAAATGTAAGTGTACTAGATATGTAGTTTATAACATGTATTATACATGGAATAAAATCCTTTAACTTAAGAGAAAATTTGAAAAATTGCTAAAATTTTGTTATTATACCAAAAAGTAATTCCTTTTTTGTGAGAAAACCTTACGTGATAGAAAAAAATGGATTGCATTTTTGAAATCAGCGCTGAAAAATACATAAGAATCAGTTATCAAATTCCAAACAATTTAAAAAAATATTTTTTTTGCAGACCTGTGTTATAATTTCATATGGATTTTTATGTTGCTACTATTCCACATCCTCCTCTACAAAACATTTTCGATTCGTGAATCAAATTCATAGATTGTACGTAAATTATTGTCAATATAAAAAGTTGCTATGCTATTCTAATAAGGAATTGTTTTCTGATGGGTTCCTTGCTACACGGCTTCCTGACCAAACTAGTATCACTGCAAACAATTTCACTTATAGTACAGGACGAGAATATTTCACAGTAAATATTTCACAGGATGTAAAGTGGGATTTCCAGTTCATGCACTACAGGGGCCCGTTTCACGAAAGTCAACAACCAAAAGTTACCAATGTAGCAGCTGAATAATATGAAACTTTGAATATTGCCAACTGAAAATTCATTGGTGAATTGGTAACTTGGTGACTTTCGTGAAACGGGCCTCTGTAGTTGAAAACGGCCACAATTTGTCACAGCGAGAGACAAATTGTGGGGCCATTTCATGAGCAGACCAGCACTACACCTACATCTTTCAACAACGTGTGAATTTCATCAGCAGGCGAGAAGTGAGATTCTCGCAGTCCATTGATTTGAACAGATGAGAACAATTTGCAATTTAAATGGTCGATTGTAGGCAAATTAAAGCGTGCGGGGATGCACCTTCACGTGGGTATCAGCCTGCCGTATTTCGTGACCCTGATACTCGCTTTCATTTTCCTGATCTGCCTGAGGTAGTCGAATCGACCAAGATTTAGCATGTCATTGTTATGCATGATTTCATCAAGAAACAATAACTCAGTAAATGTTGCTGTTGCTGTTTATAGTTCATAATGTGTTTGATCTATGGCTTTTTTGAACTTGAAAGAGCAAAACTGAATGTCTGATTTATGTTCTCATGCAAGACTAATCCATTTACAACTCAGCTTGAAAAGCAATCTGCATAATACCTGATCTCACGGAGTTGCTAGAGAATGGCTTTGTCAATGGCTCAACAGCCCTATGTGGGCTTAGGCCTACCAGCTGGTTGCCAGTTTCACATCCACTTGACTGAATCAGCAGAGGTGAATCATTAACCAGAAAAGATGTAATGTGTGGTTAGCACATTGACATCTCAACCATAAGCTAGTCTTCGCAACCCAGTGATGGGAACAAAGCACTGCTGGATAACATTGTGTTAAGCAGCTATATAGTGCAATGCAACGATTTAATATGCCTCTAAATATAGGAAGTGGCTGACTAGCCTTACTAACGATTAGCCAGGCTCCAATGGAGGAGAATGCTGTATATGTTACAGAACCTAAATTTACTAATACGCAATATAGAATCATTAATTTGAATAGCAATAAAAATGAGGGGAAAATACCTAATCAAGAACTGACTATATTTTAGAATTGAACAATCACTATCTTTCTTAAATCGAAACACTTCTCAGGCTCATATTGGTCATAAATGATATTTTGAAGCTTATAAAAGTTTTTTTTTTGAGGAGTCTACATGACATAAGAAGAACCTGACACTTATCAAAAGAATGGGATTGTTATACAACTTATTATTATAAAGCAGATACAGTAGTGTAGAGATTGAGTCAAATATTTTTATCATCTTCCTCGTTTAAGCCTCTTTTAAACAATAAATTCTGTGGCTTTTGACTTATCAAACTCACTCAGTTCACTTACCTGCTTTATTTGGTAGGGAGGAGATCACGATTTCGACAGAAACAAGCGTTGGGTAATTTCAACTGAGCTATTTGCCAGTTCAATAATAGTCAATAGTTTTGTTTTGTATAAGTACGTTATTTTTCCAATACATTCAGCCAGAAATTTCGAATAGCATTGTCACTACTCACTTCTGTTTTCTCAACAGCTCCAGTAGCAATCGAGATATTTTTCAACATTCAAGCCCCCGACTATAATTTCTCACAAATCTATTCCTGTTGTATGTAATAGCTGGATAACTTTACGCCTAGACAATGATGGTATTCTTCTCTATTTATGTGAGAGAACACCTGCAGAGGTAGTTTAAGTTTAAGATCAGTGAAGAGAGACGAACTTGCGGTTTGATGGCTCGTAAATGAACACCTGTGAGATGAACGGTAACTGCAATCAGTTTGGATGGGAGCCCCGTGTGTATTTCAAACGCTACATTTCTTTTAACAAGTCCAATCGTTCAAGAATATGTTTGCGGTCAACGCTCTTCAACATCTTCGATGCGTGGAATATTTTCCTCATAACTGTTTCACTCTTTTCGAATTATTTCTCTGTCTTCGTGATCGAGATGAATCACAGTCGATAATCAATCAATCCATGAAGAAATATGAACAGGACTCTATGAAAGTATGTAGATCGCTATTTTGGTATTTCTACGTCGCGATCAGATTGTTTCAAGTTTTGCGTAATCGTCGAGAAAAATAGAAAGCAACATTGTGTCAAGGTATTAGAGAGAAGGTTGAACCATCGCTGGTGTAAGGCGCAAAGTGGAGGGGGTCTGATTTCTTGATTCACGTTACGACACACTCGCGGTCCGCCTATTATCAATCAATTATCAAAATATATATGTATTTTGTACAAATTTGTATTTGTATTGGTAATATGCATTCCTTACCGTAACTGTATTTCTTCTTATAAATTGAAGTTTTTAAGTTCTTATGTATCAAATTTCGAATAAGTTCTCATCCCATTTACTAACTAATTATTGAGCTCATTTTTTTAGATATCAAAAATATTATTATGAATAAGGTTATGATTAAATAGAATATGAAGAACAACCATTCCAATGGGGGCAGTCAGAATAATATTTGGTCGGAACACTCAACACTGACCTCAGTCTACTCCACTTGCACCACCCGCTTTCTAGCGGTTTAAAGAACCTGAGTTCTTTAATATCTAGAACATGATATTAAAGAATGTCCTTTTTACAAGTAACATGAGTTGATAGTTTATGAAAATGAAAACTAAATGTAACATTAAACACATCGGAAACAGCTAATTTTCGTAGTTTTCCGTCCTAGTTTCTATTAGATTCATGCCGTTTTTTTTTCTTGGATCTCGGGGGGGGGGGCAATTGCCCCCTTCGCCCCCCCCCCCTTGGATCCGCCTCTGGGAACATATTTGTATATTCATAACAAATGTCCTTGTGAATTGTATTATTCTACAATCATGAGACTTTCATAATATATTATTTTCAAATATCTATCCATCATTTTTGTTGATAGCATCACCTCTTCAACTTACTGAAGCTTCGCATATGAATAAACTCAACACAGAAACTAACAGGCGCTTGCAAGATTCACGGGTTCACTTCTCGTTTTGGCCGAAGTAAACATGTATTGATGATCGTTCATACTGTACGGATGCAGAGGTGTCATGGCTAGTCGACAACCAACAGATAACATCAGTAATAAATCAAGATTCGTCATATCTTCAATACTATTACCAGTCTTATTAATATACCTGCCACTATGCATTACCACGTCTTATAAATCACTACTAACACTTCCTATTGTATGGCAGTCATTGTTAGCGCGTCTCGTACTTGGATTATTAATATCATTGGGAGTCGATGCATTTTTCTCTCACGTATAATGATTGTTGAAAAATTTAAAAGTTTAGGAATTTTTTAGGGACAGCACGATTTGTCAATTATTTGAATATTAATCATCAGTTGGAGAGTACACGCATTACAAGACGTGTATACTAATGTGAGTGTACTACTTTATTTATCTATTTTTTATCTCATATTTTAAAGAACGAAAACTAAAAACTCAAATAAATTCTAGGTGGGAAATACAAGACATAAATTATCTTTCCAAAATAGTAATATAATTTGAAAATTTGTATCAACAAAAAATGTGAAAGCTGGAACTGAGAAAAGGCACTGTAGAATATTTTTAATCATCATGTATGATCAACCTGAAATGGGAAATAAAAGGAGATTATTCTCCATATAAGATGAGCTATATTTAATGTTTCTGAGAAGTTCTGAAGTAGCTACTCACAATATTACTAACTTCATTGTTGATTTCAATAATCCAATTGAACAAGCTCATGCTGCGTTCTACATGGGATTGAAAATCATATCCATATCAAAATATGTGTAATCATCCGATTACAAATTTTGATTCGAACGAATGTGAATGAAAAATTAGTAAATCAGGCTTTTACAGGCTTTAAATTATTTTAGGGAATAAATTTTGATGATGAAGTGGAAAGTAATATTTACTTCTCTCCACCCTCTCCTTCTTCTTGGATAAGCTAGATCCAAACTTAAATATTAAAAATTATCAAGTTACTTGAATAACTTCTTCTAAATGGATCACACTAACTCTTTAGTTCTGATGTCATCTGGATTATAAAAGCCCTCCGCATTTTCTGAGTATGCTCAAGTAAAGGTGGGTTTTCGTTACTGCGACCGAGTGCCAAAGCGGAGCCCGACCCAGCGTTACCAGATGCAATTGATGAAAAATCCCCACTATAAATAGTTGGGATTTTTCATTAATTGCATCTGGCAACGCTGGGTTGGGCTCCGCTGCGGCACTCGGTCGCAGTATAGAAAACCCACTAGTGAACACCTTCCTCCACATGATTCTCCGTTCTCGTCAACAAAGCATGATGGTATGGGCTCCTTCTCAAGTCAGGGTTTCAATATTCTCCAACAACTGATTCTTCATAATCTCTGATCTCTGATCTACAAGTTCTCAATCATCTAAGTTCTCCCGCTAGAGTCGTACTGTCTCTTCTGTGTTTTTGTTTCGTCTTCTTTTTCTTCTGATTCTTCTTCTTCTTCTTCTTCATCACCGTTCTCCTAGATCAGGCTACTAGACTAGTCTTGAACAAGAAAGGACAAGAGCCTTGCAATTTGATAAGTTGATTCGCTCATTTGAATGGGCGCAAGAGCTATTGGACAACAATGGCAGAACTATTGGAGCTTGCAATTGGTTGTGATGAGCAGAACAGTTTGCTGCTTGCAGACAAAAAAGATGTTTGTTCCGGCGGCAATTTGCGAGAATACAGCTACAGCCAGCAACAGCTGATTAGGTATCGTCGACACACGAGCGACAAGCGTCGATCAGCAAAGGGCGAATAGAAGTAGTTTTGGAGATTGGAAGCGAAGCACCGTTCGCTTCACTTCCCTCGGTGACACTCCCCGAAGACAATCGAGTATCGAAGCACGACAACTATCGACTATCGAATCACCAGTTCAATAACACTCGACGACAGTACGTGTTTCCGTTACTTCCGCTTTTCGCCTTTTCTTTTAACGCACCTCACCATCAGCAGTTGAAAAGAAATCGCCAACCCGCCCCTGCGACAATCGACACGCTCGATCCGCTGAATTTACAGATTTAAATTCCCCGATTGAGAATTGCTCGTCCGATGTTCAGTCTTCATTCATTGTTCGGAAACAACCGCTTCAACGATACTAAACTGTTTCCCAGTACGTGGACGTATGTTGTAACGGTGTGCCTGGGGAAACCAGATTACAATCAAAATTGATAATCTAACTGATAGCGTGTGACGTTCAATAATAAATGGATCAGAAAAGAATAAAACATGCAGATCGAAAGAAAAGAAGTTCACATTTACAGCTTTTATTGTATAGCCTTTTATATATTCCATTGATAGACAGTATGTCTATTATTACAGTCTGTTCATTGCTGTATTAATATGTTATTGAAATTAAAGTATGGTTCACTTCAATAATCAATCAGAATCTAATGATGGATTCTTGAAATCACATTTATATAATAGGATTAATCAAGTTCTATAATGAATTCTTGTCAGATTGATGGTTATACTATTGTTTTTCACTTTACTACCGACATGCAGTCATGTTTTCTATGTAAGAAAACTAAATTCGTCTACTTTGTTCTCTTTCGTTTCCTTACATAAAAAACATGATTGCATGTCAGTAGTGAAGTGAAAAACAATACGGTATACACCGCTGTTCGTAATGGATCAAGTAATAATCATATTTGATGGTGATAAATAATTTAAATCCTTATTCATCACTGGTTCTCATGATTTTAAACACAATTTTATTAATGTTACGTTTCTTACTATACGACAAAGAGGGATAACTTTTCTTACAGACAAGAGATATAACTATTCTGTGCTAGCCTGTAAAACCTATGAATAAAGTCTGTAGTCTAAGCTAGAGGTCTATTAGTCTGTGCTATTAGCATGTGTGAGACAGGTCTTTCCCTAGCTCTGTTTTGTCCTGGAATTGGACACATGATTACTAAGATAGTTATGATTACTTACATAGATTACTAAGAGGCCATCTGCCTTATTAATAACTTGAAATTCTCAATCTCTTCTCTGAAGATTGAACTGATTTTGAACAAGCCCAATTCAGATTGAACTGATTCATGAACTTACACAATTGAATTGTATATTGGAATTTCAAACTGACAATCTTCATAATTTATTTTTTCATCAAGAATATTGTAAAATGTTTGAAAAATTCATTTAGTCTTTTACCTGATAGCAGTTTTAGTAAATTGGAATGTTTTATCATACTCTATAATTATCTGGAGTTTTTGAAGTTAAGAGTATGAAGGCCTCAACTCAGAAGTCAGAGAGAGCAGAGAATATTTTCAAGTAGGTAACTAACCTTTCTTGAAGAAGAACATAAAATTGCATTAAGAAAAGAGCAGTCACGTTTTCTGCTTTTACCAAAAGGTGAATCGCTTCTGCATCACAGAATGCGTATGAAGAAGCAAAATAGCGAAATGGGAGAGCAAAGGAGTCTTCTTCCTGATACAACAATTTCGGAAATATGAATATCAGACTAGAAAAGATTGGGTGTTTAGAATATCCACAAAAAAAGAGAAAATAGGAAGTTTTTCCCCAGGTGGATTTTTTCTATGCATTCATTTTTTCCATGATGATGTAATCCAATTTAATTGAAACCGAATCGTGAAATTTATGGAAACATTTACAATAATTAAAAATTAATGGAAAACTTGAGTAAACTCTTCAAGGAAACATCTCATCACACAGTTCACACCACAATGAACAAGAAAGTTCCCTTCCACTAGGGTAGTTATTATAGTTACAATTTATTCTTATGAGTTACAAATTCTTATCAGTTACAAATTTACAATTTGCATTTATTCATGATTAAAATTTACATTCGAATATTGAATGATTGACATCTTTTCAAAATAAATAGACATGAGTGTTCCTCAATATGAAAAGGAATACATGAATGTGGAATCTCTCAATTTTGTAAATATACTGAACTAGATCTTCTCAAAGCTTTCTTAGAGGCTCAACACAAAGAAAGTTTTGGAGGTCTTTCCAGATATTCTTCGGCTGAAATCTACCTCTATTAAGGTCATTTCACACATTGACGACACGACAACGACAACGACTTTTTCGTTCTGCGCATGCGTCACCAGCCCATGCTCTGATTGGTACATGCCCAATTTACCTAAATGGAGGTGATCTACGACTACGATAGTAGTTATATAGAGGTGCTGGTGATAGGGCAACTTATCATTAATAAATTAATGATTAATTATAGATGAATCAGTTAATTATAGTTCAAGAGTCAATATTGTATTTTTATTGCAACTATGATAAAGTTGGCTTCCAATATGTCATGAATATTCAGAGGGCTGCAGTAATCTAATAGGCTTGGTGAGAAGTCTAGCATTCATCAACAAGGATGGACCAATCAGAGCATAGGCTGGTGACGCATGCGCAGAACAAAAAAGTCGTTGTTGTTGTCGTGTCGTCAATGTGTGAATTGACCTTTACACACCAAGGTTATTGAAATCATGAAATATTACAATAATAAAAAATAAATAAACATTACTTGAACCTTGGAAGGACCTTTATATATAATATAAAGGTAATACAAGATGCATCAATAGAATAAATTCTCGGTAGTGATCTGTTATACTTAGAGCAAGTCCATTTAGGCCTTAAATATTTTTTGAATCTATTTCTAGGCTCCATATTAATTTACAAATATTGAAAAATAGCATGGTGTATCGTAGGTGTTCCAGGGTAGACACGTCGACTAAAAGGATACTTTGGCAGAATAGTTTTCAACTTCGTGCTTTGCTATGCAAATATTGCATGTCTAATGAGTGTTGGTGGGCCTTCATTATATGACTAGGACATATTCTAGTTGTTGTTATTATATGTGTATGTATGCGATTGTGTGAAAGCCTGAAAGCCTTGTTGCGGTTGGCGCATGCTGATGTGTGCCGGTAATTGTTGTAGAGTAGCTGCGGTGGCTGGCTCATTTCAAAACCTTGTTACCTGCATATCTGCTATAATTGTGGGAAACTGATGAGTACGAGTACCGGTACGGTGTACGAGTACCGGCAACATGCCCCTAGGGCTTTTTCCTGTCTTCGTCAGCCTGGCTTTGTGTGGCATTGATATAACAATCGCTCAAAGATGCGGTGACGCTGTACTGAGATAACTGACAAGGACAAGCTGCATTGCATCTACCGTGATGTCACTCCCTTACACGACAAAGTATTTGCTATAGATTACTGTGGAAGTAGATATTAGATTGGAATATATAAAGATATATATACAGACTGATAAAAATTAGGTAATTTCAACTCACAGATTTAAATCATGAAGAAAATGGTTGATTGTTTCATATCTGCTGCTTCAGGTCATATATTTCAATTTTGATTATTGATATTAATTGTTCTAGGTATTTTAGAACGATATGGAAATAGATATCAGGTTTAATGTGATAGAGCCGAGACATAAGTAATAAATTCATTTTATTTCAGCATTCATACATTTCACAATAAATGTTTTAATGATACGGTAATAATCTATAGACTGAATATCTTCGAAAATACTTATGTTGTTCTCATCAATGTTCCGTATCTGTGAAAACACTCGTGTTGTGCACATCAAAGTAGAGAATAGAATAGAATAGAATAGAATAATCACTTTATTCACGCAGATTACAAAATATGTCATTCAAGGTCATAAAAGTCATTACAATGAACGCGTCATTTAAAAATAATAATTACAGCATAAGATTAACTGAACAAAACATGAAGTAAGAAAGATTTTAAATGAAAATATATAGGTATAAATTTTAATTCAAGATTTTTGAATACAACTTAATACTAGTATGATATATTCTATTTAAATGAACGTCATTGAAATATAAGTAATTGATTTTGTATCTACGTGAAATGGCGGAGTTTGGACATATAAATGTCCATTCTTGGAGAAGGATGTGCAAGGACATCCTTCCCATCAACACTCAACCATAAGAGAGAGAGAGAGAGAGCGAGAGAGAGAGAGAGAGAGAGAGAGAAGTCCTTACAATGACTTCCCAAAAATGCAAGGTTTCCAAGATGAAATATAAACATATCTATACAGAATGTTTCATATTTCGCTGAAAACACTCTTTAAGGTGTTGTATTTATCAAAATAGAGGGATGAGTCCTTGCAATGACTTCCTGGAAATCCTCTATTACCAAAATGAAGAGGGCGGGAGATAATAGATTTTCCTAAAAAGAAATAGCAAGTACTTATTTCTTTGGTGTATTATTTCTGTATGAAAATGGTCAATAAATATAAATGTACATTACATAACATTGTTGTTCAACAATCTGAGTATTTTTTCGGCTGTTCTTTTGTAACTTACATGATAAAAATAGGGCCTAACCATAAAGAAAAAATTTGCAGTGAACACTTCATTTCTTTTTGATTTCATTATACGTTTATTTGACTGAACTGAATTTTTTTAAAAACAAAGAATGCAATATTAATAACATTTCTTTAGAGGCTTGGGAGTTATTTTTGAAAAATAAATACTGTCGCGCGGGGAATGAGTATATTGAGATTATATTTTCGGACGCTAGTCACCCTTATTTGGATCAAGAGCTCAATTCAAATGAACTGACGTATGTAATCTCACTGATGAAGAATAAAAAGGCTCCGGGTATTGACGGAATTGGAAATGAATTTTATAAAGCGCTACCCGTAAAGTGGAGAGACTATTTACTTGTTCTTTTTAATAAATTGTTTATGAAAGGAGAGTTCCCCGATGACTGGCTACAAACGAAAATGTTTTTCATATTTAAAAAAGGTGATAGACTAAATCCAAAAAATTATCGCGGGATTGCCCTGATTAATACGGTTGTTAAAATTTTCACTCGTTTACTAGAAGTCAGACTCTCAAATTGGGCAGATCGCTGCAACGTACTTCCCGAGTGCCAAAGTGGTTTTAGAAGAGGGCGCAGTTGTATTGATAATATTTTTGTTTTGCATGCCTTAATCTTCAATCAGGTGTCAGTGAGGAGACGCAAATTATTTGGTCTATTCGTCGATTATGAATCCGCGTTCGATTCGGTGCCGCATGAGCTTCTTTGGTATGAGCTGGGGATGAGTGGAGTTAGTAGCAGAATGATAAGGACGTTGAGAGCTCTGTATGGTTTTGCCACATTGATGGTTGATAAAGGCCGCGAGGACGGAATTTCACACCCGATAAATGTATCAAAAGGCGTCTTGCAAGGGGACTCGCTGAGTCCGTTACTATTTTCATGCTATTTAAGGGGAATAGAGCATTTTTTTAGAACTAAAGGTCTACACGGTATTTCATTGAATAGAAATGTGAATATCATGATGCTAATGTTCGCGGATGACATTGTTATTCTAGCAGACAGTGACTCGGACCTAAGAAACAAATTGAAGTGTCTGGCCGAGTATTGCGAGAGATTGAAGTTGTCAGTGAACATCGACAAAACAAAGATAGTAGCGTTTCATAGAAAAGGCCTCAGACGTAATGCAGCGTTTTATTACAGAGATAAAAATAGGATATTGTAAGCAACTATAAGTATCTTGGAGTTGAGTTCCACTCATCAGGAAAGTTTAATAAATTTGCGGAATCACAAGTCAGTAAATCTAAATATATTGGAGAGACCACTATAAATATTCTAAGGAAGGCTAAGTCGGACGTATGGGCGAGTAAGATGAAGCTCTATGATTCAATTCTCATGCCGACAGTGCTTTATGGTTCGGAGATATGGGGTCTAAGTTGTACGAATATAATAGAGAAAGCACAGCTCTATTTCCTTAAGCGCTTACTGTTGTTGAATAAAAGTACTCCCAGTTGGTCATTGAGATTAGAGACAGGAAGATTATGTTTGAGCAGTTTTATATTCGTCAAATCAATTACATACTTTTCTAGAGCTATGTCGATGCCTAACGGAAGATACCCGAGAGATTGCATTGATAGATTATTTGAGTTGGCGCAACAAGAACAAAATAATCAGGATAACTGGGCTTGTCTACTGAAAAATCAATTGCGTCTGGCAGGCATTGTTGAAGATTGGCAAAATAGAGAAAATCTTATTAAAGTTTTAGAAATTGGAAAAGGAATTTTGGTGAGAAACTATACTGACAGACTATATGCATTGGACATAGAAGCAGCTCTAAAATCATCGAACAGCCCACATTATAAAAGATTGAACCCTCTTTTCGTGATAGGAGAACAACTTCTTTATAAAGTATCTTTTGCGAAAACGACGCTTAGCCACTAGAAACTCTTTCTATGTATATAATAATAGAGACCTAGGTATTTGGATAAACAGCTCATTAGAATGCCCTATTTGCAATCTGAAAGAGAATGAGTATGTCGAGCATTTCTTACTTAGGTGTCCAATGTATGGTATGATTAGAAAACATTACTTAGAAAAATTCACCAAAAATATAGTTTCAGATGATGACAAACTTATGGTATTACTTTCAAACCTGACTGAACAGAAAATCAATCGACTATATGTATTTACAATGAAAGCAATTGAAATTAGGTCTTTGATAATGGGCACTTGATGAAAAAATAGATTAAAATATGATAGCTATTTATTATTTATTACTATTTTGTTATTGTTAGTTGTAACTATTAGAATTAAGCATGTTTCGTTTTCAGATAGTGAAATGAAAGACTATAAAAATTGAAAAGTGAATTGAATCTATATTGTGATAATGTGAACTGAATTCAAGTGAACTCAATTTCTGAATGGTGACAGAATTTGATTGAA
The DNA here is from genome assembly GCA_017141395.1 of Laodelphax striatellus. Lineage (NCBI taxonomy): Eukaryota > Metazoa > Arthropoda > Insecta > Hemiptera > Delphacidae > Laodelphax > Laodelphax striatellus. The sequence continues at coordinate 23,475,519 of CM029530.1, forward strand.
TAGAATCAAAATTGTAAAATTTTCTAATAATTTATTGTTTAATGAATTTATCCTTGTTATCTTGTTACCTTGTTATCCTTGTTGTCGTACGATATAAAAATGCATATACTGTAAACTCATCGCAACTCTTTTGTATGAGCGTGCGCTCAAAACAAATAAACTTATTTATTTATTTATTTATTTATTTATTATTTGACTGAACTTTATCATTATGCTCGCTCATTAAATAATCACATTGACTTTTAATAATTTTTCTTTGGGTAGCTAAAGGAAATCAAAGGAAAAACATACTATGATTGGATGCGATTTCATCAAGGTACAATAAACTTAAAATGAAAAACTATTTTATTAGCTAACATACGCGTAAATAATAGTTTTAGCTTGAGCATATTTTAGAGCTCAAACACTTATAATAATACGTTTATTGGCTTTAAATTCCAAATTTCCCCCCTCCCGGGCCCCCCTTTTTCTGGGGGGTATTCCATATCCGGTAGTCATCACCCCCCGAAATGAAATCCTGGGACCGCCACTGCTGAGAGACCAGCATTGGTATTGTTTGATAAAATAATGACTGATATGTCTGTATGATTCCCACTTACAAATATAATTCTCTAACAACTAATACCAGCTTTCCCAGCCATTTCCATCATGATTTCCCTATCTCCACGTTCCACCCTCGATGTTTATTGGGACATGCGATGAAAAGTGCATCTCTTTGTACTCTCCCATGAGAGAATTTCACTCGAAATACCACATAGAGAGAAAGTGAATTTGGAAGTAACGAACCTTGCGAAGAAAGCAATGCAGATCTTACACGATCCAATAGGATCCAGTGATGTTGGGTTGCATGAGAAGAGCGCAATTTGAGAGGTAGGAACGAGATCGTGGGAGTCTGTCTGCTGACATTGCCAAGAACAAGAGGTCAAGGTGGATCGTAAACGTAAACGCGTCAATTGCACTCGTGAGAGTCTTCAATTGATTAATTCAGACATTTTCGACGATTCAATCGGCACGGATATTGGACTGTTTTTAAAATGTCACGGGACTGTAGTTGGTGGAGAGTTTGGGAATGGAGCAATGGAATGAATTCGAGTGGAAACGGTTCAACGTAGGAATAAAGGATAAAGGATCCTTTAACAAGGTAATCGTTCCACTCCCATTCTACATTTTTCAAAAAGAGTGATTCCACTAATAGGAGTTTAGTTATGCATGCCCATTATTATAAAATATATATATAAAATGCTTAACTTGAAGAGTGAATTAGATGAGCAAGTACCTACGTGAACAAGGAAAAAGAATTGATAAAAAACAAATCAAATTGATGAAATAAATTATTGAGTTGATCTTGAAGATCATTTAGTCATTGATATTAGAAATTAATATTAATTGATATTAGAAACTATACTAGTCATCAATAATGAATATCAATCATTAATATTCAATTTAGTTGTAACAACTAAATTGAATATTAATGATTACTGCTTTAATTATTTTAGTTGTCTCAATCTAGTGGAACGGTCGTTCCACCACCCGTCCCCCCCGTGTTACGAATGAAAGACCGGGACTACTATATATTCTGTAACGAACTTCCCTTTGATGTTCGCATGCCGCCATCTCAATTTACGCGAAAGGTAGTGAAAATTTTAAAATGTTGTAATGACATTATTTTCTTAGATTTTTGAGCGCTTTCATTTAAGATCAGAACGAACTTTCTACGATATAAATTCGCAAAGATACTATATACGGGTATTTTGTCATTTTACTAATTTTGGGATTTTTCAATTTTTTTCAACTTTGAGCACTTGATGTGAAAAATCTGTAATGAGTTGAGATTTCGGACTACCAAAAGCGATTGAAGACATGTTTAAACTATTTACATTTAAAATTTCAAATCATTTAATGCCCGATTAAGCTCTGTAGCTCTGTCCGAATAAAAATTAAAGTTGCAATTTGAAGTTAGAATTTGAAGCTTTTTATCGAATGTAAACAGGGCCACCCAGGAACATGGCCTAGACACTCGAAATGTGACGTCACGGCTAAGAGGCCTACCACTCCACCATACTGTTCATAAACAGCCACTGATCACAACCAAGTTTGAATATTTAAATTTTTATTATTTAAAAATAAATAAATAGACCTACTTACCCACCAAACAGTAATTTTTCAGTTGAAATAACCTCGACACTAGATAAACCAAACACGAATTCCAATTTTAATGCAGGGATGAGTTGTAAACATGAGTTGTTATGGACACGATGTGATGACGTCAGCTGCACGTTTAAATTCAGTGTCTAGCTAGACCATGTTCCTAGGTGGCCCTGATGTAAATGTCGCGATCCTAGCGGTTAAAAACTAAAAGTTTCACACTGTTGCCACCGCCAAATTCGACCTTTTCAATAATAGCCCAGTAAAATTGTCATCAAAAATAGGGTCTACCTTGTATGAAATGGGATAGTCGGTTTTTTTTAGTAATGTTTATGGTAGTCCTGGGATGCTAAATCCAAGTTTTAGACCTAGGCAAACTACCGGTTCATTTCCAAAATCGTACAAAATGGCGGAATTTTGCACTTTTTTTATGTTTGGCTAATTTTCACCCTGAAGAATCTGTTTTTCATAGAGAACATTGTGCATATTTCTTAAAGTATATCAAATTACCTTCAATTTGAGACCAAATTTATCATTGTAGGCCCAACCGTTTGCGAGATACAGCTCTTCAAAGTTCATAAAATAAACGAGAATTTACCCTTTTTTTCAATTTTTCGCAATTTTGACCCTGAAGAATCACTTTTTCATATAGGACATTCAACATAGGGTTGAAAGTAAATTTAAATACCTACAATTTGATACCTGATTGTTATTGTAGGCCCAACCGTTTGCGAAATACAGCTCTTCAAAGTTCATCAAATTATCGTAATTTTTCACTTGTTTTTACATTTGGTCAATTTTGACCGTGAAGCATCACTTTTTCGAATGTGACTTTCAGCAAAGTTTTGAAAGATAATTTAAGAATCTACAATTTGAGACCAAATAGATTATTGTAGACTCAATAGTTTGCGAGATGTAGGCCTTCAAAGTTTATCAAATTGTTGAATTTTTCCACTTTTTCTACATTTCTTCAATTATGACCCTGAAGAATCATTTTTCCATATAGAATATTCAACATAGTTTTGGAAGCTGATTCAATTACCTACAATTTGAGACCAAATTTGTTATTGTAGGCTCAACCGTTTGCGAAATACAGCTCTTCAAAGTTCATTGAATTATCGTAATTTTTCATTTGTTTTTTGAATTTTGACCGTGAAGTATCACTTTCTCATATATGACATTAACATATTTCTTAAAGTATATTAAAATACCTACAATTTGAGAATTAATTGGTCATTGAGGGCCTAATAGTTTGGAAGATATAGGCCTTCAAGTAGATTAGTAGAAGTCTATTCAAATTTAAAATTTCAAATCATTCAATGTCCGATTAAGCTCTGTAGCTCTGCCCGAATAATAATTAAAGTCGCAATATTTGGAATTTGAAGTTTTAAAGAATGTAAATGTCGCGTCAATTCAACAATTTCAGCAATTTGAAGAAATAGAACTCTGACAGGAAATAGAAAAATTGAATCGTTCATTTTAGAATCATTAATGGGGAAAATTTGAGAATTTTGTTCCTGGAATGTATAATAATGGTGTTGGGCAAATTTTACAAGGATTTCATTTTTCGATTACAAAATATTTTTTTCATCAAAAGTGGTCATGTGACCTATCGTAATGGGTTAAAATTTCAATCTGAATTCAAAATCTCAATCTTATTTAACAAACTTTGTGGATAACTGCTTATACATGAATTAATGTTGCTACAATGATATGTCGTTAAAGTCTGGATAGTAAATGATAAGGTGTGATGCAACAGACACAGTCTCAACGTCTTGTTTGTTCATTCAGTATTAACCATAACTGGCTCATTTATAGCTAGAATAATTTTGTAGCACCCAAATAGTGAGGATAAAATATCTTTTATCAAATAACATAGCATTTCACTGTTTAAAAAAATTAACTCTCTCCCCATCCATTGTGTTTGCAGTGTTATACCTCTATAACAAGAAGGTGATTAAACTGATATCCTCTCAAAATTCTCCAAAAAAGCATTCGTCACCCGTCCCCTACCCCCGACCCTATTGAAAACGCTGGTGTGGAAACTAAAATTTGTGTACCAAAGAAAAAATCCCACAAATTTCTATAAGCTTTCAGTAAGAAAATGTTTTGATATAGCCTAAATAAGAATCCCGTCTCCCTCTGCAATATACATTTATACATACAATTTAATAATTATGGGTAGCCAACCCAAACAAAAATGAAAACTCTGTTCTGGAAGCCATTGACATTGGAGAAAAAATTGGAAGAAATTTTGGGGGAGGGCGAGGGCGCTCAATAATTTAGAAAGTTCATAAAAACTTGTTAGCTCAAACACTGAGAGTATGATTCCTGAAAGTTCAGCATATTTCTAATTCGTGATTTTAAGTGGGTGAGATTGAGCGCCCTCGCCCTCCCCCAAAATTTCTTCCAAATTTTTTCTCCAATGTCAATGGCTTCCAGAACAGAGTTTTCATTTTTGTTTGGGTTGGCTACACGTAATTATTATATTGTATGTATAAATGTATATTGCAGAGGGAGACGGGTTTCTTATTTAGGCTATATCAAAACATTTTCTTACTGAAAGCTTATAAAATTTTTTTGGATTTTTTCTTTGGTACACAAATTTTAGTTTCCACACCAGCGTTTTCAATAGGGTCGGGGGTAGGGACGGGTGACGAATTCTTTTTTGGAGAATTTTTTGAGAGGATATCTACTTCGCTAATATGGAGGTGATTCAACTTTATTATCATTATCACTATTAATATTCAGGGCATACATTATGACTACAAAAATGAGTCTGAATAAACGTTAATTTATCAATTTTACCTTGAATTAAACTATAGAATGAAAATTTTCTGAAATGAGAAGAATTCTTGGAAACATATTCTTAACTGCTCAATTTAGCAAAGAGCATGTATAGGCCTGCTCTTGCAACTTTTAAACGAACGAATCACATGTTTTGAATGAGAACTTGTCTGTTTAAATAATTACTTTACTTTCTAATTGGTCCAAAACCCTCACGCATCAATTCCAAGAGAGAAGCATAATTAATTATGATGGCCGTAATTTAGAAGGATCAAAGAATCACCTCACTGGAGAATACATTTCAATTTCAGCTGTTCAACACTATTCAGTTGCAAAGTTTAATTATCGCCATTTTAGAGATGGGCGAATAAGAGCGATGCTGCGGAGTGTTCCTTTAAAGCGGTTCCTGGGATTTGCAATATCGTTTTCTCTCTAGATTTGTGTAGAATCCATCCGCAGTCGGTTCCAACTAAAGCTCTAACTGCACTGATCAAGATCAGTGAAGCGTGTTGTAGCTTTGAACTTTGCAGACTGTGCAACAACTTGTGTGAAACGTTTTAGAGATTAATCATACAATTTAGCTGGCTACATCCATTGAGACATTCAACAAGCTCTACACCTCATTATTGGACATATTCGGATATTCTTACCAGGAAACATAGATAGGAAGTTCAGGTTTTAAAATATTTTTACTTCCAATATTCCAATAAACTATTTTCAACAAATTTTACAGACTTTGGCTTTTCAATACTCACTACGGTGATTTTTGGTTCTCAAGTAACCTCCTCTTTCAAGTGTAACTTTTCTATTTATTCCAAATTGTTTTATTCTGAATCACAAATCACACAAGATATAAACAGGAATCTGAATGTATCAAACAATATTATCATTTTGGAGATAAAACCAAAAAATACTGAATAATAAAATTGAATCTGCTTGAAATACTAGTAGGCTATAAAATTTTTTGTATGAATTCATATGTAAGTTTATAAAGATCGTCCATCTTTGACGGGTGATTGTGGCTGAACGGCTGAACTTATTTCAATTTTGCAAACGCCATTCGATGCATAATTCAATGCTCTTTGAAAAAGATTCAGTAAACTTTTTCGTAGGATAAGTACTTTTCGAGTTATAAGCAAAAAAGTGCTAGAATTTTGCACTTTTTAGGCTCTCATATCTGAAGCACAACCTAGAAACCGTCGCAAACTAATATATATACATGTTATTCAGGACCCCTTAAAGGGGTTAAAACGATTTCCAGCTCTCAAGCAATTTTTTGAAGCTAGAGCACTAATTTTCCTGGGCTAAACTACCAATTTGATAGTGTGAAAATATTTTACTTCGTATCTGTAACCCTTTACTTCCTATTGTCTACTTCAATTCACTGTATAGTGATTTGCTCTGTTGAAGCATGTCAAGAATGCAGAATACGAAATAGCATAGTTACAAAATATGTAAATATAATAATACAAACAAATAACGTACGTGATGACTATTATCACTCACAATGCAATCATAAATGAAATCGAAATTCATTAGAGGGAAAACCAATTAGAAACTGTAGGGAACCAGGGGTAAACGAATTATCCATAGCTCGACTGAAAACTGTAATTTCCAATAATGAAGATGAACAAGAGACCCATGTTTCATATTTGAATCGAATGTATTTGTTTACATGGAATAAATTGTGATTTTTCATCTAATGGTTGTCAACTAGCCCTAGCAGACAAGGTACCTTAGACACAAGTGTATAAGTCACCTGAATTAATCAATTGGACTATAAATTTGAAGAAAATGCAAGCTAAGCTATAGCACGATTCTTTTAGCTTATGATGATGATTGATGTACGCTCGTTTACTAACGTTAAATCAGCTGTTTTCTGACAATTTAAAAGAATTCTGCTATACCTCATACAAAAGCAAATCTGAATAAAATAATTAGGCTAAGTCTGATGACTGACTCTCCTATTTGTCTTTCACCGTTCTCATCACATTGAAATATGAATATGCTGCTTGCAATACCTGAAACATGAACAAACATTCTATTATCATTAGTATAACTGAATCTTGAAACAGATTATATCAAATAATAATATTATTATTTACTAATAAATTGATAGAGAAGTCAAATGTGTCACTTTTCTTCTGCAAATCAGGCATTCTACTCCGCATGCATCCTTTCGACTCTTTTAAAAATTTGTCTGAGTATTATAATAGAATGGAATGGTGTGCCAATATTATTTTATGCATTCTCCATTAGGTTGTGCAGGAGCTTTTGAAAAAAAAATCGTGAACTCATACTATAATATTATATAGTTCCTTTATTTTGCTATGGCACCTGATTGACAATGCACAGCTTGTTTTAAATATTCAAAGTGAACAAGAATTTATACGCTTTGATGCAGTCACGATGATACTTAATAGCTGATAAACTCTTTTGCACTTTGAAAAATGTTAAAAAATATAATGATATACCGGTAATTAATTATCAATCCAATTGCTTCAGCAAAATATAAAGCAGTTTTAAGTTGTTTCATAATTATTTCAAACAGAAATAAAATGAAAGAGCACAGACGAGACTTACCGTAGAGTTGTTTTTTGTTAAGTAAATAAGTGAATTAATAAAACTTGGGGCCTGGAAATTTTAGAAGCTACAAATTCTGATAACCTTAATTTCACAATTTATTTGAGTGATAGTATATAGATTGTCAACATTGTTTGAATTAAGCGTCCACCGAAAAACCAAAAAGCTACTGGCTTGGCAGGACCGTCAAATGTCTTCAAGTTTAAAAAAAAAATTAAATTTGATTGAATACCGCTATTTCATTAGTGAAGTGAGGGTACATACATTCAATTAAAAAAAATGAAGATTGAATTATTCTAGTAAATTGCAAGCGAAGAAGCTACATAAAAATTTGAATAGGATAATAACGAAACTACTTTCTACATGACTTTTCATTCGGAAGCAAAACTTCCAAGATTTGAATTATTTTTCTTCATTCACACTTAAATCTTTTTAACCGAACAAAACTTATTTTTCACTCCTACAAAAGCAAAACCGAAACATTATTAATAAGCTCCTGTATGGATTATCTTAGTATTAACTTCATTAGCTCCTAATATTTCCTTAAGCTGGTGCAGGAAATGGAAATATTTTGCATGCTAGCTGGTTTCTTTCACTCATCAGATAAAATACCAATCAATTGCGGATAAAATCTCACCCTTGATACATTTTCCAAACTGATAACGAACAGTCCAATAGGTTTTATTTGGAGAGGCTTGTGGATTGCAGTCATCATCATGAGTGTTAATGACTTTTTAAACCATGTCGGCTTATCAACCCATGAGCAATGTGATAATTCTCTGATGAGCCGATCACCCTGAAAACATTTTAAACATTAAAACTGAACAATGAATATATCGTCAATTAATCTTAATTGTAGGATCTATGTTGATAGGTACTAAATATAATAGCTATATTGTCGTTTTGTTTTTTGTTTTTTTATAACGGTGATGCCTACGTGAACTCTAGGTTTGTGCATGAGTAATGGGAAGAGTTGATGATTGAAGATGAATTTAACGCCTGTTCAATATTAAATTTCTTTGTTGGAATCAATTTTTGTAATTCGTTATTCTAGAATGGTCAATTTTACACAAAATACCACACCCAATAAAGTTTCTGCAGCTTATTTGATTTGGACCTATAATGGCATATAAAATTTAGATTTGAAAATTTGCAGTTTTTGCTGAGATGAAAACCGCGATTTCTCATACTTTCTTCAGTTTATTGGTGTTAGGCTTATCTACTCAGGCAATCGAGAAAAGTTTGGTTGATAAAGTGAGAAACTGATTCTACAAGAAACATAGTTTTTGCCAATACAGTATTACCAAAATAGATAATTATATCTAGGCTATTTTCATGATTTGTGTAATTTTATTTTTGTGTATCAAATGATGGATGAAAATCACATCCTTCACAAAAATCATTCATAAAAGGTTCAATAAATGTCAATATGTTAGCTTCAATTTGAGCCTTCAAAATAGAAAACAGATTCATTAATATTAAATTAAAATTGTCAGGAATAACAAAAAACTTGTTATCAAACATCAATATCGTAAGAACGTTAAGTACTTTTGATATTGGAAAAATGAAAATTGTGAACTAAGAGAGAACCAAGTGGAAAGTAACATTTTTTTAAACACATTTTTCTTTATTTCAGCTGTTAGAATAGTTCTATATACAGAATCACTCCTGTACAGGTCACTCTGTATATACCGGATATTTGCCACAATCAATTTGATAATAATTTAATACATATATAATCTTACCTTACAATATACTCAACTTCATAATCATCATAATATTACTCCTGCATCAGCAATTTAGCAAGCATTACCGTACCTTATATCGATGTATGTTGTAAAGGAAGTGCATTATTTCTTTCCATTCTTTTGTAGTGTACTTCTATTTTCTATGATGTACATTCCATGTAAACTTTCACGTTTTTTTTACAAAATAAAAATTATAACTTATTAATATTATTCAATCGTACAACACAATTTTGACCTGTGACAATAGTGAGTTTGATTATTTCATTAGCAATAGGGGTTTCAGCAGTGTACAGGTACCTCACAGTACTCAACTTACCTATTTTACACTTTATTGTACACATATAAGCCTGAACTGTTTTTATGAATGGATAAATTAATTTCCAAACATGTTCAGTAATCAGTGTAATCTCCAGGGTAAAGTCTTCATTGGGTTGTGTAAAATGATACTATTACAGTCCAAGTTTTGCAGAATAAGAGACATTTATATTGGAGGAGCAATATTATTAAACTTGTTTGAAAGTGAACATGATTAGCTCTATATTTAAACTTACTTCATCTATTAGTCCTTGTCCAAAAATTCCCAGATTAGAAATCAATAGCACACATACAAGTGATGTAATGAGGTGTTGGTATCGTTCAACCCCCTCAATCTAGAAAAAAGTTCAACAATAAGAAAATTTATCACATTTTTGTGAGCTATAGTAACTTGATTAAATTAGAATTATGTATGCAGGCCCATTTGCAGTTTCAAACCTGAAATTGTCGTCGTCTCCATATCCACTATTTCGATTTCTAATATTCTGCCGTTGATAAATAATTATTTTATGAGTCTAAAGGTGATCAAGAACTCTTGTGGTCTAACATAAATTCCAAAACCCAAAAGCAGAAGGCAAAAAAATTATTCAATAAACATTTTTCCGAGCAAATATGAAACTGGTACCGGTAATATAATTTTAATAGTCCACCTTGTAGACTATTATACTTATGGTTTACAAGAGAGTTTTCAAAGTAAAAAATTATGCAAGCAGTAAATTATAAATTGAAGAATTAAAAGAGTGAGATGTTGGTAGAGTAGATTAGCGTTAGATGGAAATCATACAGTATGAGACTCAATATTGAGGAGCCAAAAAATGAATAAATAACTCCAAGTTTTAACTTAGAACTAGTAACTCCAAGGAGCCAAAACCGTACTCCAAGTTTTTTCAAAGATGAAAATAAAAAATAATATGGAATGATAATAATCAATTTGAAGTACCGTACTCTAATGAAATAAAAGTGCTTCCAATGCGGTAGCGTATGGAATAAAAGAATAACAGAATTATAACACTGTAGGCTATACCAGCAAGCATACGGTTTGTATTAATATTGATATAGCTTTATAATAAATCTTTATTGGTGAAGTTATTAAATTGAATTAAAAGTACTTTATTCGTTTGAATGTACAATTTCAATTACAGTAAAAATAATGTAACAAATTATCTCCTGTACATAATAATATGAATAAGGTTTCAATCTTTTTATTTTTATTAGATTCTAGAATCTTTTAGTCAGATTAATAGCCTTCAAGAAGTACAAGTCTTCTAGTCCTACCAGATATTTCTTCAGTTTTCTATGTAAAGTCAAGAAATGCATTGCATAGCCTACTAGTTCTAGTTCTATTCACACACCATTCTAGTGTGTGAATAGAAGTGGAACAGTACTTATTTTTGAATATCAAAAAATATTTTCAAGTCTATTAGGTACTACACAAGAATGTCTTATTGAAAAACTATCCTTAAGAAATACTTAGGACAAATGCTCAATAAGCTAAGCTACGATATTAAAAAATATAGGTAAGTTAATTTCTCAAATGGTTGTATTGATATTATGAACTTACTCGAAGGTATAAAAACATGTGAATGCATATCTCAAAGCAAACCATCTGGTTGTAAATATACTGCATGGATGAGCAGTTCTCATTAAATGTTTTTACAGTCCTGGAATAAAAATTTGGTAAATCAAGTAGACCGGTACATGATTGGTATGTGCATATGCATAGTTCTAATAGTTTCAGTGCTTGAGACAATAATTAAAGTCGCTCTATGCTCCAATTTTATGCTGGCCATTTCATGTGGTATCACATTGGTGATTTTAACATTTGTCACATTACGTGGTTAAGTGGTAGAGTGGACATTATTGTCCAAACTTCGCCATGTCAGAAAAATAATGAAGTCTCTCTATTCTACTGAGACTTCCTCTCAGATACTACTTTACACTATTCATAATATTTAGTGGAGGATTTCTTCTTGGACTTGGTTTGGTGTTTTGTGAGAGTAAGTGAATTACGGTACTTATATATTTGCATATTTATAATAACTATCAAATACGGTACTGTAATAGTCAATTTAATTGGTACCGTTCCATAGATTCCGGCTATGAACGTTGGATACTACTGGAAACTCCAATATTCAACAAACTCGTAGGATATTATTATTTTTGGGAGGGGGGGGGGGTGATGCCAACATGAACTCTAGGATTATGCGTGGGTAATGAGAAGGGTGATTGTGAGGGATGACGCCTGTTTTAAGGAAGTCGGGACCGACTGCTTTTCGTCTCCTCCGAAAGACGTTTTACAGTAGTTTGTTTTCCAGTCTGATTTCTACTTGATTTTCAGGTTTGCAAACTCATGAGATAAGTTGAAGGTTCCAGATAATATAATATGAGACGTAGATTCAAGTTAACTCACCGTATTATCGCTGTTTGGTGTTTACAAAGCTGACTCAAATAAAACTTCAATTTTCTATTTTTATCTTCCAGCTCTTCATAAGATAACTCATCCGAAAAATGTCCCTTTCTTTCTGTGAGCGATTTCATTCTGCAGTTTTCTGAAAGAAGTCTTTCATCCATTTCTCTCAAATAAATGCAAAGTATTTTCACCTCATGCTGCGTGTGTACTATTGCACTGATAAATAGTACAAACCAACCAGTGTAGCCGACACATAGGACAATTCCATGTAGACTTTGAAGTAAAAGTTGTACAAAATATATAAGAGAGCTATCCATAGAAACTGGTAGCCAATATACATAGATTAATGGTAGCTCATCAACTTTTGTATCTGGGAAGAAAAGTACTGCAAATATACCGTGTATAACAGGAATCACGAAAGTTATGGAGTAATAAACTAGAATCAGACCACCAAATTGATTTTGAACGGATTTATCCTTTTTACAAGCCTCCAGCTTCACCTTCTTCATATTTTCAGACAAGGGCATTTGATATTCAAAAATGGGAGCATCTATAATTTGCATCAGGATTCGTGTTTTCTCTGGATAAATCCCAAATTCTGCCAATATAGAAAAACACAATATTGTTAAATTTATGTTTTCAAGTGCCTTGAAACGTAGCTCATAACTATTCCATTCGACAATCAGAAATACTATCATTTGTAGGCAACATATTATCACTGCTGTTGAATAGGCTAGGAATAAGAAAGTCAATTTCCCAGAAATAGGTCTTCCTAGAAGAGCAAGAGACTGTCTACAGAACTGAGAGCCTAATTTAATTGAATCTGGATAATTGAATACGTTGGACTCCTGGAGTTCTTCTGGTGCAACTCTCTTCCTAAAAATTTGAAAAAAAAATCCATTATTAAAATCGATAGATAAAATCAGAAATCAGAAATATTTATTGCCATTATAAAAACATTTTTACAGTATAAAATTTTTCAATATGAACTTGTAAAAGAAAAAATATATAATACAAATCATAATAATTGTACAAAAAATTATAAAATAAAATAATTATGAATAAATTGAAAATAAAATACTTGAGATTGTAATTATCTTAATGGCATTGCTAGCATAGACAGAATGTCTGATCGCTAGCAATGAGTTGAGATTCAAGTGATTGAATAAAGTGAACACTATAAGAACATAAAAGCTTTTACATTGATACATTTTTCCTTCTCTAGATGATTCTTATATAGATTATTTCCTCTAGCTAGTTGAATATTTTCTCATATTTCATAAAAACATTTATGTGTAAATGGAGCATTTATTTTAATTTGATTGCAATTTCTCATTCTCATTGATTTCCTCCCTACTTTATCACAGATGAGCAGGTAAAAAAAAAAAAAATAATAATAAAGGTATAAATAAGTAAATAGTAGTAATGATTATCAAATGATGATTTGATGAAATTAATAAAGGTGGTTTGATATTTTACATTACACATTAATGTCAGCATAAGAATTTTTAAATCCTTTTTATGCGGTGTTGTCAATATACAAGAAGCAATACCAGTACTCAAGTATTCAGTTGAAAATTAGAAAGTTATTTTGAAGAATATATTGGTTTTACCCAGTCATCAAGAAATTTTGTGAATTTTTGTTTATTTTATGAATCATTAGGTTTCTGGTATCTTATTGATTAGGATGTCGCAGTTGTGCTCGAACTGCCTTCTACTTACTGAAAGTCTGGAGAATCTGATCATAAATTGGTTTGTAATTGATGGACGAGTATTGTAAGTGAGTGATCGGAGTTGTGGTGAATATTTAGTTTTCTTGATAGATAGTATTAAATTTTTAATATATTGCTGCCTGATTGTGAGCACATTCATTTCTTGAAAAATAGCTATACTGGAATAAATTCTAGGTTTACCTAAAGCTGCTCGGATTAAAAACTTTTGTAAAATAAAGACTTTCTTTAAATGAGTGTCGTATGCACCACACCTCTATACAGTATGTGAACAGAACATGTGCATATGCTAAATAGATATTTCTTATGATGTCATGGTTAGCTAACTGGTTGATTTTGTAGAAGGTGTGAATAAGATATTTCATTTTGGAGCAAAGGTATTGTGTATGAGCAGTCCATTTTAAATGATCGTCCAACATAACACCAAGATATTTTATCGATTTTACTTTTTCTATTTCTGGACACATGCAGTTTAGAGTCTCATGATTTTCTTCAGTATTATGTAACATAAGTTTTAAATTTGAGTTTGGTTGTCCATGTTCATTGGGAGAAAATGTGATAAATTTTGTTTTTTTATAATTTAAAGTTAGGATATGGCTCTTCAACCAAGTATGAACTTTCTGTAGTCCAGAGTTAGCTATAATGGAGAAATGAATTTGAAGCTGACAATCAATTGAAAATTCGAGCAGTATTATATCTGAAAATTATATTTTGGTAATAAAACTTTGCCGATATAATAAATTCTGTTGCCTGTGATACATGAAATGGAGTACATGAGACACCATAGAAATGCACAAAAAGTAAAAAGATTCAATACTTTCATTCGAATTCTGTCCAAACTGTGAGTCTATAGTTCATTTTATTCTCTTTATTGCCTCGCGAATTGAATAAATAAGAATATTTTTATTATAAGATTGCAATGAATGCAAGGGGTCTCCAAAAATTTATATCAATTTATAAAAAATGATAATATAGCCTAATTTAAAATGGTCAGTTTAATAAGGATTTGAAAATTATAACAATAAATGTAGAACAATAAAATTCTCAGGGCAAGTTTCAGAAAAATCTAGAGGTCCTGTAATACAGTAAAAAGTAAAACACTAGACTATAATGAATTAAATTTATTGTGTAGTATCATAGTATGCCGTGGTATTCATGTGTCCAGTGTGTTCAGCGTGAGTTTACTTTTTTTTACTGGACTTCTTAAATTCTATGAAACAGGCCATTGGCGGAGTCTATTTGTAACATATAGATTAACACGTAGAGTTTATGGTTGTTAATTACTGATAAAGAGTCAAGTAGGTTCCATAAGAATGGACATACCATATGCTGTTCGACTTACATGATTATTTGAGGCCAACCAACTTTCTATATGTGCTGCTTCAAATTAAAGGATCACTGTTGAATGTAAAAGCCACAAGAAGATTGACCACCTTAAACCTCTGAAACCTAATTTATAGCTCATGTAGTGATCTATTCTAATCCAGAATATTAATCTTTCATGAATCTGACCTCGTAGAGGAGTAATTATTGCAATTTGGGTATAAGTCTCAGGTATTTTGGCATAATTGCCCGTAATCAGTGTACGGTACTAGTGCAAAGTTTTAGAAACTTTTCACGATTCGCTTGAATTTAAAACTTTTTCAATACCGTAATCAGTTTCTAATAATGAAGACAACTACAACAGCAAAGGCGATGTTCTTTCAACCAATTGAAAGATATTTTCCTTTAAAATGATCACGTTGTGACGAAGTTCCCGACAAAAAAAGTAAAAATAGTTTTCCACCAGAAATTTAGAACTAATTCTGTGAAAACATGTATTAATAATTCTTATTGTTTAAGAAGAACAAATTTAAAAGTAGGTAGGTTGATAAGTTAACAAATAAGCACCCATAAATGTAGGTTTATTCAAGAATCTCACAGACACAACAAATATTGTTTTTCAATTAATGTTTAGCTTAATAATTATATTTATTCTATAGGGTGTTTCAGAACTCCCTACCAATGGCCATTGGAGTGGTTCGTAGCCGAGGCGGCTAAGGCGTCAGACTGATTAAAGTTATCAGCAGTCAGATAAAATCCATTGGGCCAGGGTTCGAGCCTGGTTGACGGAAGGATTTTTGACAAATACGGCCACTCCCGTCTTTCGGAGGAGACGTTAAGCCGTCGGTCCCGACTGCCTAAAAAGTAGTCGTCATATCTCATCATCACCCCACTCATTACCCACGCACAAGCCTAGAGCTCATGTGGGCATCATCCTCAGAAAAAAAATAAAAAAAAATACTCTAGGGCATTGTTCCTGGGTAAAAACCATATCTAAATATCATATTTAAATTGTCCAGAAGTCCTTAGTTACTCACACAGCTGCCATTTTGTTTTATTCACTTATTAGTTTTCATCTCAATAATGGTGGAACATATGGAATTGAAACTTTGCACCAACATTTATGACAACTAGACAAAGCTACAAAAAAATTATGACAATTTTTTAAATCCATAAAACAAAATGGCGGCCATTTAAAATTTTGTTTCTTCAATAACTCGGAAACCGTTGATATTACGAAAATTTTACAAGAATCACTTTTTTCAGCAAATTTAATTACAAATCGATTGAAATTTTATTTGTCAAGATTGAACCAATATTGACTGAGATATAGCAGCTTTAGTGATAGGTGACCGCTGGAGAGGCTGGTTGCAGTGCATCCTGGGCTTGCGGCTAAAGTCTGCTACAACAATGCAACAGTCTCTGTCTGCTTTGCATATTATTTTCAAGCGATTTTAGATTATTTTGTGTGAATTTTAAAGACAGTAAAAAGGAGTGCAAGTAACCTCCAAAACAGCAAGAAACAAAATTTTAAATGGCCGCCATTTTGTTTTATGAATTTGAAAAATTGTCATAATTTTTTTGTAGCTTTGTTTAGTTGTCATAAATGTTGGTGCAAAGTTTCAATTCCATATGTTCCACCATTATTGAGATAAAAAATAATAAGTGAAAAAAACAAAATGGCAGCTGTGTGAGTAATGGTCAATTCCCACATTGACGACAACGACACGACGACGACATTCTCATTTCGTTCTGCGCATGCGTCACCAGCCCGCGCTCTGATTGGTCCATCCTTTTAGAACTTCTGACCAGCCGAATTTCTAGGTTAAGTGACTAGGTAGGAAGTTTGAATGTTCGCTGTTCGGAATCAATTGTCAATTCAATTAATAATATTAGTACGACAATATAAATATAATAATCAGTAAATAAAATTATAATACAAACCTTTTCAAGTCATACCGGTACTGCAATTTTGAGACTTGAGAGTTATCATTTGTAAACAAAGATAGACATGGACCAATCAGAGCATGGGCTGGTGACGCATGCGCAGAACGAAATGAGAATGTCGTCGTCGTGTCGTTGTCGTCAATGTGGGAATTGACCTTAACTAAGGACTTCTGGACAATTTAAATGTGATATTTAGATATGGTTTTTACCCTGGAACAATGCCCTAGAGTATTGGTAGGGAGTTCTGAAATACCCTGTATAATAATTATTTATTATAATATGATAATATTATATTCATATTATATATATTTATTATTATAAAATTTAATCTGTTTACACCAAAATTAATTTGACGTCTTATTTAATCTTATTAGATTAACGTTATTGTAGGTGGCATAACATTAATTTTTTGTTAGAAAATTTGCTTAAATAATATGTTTTACTGGAAGCCAATCAAAAACTGGTACCTAGCAATCAAAAGGCTGAAGGCTTAAGTTTTCCTGTCTAATAACTGAGGTATAACTTATAATAACTTAGTTTATAGCATAGAGTAATTTGGAATAGTTATTTGTATATAATTTTTATACAGTATAATACTATATTATACATTATACAGTAATTATACAGTAGCATTCATTATATCTTAAGCCACCGTATTTTCGTTGATTTTGATCTAACTTTGTTTTGATTAATAATTAGAATATCTTAAAAACATGTTGACATATCGATGTGCGGCTTCTGCCATTCATTTTCTCTTGAAATTCTGGATCGAAATCATGCATTACATGACCAACTTAAGTTTTATTATTTAAAAAAATGAAGTTAGATTCAATATGGCGGTTCCAAGATGGCGGATCTTTGAAGTCACAGTAAAGAATTTTTTTCAATTTTAGTACAATCCTCAATGTCACCTACAGTCAAATTACTTTCGTATAAGAAATATTAAGCCAGTTTCATAATTTTCACCAACACTGTATAACGACACATTAGCCATGTATAGAATTTGTATTTTCTTTTATCAGTATTATTTCATCCTGTTTAATCTATTCTAGGATTAGGCTATTGTATTTGTTCAATTTTCTTTTGGTTTTTGATAACATGTCAGAAACAAGTAGGAAGAAGGGGAGAGTAGATGAGATGAGAGAAGTTTTCAACTTCAATCCTAACCAATTGTTTACTCTTCTCTCACTTGAGCGCTCTTGTATCTCGTCTTCATTTTCTGACTCTCTCGCCAGGAGCGCTCTCGATCTCAACTTACATTAAAAATTTAATTCTTTGAAAATATTCCAAAAGATATTGAAAAAACTGAGAATTTTATAAATATCAAACTTTTATTCTTCTATCACAACTTTTATTATCTCCAACTACTATCGATAATATTGAGAACTCACTCATTTCTGTGTTTTACCGCCAAACGGCGCCAAAGTCTTATTTAGAAATGAGATCCTAACCTCACATTCTCATTTCGTTGAATAAATAAGTTGAATTTGAATTTGAGTTAGCCTAGTTGACTTTGATTGTGTCTGTTCAGGATTTCTTATAATGTTTATTTGTTTCTGTTGAATTTGTGTTGTGTTCTTTTGATCCGTTTTGTGAAATTCTAATTCCGTGAATGTGAATCTCAATATCATTAATCTTTTCTAATCCCGTAGATTACAAAACAGTTTCTTCACTCTAGTACGGTATAGAGGTTTCATGATGATAACTATTATTTAGTCGCTCACTGAACGTTCATCTCATTGTGAGTTTAAAAAATTAAAAAATGCACATCAAGAAAATACTTTTGGACGGCTTCAAGTCCTACGGGAAAAGGACCGAGGTCAAAGATTTTGATCCGCAGTTCAATGCAATTACTGGTTTGAATGGAAGTGGAAAATCAAACATATTGGATTCAATTTGCTTTGTTCTTGGAATCACTAATCTCAGCCAGGTAAACTAATGGTTTATTTTCGTTTTCAACAAAGTACATCACATGCAAGAATTTTCTGCAGTTTATGAAAGCTCTACCCTGCTAAAATAAGTAAGGCTTACTTGAGTTCTTCTCTTCAATTTTTAGTCGGAGTTTCTAAAGTAAGCTGGTACCTTTTCAGTAGTCGGTACGGCAAGCTTTGAGACAGATTGCGATAATTTTATAAGCACAAAGTGATATTTTTCTTATTTCATGGGAGTTAAAATCACTCAAATTCTCATTCAAGTTTACATGAGTAACTTAGTCTTTAGCTGCTGAATCGACACTAAATTGCACATAATTTATCTTGTTCTGTGCTTTTGTAACTCAGTTTATATTAATATTTAGTGGTAGGTGAAAATGAAAAGTTGTTAATTGTTTTGTTGGGCGTCAGAAGGAAATCCTTTGACAACTTCACAAATTTATTGTAGGCCTACTCTTCAAGGCTTTTCCAATGTGAATATTTGTTGCCATACCTAACCCAAGCTCAACACCCCAATCCGCGCACTAACCTCACTACTTTGTGAGGTTATTTCAACACAAAGTTATGTGTTTTAACAAATGAAATTCATTTCTCATTCAGTATAAGATGCTGAAATATTTATTATTAGTTTTGGCTACGACATTACTTAAGAGACTAGACTCTACGGCCATCAGAATCTTATCCGATGCAGACTATCTGGAGCCCTGCCGGCCCCTCTTCATAAAGTATTATCATTCATCAATTCATGCATATTCCATGACTCTTCATATCAGAAAAAGTTGCACAATTTTCAGATAAGATGCAATTTACATGTTTATGACACCAGAAACAAAGGATTCATTCTACATTATCAACGTCTTATCACAAGCATGAATCATTATAACTCTAGAAGTATTCTCGTGTATTTCTTCTGTTTACATGATACAAAAGTTTCATGTTATTATACATGGAGAAACATGTCACTAATATACAATTTCCGTGACATGGAAAATATATTCCTAGTAACTTAAGCTCTATAAGTTTTTAGACATTTCATTAACAATTTTTCCATTATTCAACCGATATATTGCTGTATCTATTATATTATATTCAAGTGTATTTCTTGTTTCAGGTGAGAGCTGGTTCATTACAAGAACTAGTCTATAAAAGTGGACAGGCTGGTATAACCAAGGCTGTTGTTACAGTAGTCTTTGACAATTCAGATAGAAGCAAAAGCCCACTTGGATATGAAATGTCAGATGAAATCACCATCACGAGACAGGTGAATACATAATTATATTTTATTTCTATTTTTCTCATCTCTAAAAAATAGAAGACATTATATCCTTGAAAAAATTTGCAATAAATACATTTTTAAATTTGATTAATGCTCTAAAACCAAAACAAGAATAATATAATTTATTTTAGCCTTGAAAAAACGAAAGCTTTTTTACAATGAAAGTTACTCTTTGTTGAATGAGATACTTCTTAGGGTTCGAACAGAATAAGTGAGTGGAGATGAAGGTGTCGTTCGATGTCTTCTATGTAACACGAACACATTGAAATAATTGGAAGTGAATGTAAAGCAGGATTCTTTTAACTTGTCAGAAAACAGCTGATTTAACGTTAGTAAACGAGCGTACATCAATCAGCTGCTTGATGACAATTCAAAAGAATCCTGCTATAGCGGGTGAGTGGCGGTTGAGGTTTATCTGGTATGTTCACTTCCATTCATTTCAATGAGTTAAATAATATCAACCGCGACTTATTTATTCTGCTCGACAAAAAAATCTGCCTCCACAAAAAATCTATCCAACCGGTAACCTTGAAATGGGCCTGGACTAGAGGGAGGTTTACTGCCTCAGATGTCAGAAGAATGTATTCCAAATGTGTGCGCTCAAAAAGTATTCTATATATTGATTAGACATAAAAAATTGAACAATTTTTTCCAGAAAATATATCAAACCAACAATCAATATAATTCATACAAATATTACCTCTAATTTCGGATAATAGCCTACATGGGCATCTATGAGTGTCGTCTGTGGCCTTTTAAGTCCATTTCAATATTTGTTTCAAAAGCAGTCAATTTTTTACTATTGACATTCAATATAATATAGGCTATACATTTTCCTTTTTTTTGCATAGGCGCTGGACTGTTTGTCAACAGGAACTTATCCTGCTTCAAAAATCTAAGCTTTGAATTTTCAATAAGGTCTTCAATTCAATCTTAAATACTTGTTGCAGCAGAAGCAGTAAAGACTAGAATATTGGTTGCAGATATTCCCATTTTATTACTTTTCTCTGTGTGTAATGTTTCTCTCAATTTTCAGGTTGTAGTTGGAGGAAAGAATCGATATTTCATTAATGGATCGGCCGTCCAAAACAAACGAGTCAATGATCTGTTCAATTCGGTCCAATTAAACGTCAATAACCCTCACTTTCTTATAATGCAGGGAAGAATCACCAAAGTATTGAATATGAAACCGCCAGAAGTAAGTTTCTGTTTCGATTATATTGAATTAAGTAATAGAATTGTGATTTGCTCCTTAGTATTACAACAAAATATAGTGCTTTTATATTTTAGATACATGCATCACGCTGCTGATTGTTTTCAGAAAAATATCGTACAAAAAGCAATTATTGGTCCACACCGGTCTCAAAATGCAATTTTATTTCAAACAAAATTTAAAATCTACTCTTATTGTTTCTCTCATCGTCAGTTTTGTCTTTATTTGCCTTATTTGCCCAGAGACTCTTGATTATCATTAAATTTGTAATTATTTCTTCCACTGTCTATTTTATCTTGATAATGCAAAACACAAAAAATAACTACAATATGAAGTTATTAATTCATATTAATAATAATTCATGGTGTATTAATTGAAATATATACAGTCAGAGATATTTACTCATGAAATTCGTAATTCATATTGGACTACGAACGATTCAAGTGGAAATAAATCTATATCGAGATAATTATGATTGATTCATCAGTATCAATGATAAATTTTATTCATGTAACATTAGCAAATCTTACCTGCGCACAGGATTTTTCCTTGCTGATAAATTGATTTCGTAATTTTTTGAACTTACATTTTGTAATTGTGTTGTAAAGATATCAATAAAGTATTTGATTTGATCACAATTCCAACAGTCAATATTTTGATTCTGATTAGATTTAAATTTCATTTACACAGATTCTATCCATGGTAGAAGAGGCTGCTGGCACTAAAATGTACGAGAACAAGAAACAAGCCGCTGAGAAAATCATTGAGAAGAAAGATGCTAAATTGAACGAAATGAATAAAGTAAGTGATGGCTGTACATCAGAAGAAGTGCAACTTTGTATAAGGTTCGAGTTGCTACTCGATAAAATTCAATAATTATTAATTGATTTGATTTAATTTAGCGAGTTGGTGTCAAGTTTATTGAGTTGATACTTTTAAGTTTTTCGATAATAAATATTAAAATAAATTTAAATTCTTTTCAACCACTTTCCTTTACATTTTTCTATGATTTTCCTATGAACTTCTTTTTGTATAATTATGTTATTGTTCATTATTTAGATATTGTAGAACATCGTAAAAAATTGGGGTTTCTTACTGTTTAAATTTATATAACAGAATGTCCAAATACAACTGTCTTTATGATTAGATATTATAAATAATCATTTTCTCAAGTATTGTACTTCAAAATTTAGTTTTGAGTTTTTTCATCGCGAAATTCGAGTGAAAATGCAATAGCCTATTTCAGGAAGTTTTGATATTACTCTTCTTTTATGGAATTGTGTTTGACATGCATTATTCTTGAAAAACCAAAATTATTGTAAGCTCAAAGTTTTCTGAACTCTGAATTCTGGTAAGATGGATCATCACCATAACCTCTGGACTATTCATCTAAATTTTGGGTAGTAGCAGTTTTGAACGAATAGTATAGTAGTTCGACGAATAGTTGTTTCTTCCCACATTGTGATGTATATTTTCGATGGATGGATAAATGTTTTGCAAATGTATTCTACTATGTCACTATGTGTTATTAACTCATGTTTCAGGTATCGATTGCCGCTATTAAACTCGCAAATTCTATTTCTCGAAATAGTAACAAAATTGTGCCACTGTATTATGATTCTGTATGTACTTGATATGTATGTATGTATTTCACTCTGTTATTCAAAAATTGTCTTTTTTGCAGATTATTAATGAAGAAATTTCCCCCAAACTGAAGAAATTGCGAGATGAACAAGGGAAGTACTTGGAACTACAAAAAGTTCAGCGTGAATTGGAGCATTTGAAGAAGATATATATTGCTTGGCAATACCTTTCGTGTGAGGTAATATCATTGATAAATCTAATTATTCTTTTTGTGAAAGCTTAAGAGGCCCATTGGGAAAAGCATGTGGTTTTCGTACCATTGGGAAAAGCATGAAAAACGGCATTTTGTAATTTACTCCTTCAGTAGTGATTTTTTAGCTAGAAATGTGTGGATGGTCTTGATTTGAAGATGAATATTTTTTAAAATTATTGCTGTACCTTTGAATTTTTTTATCATCAAAATGTGATGTTTCTCTCTCATTTATTTTTCATCTTAGTGTGCAACTTCTACTTATTATTCATTCTGACACTTTTGAGAGAATTGAAACACTATTGAGCAACTGACTCGATGGCAAAGTATTCTATAGGTTATTCTTTGTTTAGTGATGAATTTTCATAATGTTCTCATGGAAGTGAACTGAAGTTGTAACAGGTAAAACGTATTGGAATTACAGTTTCATTGTGATTTTTTCCCTTACAGGAAATATCATTGAAAGCTGAAGATGAATTGATTAATACAAAAAGGTCCATACAACAGAAAAAAGAAAGAATCGCAAGTAGTAAAGATGAGATAAAGGAAATTGATGCTAAAATTGCAGAACTTCAAAGAATACGAGATCAGGTGAGTTTAATTCCTTCTCGAAACGAATTTTACATTTCATTTTCCTGTAAATTACATACTCTTCAGTACTCTTTTGAAAATAATTCCCGATTAAAAAGCCTCAGTAACGAGGCAAACTATTCAACCGTACTGATACCATACACTCAAAAATCGTTCAAGTTGGATTGTTTGCTTATCATTGTAATAATTATTAAATTTCATCATCATCATCATCATCATTGTAATAATTTATTGTAATAATTTTTTTTGTGTAATAGAACTTCTTTGTAACGCATTCAAATCAGTAACTAAATTAAGATGAGCAACTGTTGCTCATCTTAATTTAGTTCTGCGATTGATAAAGACGTCATCTCTGTTCAACCATTAAACTTCACTACTCATCTATCGTACTGTGAGTTCTCTAAAACTGAAATATTGTCATTTTGTGTAATAATTTGACATCTTTATTTTTCGTAGGAAAAAGGTGGCAATCTGGCTGAAGTTGAAAAGCAATTGAAAGGCGTAGAAGATACCCATGCCATATCTGTTGGTAAGCTGAAAGTTAGTAAAGACAGCATCACAACTGAGGAACGAAGAAAGAAAAATTTGGAAAAAAGTGTTAGAGACGTAAGTATTTGTCCTGAGTTCCTACTTAAATGAATATATCTTATATTTTATAATATTTCGATTTTCGCCATTCACTTTGCATTAAAATTCGATATCAAAATCATGTATCGCATCACCGGAGTTAGGGAGTAGGGCACTCATTAGAAAAGTAGGAAATTTCTGATTAGAGGCCTACCCAATCTCAAATTCCGAAGGAGCCTAGGTTAGGTTGAAATTGAAAATTTTAGCCAAACAACCTAAAGTCTCATACCTCATCATGTAAAAAAAGGTAAATCCAAGATAGCGGACTAAATTTGAAAAAGTTACTGTAAAGTAGTATTTTTGATTTGAGTAGGATCATTAATCACCTCTACCATCAAATTACCTTTATATTATGAGGTATCAAGCCGTTCTCATACTTTTCACCCACTCTGACAATGTAAATATGTCTCATTAATAATTAAAATATCTTAAAAACGGTTTGACATATCGATGTGCGGTCTTTGCCATTCATTTTCTCTTTAAATTTTGTATCGAAATCATGTATAACATGACCACCTTATCATTTAAAAAAATGAAGTTGGATTCAATTATGGCGGATACAAGATGGCGGACTAGATTTTTCAAGTCACAGCGAAGTAGTATTATTTTCAATTTTAGTACGATCCCCTATGTCACCTACCTTCAAATTACCTTCATATAAGAAATATTAAGCCGTTTCCATAATTTTCACCAACCATGTATAATACTACATGTATGTATTAACGGTTTTCAGGACCAAGCAGCTTTAGCCGAGAAACAAAAATATCTTGACAAGGTGAAAAATATTTTCGACCAGCTGAGATCTGCCGATCAACAAGACAGCGAGGCGTTGGCAGCCGCTCAGAGAAGATACCAAGCAGTTAGTGCCGGATTGATAGCCTCCGATGACACTGGAGAGTCCACATTTCAGGACCAGCTTATCAGTAAGACTTATTTCAATTATTGAATTCAACCATTGCCAACATTGTCTCATACTAAACTTGGTTGCTGATAATATCAGAGAGTAGAAAATGTAAATTATAGTTTAATTTTCTTATAAATTTCGAAGATATAACTGTGGAGGATTGAAGAAGATGAAAATTTATTGAAGTTCTCAGTTTATAATATAGAGGTATAGTAATTAAGATATAGAATTTAAATTTTATCAGAATTGAGATGTAGGTAGTAATGTTATAATATTAAACAAATAAATAATGATCAATTTTGCTTTTTCAAAATATACAGAAACGCAACTCAAAGTTTGGTAACACACTAATTATTAAAATATAGTCCATATTAATCGAAATGAATTATTTATTTCCGTGGATTTGTAATTATTAGTCAGTCAATTGTGTTGAGGATGTAAAATTCATCTCACTAATGGTTGGAAACTATGGTAATAGTGTATTCATGCTCAATTATAATTCAGATATTGATTAATTAATTAGTGATCGTTCATTTGCACAGGGGTCAAGCAGGCGGTTGCTCAAGCTCAAACTGAAATCAAGCAGTGTGGAATGCGATTGAGTCATAATCAAAGAGAGTTGAAAACTAAAGAAGATGAGATGAAGAGAACAGCTTCCGATTTCGCTAAAGAGCAAAAGCAGTTGACAGCACAAGAATCGGAGCTACAGGCTATTCAAGTTAGTATAAATTTTGTATCAAATTATCGCTTATATAATTTCTCCGGTGAAATGTTGGTAGATATAACATTTATAGAAGTATATTTGAGTACAATCTTGCCATATACAAAACTTCCAAACCTGAAGATAAAACTGAGGCGTTTAAAAACCCGCCCGGAAGTACTACATATTATAAAGCATTGAATATTGAAAGGTACAAATTTTAGGGGCATGTAATTAGGTAAAGTTTTCCATGTGATTTCATATCAATCATGCTCTACAAAAAATATAGATTTTTCAATGGCAGTTTAAAACTTCGATTGGTGGCAATGAGGTTATTCAACTACTGCGCATACATTTCATGACACTACTTCTACATGGCGTGGTTGTATTTAATAAAAAAATTGAAAACCAATCATTTTAGTTTTGTGGCCTCATGAAAGTTGAAATGTAAGAAAGTATAAAGTTTGCTCTTCAAATTGGCATTATAGACTTCCGTGTGTTTTTATCTAATCTATTGCTCTACATTTTCAGAGAGAACTCAGTAAAATAGATTATGAAGACGGAAGGATGGAAAAACTGTCTAGTGACAAACGAGACCTGACAAACAGAGTTCGGACGCTTGATAATGAAATATCAACTTTAGCAACCAGGTAAGTGTTTGCTGATTACCCATGAAATTTTATCTTGAATTGAAGATTGGTTCCACCGTACTTATCCCATTAACTTGAAACTATCATCTAATACACATACTCTACTGATGTTCTGATTTTATATCCTGAAACACATTTTTTTCATTCTTCATTACAGGAACCGTATCAGTTTCAATTATTCCGATCCTGAACCAAATTTCAATCGAGCTCTAGTGAAAGGTCTCGTTGTAAAACTTTTCCGCGTCAAAGATCCTCGATTTTCGACTGCGTTGGAAGTAGCTGCCGGAGGAAGAGTGAGTCAATCATGTTCATGTTTTACACTAGGCTAGAATTTCCTTCAATATTTTGAATAAATTGTTACTATTCGGGAGAAATTAGAAAGGAAGTGGAATTCAACAAAAAAAAAAACACTATTTTATATTGATTACAAATTTACACATATTTTTGTATCATGTTAAAATTAATTTCAAGAGATATCCATAGAAGAATCTTGCAGTATTCAACTTATATCATTCCTTTGTAATTACTGTACCATCTGTCACTGTCTATCCTTATACAGGGTGTCCCACCAAGGTTGTATCAGCCATTAAATATAGATTCCACATGGTATTTCCGACAAAAAACGTCCAGTTAACTTTTGTCCTATCGACCTTCGTTTTCGATATATATATATATTTTTTTTTATATTTTGAAAATATGCCTACTTAAATACTCAATAACTCGAGAACTACTTATTGAATTTCAATTTTGAGGCCATTATTGAGTATTTAATGGCAGTAAGTAGGCATATTTTCAAAATATCCAAAAATCGATATATCTCGAAAACGAAGGTCGATAGGAGACAAGTTTACTGGACATTTTTTGTCGGAAATGTTATGTAGAATCTATATTTAACGGCTGATACAACCTTGGTGGGACACCCTGTATATTAAAAGAGTTTTGCAAAACTAATGACAGCCTCTGTGACTATATTATTTTGATTGTATTGGGCCAATTTATATGTGGTTTGCGCCAGAAGAAAGGTTAGTGCTCGTATATATGCAGGTTTTATTTGTAGTTTGTAAAAAAATACGTTCAAGGGGTAAAAAATATAAAATAAACAGCGCTATCTCTCGACGTTTGGTGGAACTACTTCCTCAGTACTGAACTATTCGGAGTATAGTTGGTTAGTGTGGTTCTAGTGTAATTCATGTTTAATGAATGAACCAGGCTTGAAAGCTACTAGTTGTCCTGACAAATCGTCCATTCTGATTGGGTTCATTTAGCGTAGTACGCAGCTTATAACAGCCAATGCGGCATTTCGTCAGCAGGAATGATGTTATTGATTGATGGATAATACTATCACTTTTTTAGTTCTATGTTGTGGAACATTGTACATGAATTCGATTGAACCTTGCTCTGCATTCAACTACAGAATAACATAATTCAAATTATCTGCTGCAATTCACAATTCCTCTGTAAAATGTATGCGCTTGAAACAAATGTAAATCTATTTTGTTTATATCTATTTCACATTGATTGCAGTACCAAATATTTCTTTCATTTTTCATAATTACTTTCATTTTCCAGCTTTACAATGTTATTGTGGCTAATGAAGAGGTCAGCAAGAAGCTCATTAGAAATGGAAGATTGGAAACACGTACAACATTTATTCCATTGAACAAAATTTCTGGATCAGAATTACATCCCAATGTTGTGAAAACTGCAACTTCACTGGTAAGCAGCATATTATCTGGATGCCAGATCAATAACAGCACTAATAATTTTTTTTTATTAATATTTACTGACGTTGATCTATTTTCAGGATTGTAAAATACATGTAAATTGTATATAGAAAATTGGATACATTATACATTGAAATGAATTGTATACATAAGATGTAAATTATGTGAATATACTCGAATGTCATCTCCATTTCAACAGGTCCAGGGAACAATATGTTGCCGCAAAATATAATACTTGTTATTATGAGAGCAATACTTTCCCCTTTTTAAAATGTTTATCCATTATTAACACTTTTGTATCAATTATTAAAACTCTAGGAGAAATTAGTATAAAGTATCTTTGCTCCACTGGATAAATTATTCCTCTTGTGCAGCCAAGTGCCTCTTTCCGCACTAGGTACACAATTTGTCCCGTCTGATTATTTGTTTTTTGCTGTGTATGAGTGAAGTAAAATCATATATTTTTTAAGTGAAAAGTGAAAACATCACTGTATTCATCTTCTTTTAAATCAATTGCATATTCTAGATTATGAAGAAAAAATTTATGAAAACTGCTCTCTGCATCCATTTATCATGATCCACATTATCTTTCTTGACCTGGTATAGTATATATAGTATACAATAGAATATCATATATTACCCGATATTATCGATCATCATCATGGATAATCGTATTGGAATATCCAGTTTCTATTTCATTTCCTATTTAAAATTGTTTCAGGTTGGCAAAGAGAACGTTTTCCATGCTCTGTCATTGATCGAATACGAGCCAGAATACCATCGAGCCATGCAGTGGATATTTGGCCAAACGTTCATCTGTACCGACATGAATTCAGCTATGAAAGTCACCTTCGATCAACGCATATTGAAACGATGTGTCACCATTGATGGAGACACGTGTGATCCTCAGGGTTCACTATCGGGAGGTAAGTCATGATTAGATATTGGCACTAGGCATCGATAGCACGGCATACTATGCAATATAGTGTGTATATATTTTCTAATGTGCGATCGCCTTTTTTTATAGTTTACAGGACTTTGAAATTTATGAATTCTTGTAGCTTTTAAATTCTGAATAATTCTATCTATTTATAATATTATTCTGCTAGTGTGATATTAAATTATTCTGACATAATAATCACAGAAATACAAGTAATGCACGCTGTTTATTTGGCACATTCACACAAATCTTGAGAATCTTGAAAGTTTGTCAACTGATCAATCTCGTACATTCGCTTATAGAACTGGCATTGGCTGTTTCAATGTATTAGCTAGGCGTACACCGGTTAGTCAAGATAAGACAAGACGAGATTAGTCACGTTTAGTCACAGTAATGCACATATTTCCTTATGAAGCAGCACATACCGATGCAATGACTAATCGGTGTGTGACCAAACGTGACTAATCTCGTCTTGTCTTGACTAACCAGTGTACGCCTAGCCTAAGGACTTTAGAACTGTGACTGATGACATTTTAAATATCTTATTGTTCTCTCCATGCTTGAAGAGTTTTAAAATTTGCATAGTTTCATATTCTAGAACCATTTTGTCTTAATCTTAAATAAATGAATAAATAAATAATTAATTTATTTTCCAATCAAAACAAAACAATGATCGAATTCTTTATTCTACTTTTTTTAAATAGCTTTATATTGACCAGCTGACTTTCAGCCTTTCCACATTAGACCTGGGGCCTGCTTCATTAAATTCCATACGTCCTGTAGAACAGGAACAAGTCGGATGCACACTAGACATCGATACTATGCAGTAAATATATTGGAATATAGTGTGTCTAGTGTGTCATCGCCTTTTTATAGTTTTTCAGGTCTTTGAAATTTATGAACAAAATTAATGTTACCTAGAATTGAGTTCTATGAGTGTTAAGTATGTGGTTGTATTACTTATAAGCCGACCCACGTATATTACATGACCATTATCTCAGATAAAGGCTCTTGCAGAAGGCAGAAATTTAATTAAATCTAGGAGGATATTGAATGTTTCTTAATAACTAAGATCATTTTTTAACTATTCAAACTCTTACATTAAAATTGTTGATTAGGTGCAAGATTGTCTACAAACTCCGTTATCAAAGTGGCTGCTGAGCTTCAAGCCCTGGAAGAAGAATATTGGAGAGTTGAAGAAGAACTGAGAAAGGTTACTGCTGAAATATCTAGCCTGACCAATGTGGCAAGAAGGTAATCTTGTATGAGATTGAGATCTTTACCTTACAAGATTACCTTAATCTTGTAAGGTAAACTTGTATGGTAAGGTAAATTTGTATGTCTTTACCGTGTGTCTTGAACTAAAAAAGTGAAAATTTGTTCGATCGTAATACATTTATCTTGTATATTAGATTAATACTATGATATTATTCATTTTCATCATTAGTTTCCTCAGCTCTGTGATTCTTTCAATGCCTGTCTTATTATTTCCCATAACTTTTTATTATCCCAACCTAGATTTCTTATACAAACTTGATGTTCTATATTGATTTAATTCCGATTAAAAGCGATTCATGTGTTGTTTTCTCTGATTTCACATCTTCTTAGACTGACATACATCTATTCATTATTTCACAAGCAATAATTAAAGTTCAACTCTAAAACAAACACATTTTTAATGACAACAATAATTATTGGTCTTGATTACGGCATTAGAAAAATAATGCTAAGTTGTCTTTATCACTCTAATGAAACTTGTCAGATATTTCCATTTTGCTGCATCTCATAGTCATTTTCATTGCTCGATAATTCATTCTGAATTCGATGCTTCCAGATATTCAGATTTGAAACAAAAACTGGAGTTGAAGCAGCATGAGACTGACTTGCTGCGACAGAGGATGCAACAAACATCCCATCATCAATACCAAGAAGAAGTTGACAATTTGAAAAAGGAAATTGGTTAGTAGAATCTATATTTGAAATAAGTATAAGTAAAATGAGTAAAAATGCAATTTTCACTTTATTATGTTATTATTGTAAAGATTTGTGAGCTAATTATGTCATAGTGTAGTACTGTTTGTTCGTCAATTGGCAATCTTTTCAATTTGCATTGAGTTGGAGAATCCTTCAAAAATCACTATAGATATGGTAAACTATTCAGGATTATTTTGAATTTAATCTGTTGATCAATTTCAATAAGTACTACGTATTTTTGGATTCTATCTGATCTTTCATACTTTTGTAATTCAATTTCCTGTTGTATGAAAACGAAAAATTTACTAGAATTTGGTTTTAAAACCCCAAAGTGCTTCATAATTGGCAAGAATTTTAGACTGTTTGATTCGAGTGATGATGATTGAAATCAAATTTACCTTCTTTGTGTTACAGTTGACCTACAAACTCAAATAGAAGATTGTAAAAAGAAAGAGAAAGAAAATTCGAAGAAGATGAAAGAACTGGAAGAAAACGTCAAAAATGCTAAATCGATCCGTGATAGGGAATTGAAAGCTGCTGAAGCCGAAATGAAAAGGTTGAAAGTGAAATCGGAAGAGAGCAGAAAGCAATGGAAAGAACGCGAACAGGTTGGTTCATCTATTCTCTTTAGAATAGAATGGAAATGCTTTGTGGTTTCTTTAGAAAATGAAATTTATTGTTGTTTTCTACAGCTTAAATAACATACTTTTTGCATAATGATATTTTGTTCTTCTAAGGAGTATTCTGTTACAGTATGAACCTTCATAAAGAGGATAATTATGTCGAATAATAATTGATATTTTTGGAAAACAACTAAGCGAAATAACTATTTTCCTTCAAAAAGTGATAATAATTTTTTTCTTGAATATTTTCTTATGAAATGATAGCTATAAATTGATTTCTCTATAAATGTGTACTTTTCAGTTAGTTAATGTTATAATCAAATTGTATTATCAATCTCGTTGGTGAATTATTGTATTGAATTCATTCATAATTGTACGTATCAATCCAATTCTAATCTCAGTGATCTATTTTCAAAGGAATTATTGTATTGAATTAGATGTATCAATCCAATTCTAATCTCAGTTATCTATTATCAAAGGAATGTGAGAGCTTGGATTTGGAAATGAAGGAACTCGAGAAATCAATAAGTACTGGTCAAGAACAAATAGCAGATGCTGGGAATAAGCTGCAGGAACTCAAAGAAGAAGCCCAGAAACTCACAGAAGATTTATCCAAGCTGAAGGTAATGATTAATCATTTCAATTGTTGTATAAGTGTTTGAATGTCTGGTATTGTTCTATTGCTTTCTGGAAATAGTTTGTATTATTATGGAGCTAAATCTTTGTTGTGCTGTGTAGAGAGCCTTTCACGTCACAATTGTTGGAAAAATATCTCCAGATTGTTGATGATTATTTTTGAAAATTGATTCAATTTGATTAAAACATTGATTTATTGTTTTTACAATGTAAAAACACCAAGAAATAAAAACGAATAATAAAATTATCCCCCAATTTTTATTTAATTATTCCTAAAGAACTCTTAAGTTAGAATGATTAATTAAAATGTCATATTAATAAAAAAAAAAATTTTCAAGAAACTTTTTAAAAAATTGTTTTTTGTGGGTTATTTGTGTTTTTTAATATTTGTCTTAGCTTGTAGTTTTATGGTATTTACTTTTGAGCTATTAATATAATGAAACATTTTATTCCCAGCTTCGTCGAAATCTTGTAATACCTTAGAATGCTCAATAGTCTGGAGTGCTAATTAACATATTGTCTGGAATTGCAGGACGAAATAAAACAACTGAAAGCCGAAATAGTATCTCAGAAAGAGAAAATCAGTAAGCACGACGATGAAATTCATAAAACAGCGCAACGCAAAGACAAAATTATGAAGGAGGCTGCTGATGCTGAGCTGGCCTGCATTACTTTGGAGCACAACATCAACAAAATCTCGGGTGAAGCAGAAGATGCTAAAAGTAGGGTGAGTTATCAAAAATCTTTCCATAATGGATAAAAAGACTGGAAGTTGTCAAAACCACAAATTTATTAAAATTTTGAGATACCGATGTCGGTTGTTACACCATTATCAATCTCTGGTAAACGCTGCCACATAATGGATATCTACCACAGTTTCACCTTCACTATTACACAAAAAGTTGAAAATCTTTCCTTTCAAATAGTGTTTTGAAAGAATACAATATAGCCCAGTCAAATGGTACTCAAATACGGGTGTTTCAGGAAAGTGGGGCGAAAAACGTTTTCTCGACTTTTTTCAATACTGATTAGTTCATTCAACTAGTGGGTGAATTTGAGGCTATAAAGTGATTTAATAGTTCACTATCACAATTCTATTTACTACTAGTTCAACTAGTAAAAATTCTGTTTTTTATTCAACTGTAAAAATCAACCCACTTGGAGAAAATATTTTTATCTTTGGCATACTTTGAAGAATGTTTGAAATACAGTAGTTACTAGTTTGTTCTATATTTTAGTTCATTTTACATCATATCTATTCAATTTACTACATCAATGATTCCACGAAGGTTTTGGAAAAAAATTGTTAATGAAATCTGCAATCAGTACCTTTTTTTGCTAACAGAGAATTCGATTGTAGTTTGGACCTCTACTTCAATTCAATTGCGGTCTATTTCGCATTGTTGTACATAATTCTTCTTCCTAATATATTAAATATAATATTTTATTTGAAAATAATACCTTCATGAACAAATTAAATGAAACGTGTATGTAATAGGAAGCCAAATATTATAAAGTATACTTATATTTTAAAGTAAAATACCTACTGTAAAGTATACGTATATTTTAAAGTAAAATATCTATTGTAAAGCGTACTTACATTTTAAAGTCAAATAGTATTTATAGTGTTTATTATGGTTTATTATTATTATGGTAAATAATAGTGTTTATTAATGGGAATTTTCCTCTCGTAGTT
Organism: Laodelphax striatellus; assembly: GCA_017141395.1. Taxonomy (NCBI): domain Eukaryota; kingdom Metazoa; phylum Arthropoda; class Insecta; order Hemiptera; family Delphacidae; genus Laodelphax; species Laodelphax striatellus. The sequence goes on from CM029530.1 coordinate 23,509,826, forward strand.
GTCAGATCTTGAGAGGAAATATGATTGGATTGAGTCAGACAGACAGTTCTTTGGTGAACCAAATGGAATGTATGACTTCAAAGCCCAAGATCCGAAAGAAGCAGGCAAAAAGATATCAGCTCTTGAGCAGACCAAGGAAAAGCTGGACAGAACCGTCAATACGCGAGCGATGAATCTTCTAGGAAAAGAAGAAGAACAGGTAATTTGGTTTTATTATAGGAAAATAAGATTAGTCATTAGTCAAAATTATAAAATCCCTTAAAATTTATCATTGATTTTCTTTTTCCATTGTGATCCGCGGATACGCTTTTCGACCTTCCAAGACATGAAAAAAGTGATAAACTATGTCGTATTGGGTTTTAACTATCGCAGATTTAATGCCTAATGAGATTGTACACCCTACAGAGAGTATGTAGTTACTATACACTCTCTGTAGTACACCCTATTGGCAATTATCTACAACAATAAATTTTTCTAGTTGGAAAGTTATTGATTTTTTTTAATTTCAGTACATACTAAAGAAATCTGGTATTATTGTTGACAACATTATTCTATTCACAGAAATAATCAAAATGTTTCATGCCTATTTCAGTACAAGGAAATGATCCGTAAGATGCAGATAGTGGAGAACGATAAGGCTAAAATAGCGACTGTCATCAAAGAACTGGACAAGAAGAAAAAGCAAACACTGTGTGCCGCATGGACTGAGGTCAACAAGAATTTCAGCTCGATTTTCAGCTCTTTATTACCAGGCGCACAGGCTATGTTGAAGACTGTCGACGGCAAAGATGTATTGGATGGTCTCGAGGTACAGTACTTGTTTATTATTTAATATTTACAGATTTATCAAACCTTTGAAAAACGTGAATTTTTCAAATGCTGTAAACTATCCTAAAATCTTGTGTTTTCGATAAATTAATGTCATTTTTTAATAACTATCTTAAAGTGTTTCATCCATGTCTGTTCTCATCATGTGATAGAACACGCATTGGAACTCATATATCATGAGAAATTTTTGATAATTATTTTAACTATTCTATTATTTTTTTATAATTATTAAACTACAAGCTGTCCCGGCGAACTTCGTATCGCCCTCTTTCCCCCCCCCCCAAATGTCCCCCCCCTCTTCTCCCGACAAATGTCCCCCCTTCATGCCACCCCCCAAAAATGTCATCCCCCAAATGCCCCCCTTCCTTCCCCCCACAAATACCCCTTCATGTCACCCCCCTTATTGATTATAAGGGGATTTTCTTATATTTTAATACATATTATGTTAACCAGTGCTGTAACAATCCAAACTAATCCAAAATCATCTAAATCGGTTCAGCCGTTCTCGAGTTATAAGCGAGCGTACAGACATCAACTCTCTTTTATTAATATAGATTATTCCAACAATAGAACTTGGTCCTATAATCGAGCTATAGTAGTTGAAATGATATTTCTGAAATCCAGGTTCATGAAATTCATCAAAATCTCATGTTTCTATTTAAATTGGAAATACTATATATTTTTTACTTGATGCACGGAAATAAAATTGTCTGAATTCCATGAATACTAAATAGATCGATAGATAAACGAATTTTATTTAAACTCTTGAAAAATGCACTTTACAATAATAATTACTAATGAAACAAAAACAAGATAAGTTAAGTTAGCACATTACTAAATAGTATTGCGTTATTATCTTTTGATGATGAATTTATGAGTAGTTTGAAACCCTTTCCGGAATTAGTGGTATTGTGTTAGTAGTATCAAAGAAATGGACATTTTTTCCTGCGAAGGATGCTTACATATTATTTGTGAATGGGTTATGATAAGGATTATACAGAGAAATGCTAAACGGAAACTGAAATCGAATCTGTGACCGGTGCAGCGTTAGCAGACTGAATGTGTGATGCATAATATTCTTATTGTAGCCTATCAATGGAAATTACTGTGAAGTAAATGTCAATTTCTATTTAATTTTCAAACGTGTTTCGAATAGAAGTCGAATGTATTAGCATACATGATCAATCATTGATTCCAGCTATTGTTACTATCTCTTTAAAAATGAGTTGAATTTGTAAATAATGATGATTGATTTATTTCAGGTGAAAGTTGGATTCGGTGGCGTTTGGAAAGAGAGTCTCGGCGAGTTGAGCGGTGGTCAGAGATCACTGGTTGCTCTATCTCTGATTCTGGCCATGTTGCTTTTTAAACCAGCACCAATCTATATCTTGGATGAAGTGGATGCAGCTCTTGATCCCTCCCACACGCAAAATATCGGTGAAATGCTTAAAGCTCATTTCAAACATTCACAGGTAACCTTATCAAATCTTTATATATTTTTTCGTTCTTTAGCATCCTAAAATAATAGAAAATTTTCCATCATTTTTCAGATCAGGATCAGGAAAAGTATCTTCAATTCTCCTTGCGTCTTGCGCATTCTCTTTATCATCAATATCATTCACCTATATCGCTTTCTTTCTGCTCATTAACTAACAAAAAGGAGCAATAACGGATTATCTGACAACATAAAGGGCCGGTTCATGAGCTCAGGATTCAATGGGATGATTAACAGAAAATGGACGTAACCGTAGTAGAACGACAAACGTTAGCCTCGACATTTGTATTATTGCTCTTATGCTACGCTACTAACCACTAACCTGTCGAGACAAACGTTTGTCGATGCTACGGTAGCCACCCGTTTTAGTCTAGGACTTGGCTAAATCCTGAGCTCATAAACCGGCCCAAAATCTTTAATTTCCAATTCAAATTGCATTTTAGTTTTTCTATGCCGTCAGAATCAACCAGTGCGTTCTTATAGTAGTTTATGTGATGGTTGTATTATGGGAGCCTTTAAACGACGAGTGATATTAGAAAAACTAAAATGGTTGTCAATGCCATTGAAGGATCGAAGCATAAACTCGAAGTAGAAGGATGTTAGCAGCGTGCAGCTATGCACTCATACCCTGACGACCATCTCGTATGACCTGCTCGCATAATAGAAAATCTTCCATCATCAGATCAGGATTCAGTTCAGTATCTTCAATTCTCCTTGCGTCTTGCGCATTCCTTTATCTGAAATATCATTCATCTTATTAGTTTCTACCAGTTATTACTGGCTCATTAACCAACAAAAGGACCCTTCAGTTAGCATTTCCAGAAGTACGGGCATCTATCCGTAAATCGTCCGAGGGAATGCATACAAGTTCGTCCGTGTACTCAAATAGAAATAAACAGAGTAATTCATGCAAAGGAACAGCCCAAAGACTTCAAATGGAATTTGTTAATACTAGAGAAATGAGTTAATACGATGAGTTAATACTAGAGAAATTTAACTGTTACCCATGCTAACACTACAGCCTAAGAAAATTCTTAAATGAAAAGTTACTTGTGTCAACCCTTATATTGCTCTTTCATCTCGACAACATTTCCAACACAATCGCTTTAAAAGACACTTCAATTCTCGAACATGGGAACATTTATCATTGATAACATGGATGTGCTATCAATTATTATTGAAAAAATAATTCTGAAAAAAGTTCTGTGGGATTGTAAGGAACTCTTGATAGTTGGGAGAAGACGATCTCTATGCCTTTGGGGATTATACTTTTAATTCCATCCTGCGTTGCATTTGCTGAGTATTTTTATTGAATGATTAGCATTAGATCATCCATCTAATGTTTCAATCCATACAATTGTTTGTTATGGCTGGGTTTCACGATTATACTAGACGTTCTACTTACTGGAGGCAGGTTACCAGAAGCCTATCTACTTACCTATAAACCATTAACCAGCCTCCAGTAACCAGAACGTCTACTAGGAACGTGAAAACCAGCCATTAGTCTTCTTACTGAATCTTACACTCCTAGTTTTTATATTGTAGCCTACATTCTAATATCCAATCTTCCAATGTTGTTACTTCTCTTGAACAGGTTCCTGGACTGTTGACAAATGAAAAATAGCGATAGAATTGTGTTTTCAAATCTCTTGAAATTATTTTCTTGATTGAGTTTCCTCTCATTCCGAATTAATTCATTCATTTCTTTTGTTGCAGTTTATTATTGTTTCCTTGAAGGATGGAATGTTCAACAATGCCAATGTGCTGTTTCGTACAAGGTTTGTTGATGGAATGTCCACTGTGATGAGGACTGCTATCTCAGACCGTTCTGGGCGCTGAAAATTTTCAATGTATTGTTAAGAATTTCAATAATATGATAAATAATTATCAACTGCTTTTAATTCTATGTATAAATGTTCTTAATATATTTTTCATGTGATTTTTATTCTGTTGTTATTCATTTATTTACCTAATATTATTATAACTTTGCAAGTGCGAAACTAGCCAGCGAATGTTTCTGCTGTGATAAGATCAGAAACTAAGTTGTATTGTGGCTAAAGCCCGTTCGTCTAGGACTTGTTGTAGTTAAGCCCGGATCTGATCGTTGCATCGCGTCTACGTTGTTTTACAAATCCTGGCCATCTACACGCTAGGACTTGTTGTACAACTTAAGTCCTAGGACTTTTTGAGTCCTACAACAAGTCCTAGCGTCCAGACCGGGCTTTATTCTTTCAATTTTGGTGATAATAATAAATTTATCGATCAGAACAGAAGTCAAAGCCATAAATTGGCTTTGGTGCGTGAAGAAGGATAAGCAGCAACGATGGCGCCGAATAATTTAGTTGAAAAATTAGTTATATTAACGTACGGTATAAACTTATTTGTAGAAGAATTAAAAATATCTTGCTGATGTTGTTGAACTCCTTGATGAAATAAAACATCAAATGACATTGTTAATTCCACTATTTTGCAATGATAGGTGGTTAAATTAATCAGGATTTTCATGCTACTGTGGTAGTAATTTTGTCCACTGTGTGTGTAGAGTATTTTAGGTGTGAGGAAAAAGGTTCTAATTCATAACTCAAGACTTTTATAAAGGAAGCAACGCCATTTCGATTGACTTGTGTCAACATTGTCTTGAAAAAAAAAACACAATAGGTACGGTACTTATGGACACTCAGTGTAATATTGATGGTAAGTTCCATATATTTTCATATTTCCTTATGGAAAATTTTGACATAGGCAGATTGCACAAAAGCCAATTAAAACCATCGTAAAATGACACCAAAATTTACGAAACAAATATGCCGAAAATCCTATTGAGCTTTATCAAATTACATCATTACACTGCTGTTAAATTTAATAGGCTTTCATGCAACCCGTCTTTGAAATTAAAAAATTGAGTACTGTACGCGTACGTCAAAAACCCCCGAGAATATAGAATGTCCCAGAACGGAATACTTGGCTGAAGATAATTTCAAATTTTTTCACCAAAACTATTATAACCGCTGATTGTCTCCAAAATAATCTCTTTGATGGCCGATCCTCAATTCATTTCGTTTTTGATTGTATCGAAAAATGTTACGTCAATCTTTGTTTTCTGTGGGGAAAATTATCGGTAAAGAAATCCGCAAAATTAAATTAATGGTAATTAGCGTTGATCTCATCAACCTGTGCTATTCAATAGTCTATCAAAAATTGATATTATAGTTGAATTCAGAAAATTAGTTGGAGATTCAAAATCAATGTAATGAAAGGATTTGAAGAAAGTGAAACTGTTTTAGAAAATGAAACCATTCTGTACCACGATTCAAGGGAAATTTAGATTGCAAGGTTGGTATCAATGTTTCCCACGAGAAGCAAGAAGCTGTCAGTCTGTGCAACTCTTTGTGTTTTACTGCCATTTTCTATGTTTTTGTTTTAAAAGTGTAGATTTTTATGATGAATTCAAGATTGTGATGTGCATTTGAACAAATAGCTTATGTTCCGTGACTACTATTTAATATTTATCTCAATACGTTTCATGGATGGATGAGAACGTATCTTATCCGCCTATCGAGTCCATGGGTGTAGGCCTGTTGTAAGTGTTCAGTGCTGCGATTTACTGCCTATGTTGTGATAGTAATTCACCAATATGGGTAGTTGCTTTAGTAGGCAGAGAAGTTCTCCTAAAAAGGATGTAACTTCACCTGCCCCTTTAAATAGTAAGGAACAAATTACTCCAAGTAATTCCAATCCGCCGTTACAAATAACCCAACATGATACTGTAAGAGAAATCAGAAACGGTCCCATGCCTCCTATCCCGGAAAGTGATAACGCCGTTGGGCCCAGCTCGAATGCAAAAGTTTTTGTAGCTTTGTACGATTACGATGCTCGAACAGACGAGGACTTGAGTTTTAGAAAAGGTGAACATTTAGAAATATTGAATGACACTCAAGGCGATTGGTGGTTAGCTAGAAGTAAAGCTACCAAGCAGGAAGGCTACATACCATCTAATTATGTTGCTAAACTGAAATCCATCGAAGCTGAACCGTAAGTATAAACTTTGCAAATATTGTAAAATGCATGTCCTGGAGTAAGTAATCTTAAGTTGACTTATGAGAATTGAAAGCTATTGTGTTTATAATCATGCTCTTGGTAATAATGCTAGGTTAGGTTAGCCTGGCTCTCTCTGGAGCAATGAACGGAGCGGAGCATCAATTATGAATTCAGTGCTAAGTTTTCGATTCCTATCTAAAAATAAATAAGGTTCTTCATTCTTCAAATAAAGTTTTGTGATATTTATTCTGTTTGGGTAGTAAATAGAGAGTTTAGGCTAGATGGCATCGATTTGGTCATGCTATAATTATATTTCGTTATATAATATATACCTAATTATGCTACCCAATACATTACGGTCATCTTAACGAGGAGAAAAAATTTGTCCACGGGTCCAAGGGAAACTATCCCTCTTGAATAAATAAGATCCCTTTTCTTATCATCAAATATTGACTGTTCAGTGATAGAAGTAAAATGTAACCGTAAGGAGTAACATTTTGCTTCTCGTATCACCAGAATAAATGAGTTGCAAAACAACTGGCGGTGCTAAGTCCAACGTTTTTGACTCATTAGGCTAAAGGTTACATTATATTTGTACTTTGGTGAATTTTTCAATTTTTGCGATGACATGTCTCACTCTATTAAAATAATGTAATTGAAAATATCAATTAAATAATTGTATCTAAATAATTTCTGAGGCCTAAGTTGATGCATTTCTACTGGGAATCCAATTCCATTAGTTCTCCCATTTTTCAAGGATTTTACTTGGACTTATTGAATCAATTCAATTTATTGCATTTCTTTTTTATTTTTAGGCCTCATTTAATTGATCAAATGTTTTAGTTCACCGATTTTATTCTTGTGAGAATACAATCGTCAACACAAATCCTTGAAACAATTCTTTTAACATTTTTCTTATTTTGATACTTGGAAACAAAAGAGTAATTTTGGAGATACATGGCTAGGAGTAGCGGCTGTGAGAATGACAAGCAACTGAAGTCACTCGCTGCATCGCTGAGTTGCCGAGCGATGAGTTGCTTTGAAGTTTTCAGGTGTCAGTAGTGCCTACATTTTCCTGACTGATCATCACATATCAACATTGGATCATTGGTGGTCTTCCACAGTCCTGATCACCCATTGCTCCCCATTTTTCTAATTCACAATGAACAGGAAACTGTGTGATCTACTTCCGGCATGCAAAGCACTATATATATGGTTTTATTTTAATTCAGGTCTTTACTGTGTAAACTAAAACGTATATAGGCCTACAGTAATATCTATTGTAAAGTTGCCTTGCTAAGCTTTGACTAACTACTTGCAGTCAGGTTCAAATTCCATTATATTCTTCTTCGATTTTTCCTAGCCTATATTCAAATTTGAAGCAAATGTTTCTGTTGAGTGGCTCTTGACAGGTGGAGAGCCACAGGTGGTAAGAGAGCCACTTATATTGAAATTGAATCCAAACATCCAGTTCCTTGATCAGCATAGTTCTTAATGCTCATTTACATTTATTAACATTTCTGCATATAATACAATAGTGAGGCATTATGAGTTCAATTATGTGTTTGATTGTTTAGTCTAATATTCCTGGAGTCATTTCTCACAAGTGTCTACAGACTTTAACAGAAAATTTATTGCTGTATGTTTCTTGGTAGGCTGTTCACTATCTCTACCGTCACAATCTAATTGCAAAGAAAAAATATATTTCTTTTCATTTCTTGAATTTGTACATTTTGTATTTGTTTTGAAACAGTTTAATTGAGAGATTAACGGAATGCTTGAAATTCAACAAAAACAGCAGCTTATCAAGTGAATATTGATACTTATTTAGTCAATAAATTTGTGACATTCTTGAATGAGGCAGTATTCAGATTGATATGGTAAGAAACCTTTTCAGCTTTGTATTTTTGTTTAAATCTCATTACTAGATTAACTATGACTATACTAACGAACTATAATTCAGTAATGTAAACATAGTTCCACCAAAAGCCGAGAGATGGCGCTGATTTTATTTTACATTAATTTCACCCCTTCTTTTCAACCAACATACAAATGACACCTGCACATCAAGGACTACTAACCTTTCTTTTGGCGCAAACGGAATTCAAATTAGCCCAATTCAACGGTCACAGTGGGTGCCATTAGTTTTACAAAACTTTTTTAATAAGCTATGATGGTACATTGGTAGTTGAAACATACCTTTCTTGATCAATTCAAATGAGCTATGCAAAAATGTTATCTCGGCATATAAAAAATTATGAAACCAAATTTACAATGACTTAGCTTCAAAAATACGTTTGCATTGTATCGCTTTGATAATAACATGCTTTGGCAGGGCCTTGACTCTTGACTGGTTTATTAATCCTTAATTGTAGGATGGGAATAACGCAATGACTTCGCCCAATAGAAAATTAAATCTTTCCCCACGCACATATCAACTCCCATCTTATTGTTTTTTGAAATGTTTTTTTCTGGATTCCACATTCCAACTGCTAAGAGATTTTTCTATTTGAAAAGTTGATGGTTTCTAATGATCTTTGAAAACTGTAGGCCTATCTTAAGTTTATATAAGCACAGAGAACAGATTAGAGTTTAGACGAATAGAGAGTAACGCTTCTCTATGGTATTATAAGTTTCAAAGTTTCCAGTCATCAAGTTTGAAGCTCCAACCAATTTAGCATTGTAAGTCGAATTTCTCAAAATTCATTAATTAATTTTGAGAAAAATCATTTCAACATATTATTCCCAGTAAATTAGTTTTCAACTTACATTAATCACTTGTTTAAACTATTTTTATATTTCCAAGATTTTCTAAAATTTCCTTTATGTCTTATTTCTGCCCCTAGTAAGATAACCCAAAGCATCCCATTGCTTTGTAGGCCAGTGATTTATTTGAAATAGAAAGTTTATTACTTCCTTGCCTGTGTTAAATCCTACGTCCAGGAAGCTAAGAGGTGTGAAGTGATGTAGGTAGTGCTAAATTCAATGTAGTGCATAACTAAGAACTCCAATGAATGATATTTCCTGTCTATTGACTGATGATGTACACTCAATAACAAAAACATGGCAGCTTCATTATTTTACTGATGTCAAATATCTCAATTCTGTTGTAAAATGAGATGTATTTGAGAAAACCCAAAATTTATCTTAATTCTACTGTTTCAGCATTTAAACTTTTATCCAAAGATTGACGTACAAATTACTTAACGCCCCCGTCAAGCAATCAGGAGTCTTGTTACTCCAATCTGCTGTAGACACTTGAAGCTAGAATTCGTTCTTGATAAGTCTAGTATGAGATCGTCCAATGGGAAGATCCAAGCTAAGTTTACCAGCCCGGCCGCTCCTCTAGAAGGGATAAGTTGGGAAAAGCAGGAATGACCACAGTCTACTCTGTATTGCAGGGAAAATGAACCTCTACGGTTTGAAGGGAAATAATTTTCATTTTTAACTTGTGTTGAAGCATGTATGAAAATTCGAATGCTTTCTTGAACTAAGTTACAACTTTGAGGTAATACAGTACAAATTACTTATCACTCATCAATAAACAATTATTATCAAGTTACTGTATCTTTGTAAAAAGTATTCTGGGCCGGTTGCACAGAAGCGGATTTAAGTAAATCATCAATTACTCATTTCAATGGAATTGTTACTATTGTGAAACTTGGAATTTATCTATTGTATTACTATATCCCTGTGTAAACTATCAAACTATCATTTATATTTAGTTTCATACTATTTCACTGTTCGAACTATTGTACTACTTATTGAAACATTAACAATACAGTTTTTTGAGTGATGTTTTGTTTTGTTAATAAATTATACTATTCATGAGAATTTTAATCAGGCTGGTGGAAACTACTTAGACAATTCACGTTTAGTCACAGTACATGGCAACACACTTTAGTCATTGCATCGGTGTGTGCTGTTCATTACTAAAATATATTCGTAATTTGACTAACCGGTAGTGCCTAAGATGTACGTACATCAAAAGAAAAAAGATACAGTTTTATTTTACCTCACATTCACACAGGAAAAATTATAATTTTTGTACTGCATTTCAATTGACAAGCCTAGGTTCTACTCCCTTCATGTTTGTTACGATTGGTTCAACTATTTATTGCTGCTGAATGCAGTGCTATGTTGTTACAGAAAGACCACTTCCTCTAGCTCCACAATGCGTTTTTCTTCCCGCGATGCCTTTATCAGTTCGGCAGGTTTCACTTTCGTTTTTTTCTTATTATTGCTGTGAGTGTCCCAAAACAAGAAATCAGTGCAGCTGTAGTGCGTGCTCTTTGTTGTTTAGCGTATCCTATTATGCCGTGAATTACTGTCCATCCATCTATCAGGCGTTGTCGTGCAGTGCGCAGCGCTCCAAGTGGCCGACTGCCTCCTCTCCTCTCTTCTCTATTCCTCTCTTCACCTCTCCTCTCTTATCTTCACCTCTCCTCTCTCGTCTTGTATTTCATTATCCGTTGCCGCCGAACGTTCTCATCACGAATCTTGCGCCTTTCTTCCTTTTTTATTCACAATTCCTTATGCTCATCGAAGATACATGACGCTTCGTGCGAGCGTTCAGAGACAAGGCTTGACATTGATCACCTTGTGAGGGTGTCTGCTGAACTGAGCTGGCTGCATTCTGACGTACAAATGAGGAAAAACGAAGATTTTATTTTTGCCTCATCTTGGTGTTGTTTTTTAAGGAAAGTTTGAATGGAATTCCACCTTGCTGTTTGTAGTACCGCTTAAACAAGAGATGCTACATCCAGAAATGATCTCTTTCAGACCTAAACTGTGGGCCGCACCGTTGAATATAGTATATCCTTTAGGTATATGGTGGGCTATTCAATGTCCGCACTTCAGGTGGGTAGGTGGTGAATGGTTGACACGGTTTATCAAGAAGGCTGTGATAATTTTCTAGATGTTCTATTATTATGAATGCTGTATGAGCTATGGGTAAATCATCTACCACCCAGCAGTGCGGCCTCAGAGATGAAGAGGGATTCAGGAACAAGAGATTGTGTTCTAAATAAGTGCATTCCATGTTGCATTAATAGTGATGAATTTTTTATTGATATCGTAGTTGAAGTGAATCACATAGTAATACTACTTGATGATTGTATGGTTTGTTATTTCGACCACAGAGAAAAATTCACATAAAATAACATTTAATGTGTTGATTATGCGTCTAGCCGTGGTGAAGATTTAACGCCGATCAATCTTAGCAGTGCAACAGGGATAAAATTTTAATTTGTAATCGATAGTATTGTTGGACTGGATCTCTTTCACAGAAAGAGACTTAGAAAAACTTATACAAGCAATTCTCGTTTATAAAGTGCGGAACCAAGCTCTCCTTGTAGACTGCACTGGTAAAAACTTCATGGAGAGCCTTTCCTTCTATTAAAGAATGTACAATCTATTAATTAATAAACATCGAATAAATACATATTTTTCATCATCATAGTTCGACATCTGGACTCAATTTTGAGATCAACTTGAATGACTGTCTAAACCACAGGATTTTGTGGATAGATGAATTAGTTTGTAGAAAGCCAGTGATTTATTTTTTAATTTTTGCTTTTGAAAGCCAAGTTTATTGTTATTAAAAATTAAGAGCATTGATGTTCAAAGCCAAATTCAAATTTCCAATTGAAACTTGGTTTCAAATCGACCAGTTTTCTATAGTTGCTTTTTTTTTTGTTAAAATGTTTAGTTGTTTTGAAATTACTTTTCCATGAAATAATATCCACATTAAATTTGATGTTCACAATGTTGACTGTAGACTTGCTGTATACAAGAAATGAAAAATGGTGGTATTGTACAGCTAGATATAAAATTACAGCATTGAATGCTCAAATACAGGTATTTGATGGATGTTGTAGATTCAGAAGTTTGTACCCTTAAAAAATTTTTTCCTTCATGATGTTGGATAAAATAACAAGGTTCATCAAGTCAGGTGATTGCAACATACAGTAGCCTATAGAGCTGCAGAGAATGCTTGATAATTTGATTTAATGATCACAAAAAAAAAACAGCAAAATGGATAGCCAATGTTATATTGGAATAAACTGCACGAGAAACTAATTTTCCCATTTTATGATTCTGTCATTATACTGAAAATTCCTATTAATTTCATTTGTTAATAGTTATCTCAGCTTCAATTTCGTTTACAGTAGTTTGAAAGAAACTTTTATAACAATTTACCACTACCACAATCAATTCTTATTATGATAATCAATGTTGAATGACTGCTGAGACCAATGCAATCACATGCAATATATCATTGTTGTCAAGATAAGAATAAACTTATTTATTCAGCAATGTACAATGATACTTATTGGAAGGTCCAACAGGCTTACCCCTAGGCTTATTGTCCCCATTTCCAATTTATAAAAATAGTCCAAATCTAGATATAGTATAATTCATAAAAGAACAAATTTTCACTTCCAAAAATAAACATTCAAAGTTCAAATATTTAAAGAATAGTTATTTGACTACAGTTCCTTATGTTGGGGAAAATTGTTGAATCCTTCATTCCATCAATCACTAAAATCATTCATTCCATCAATCACTGTCCCTACTCGACCAATAAATTGTAGATAAAGCTATGCTGGTGCTTCAAATAGAATATATTTGCATGTGGAAGAACCTTTTTCTCCATTCATATAACTATTACCAAATAAGGCATACGTTACTCGTTTATCCATGAATGGAAAACCATTTATTACACCGGATGTGTTACCAATTTTCTATGTATTGATATTTTACTTTGATTTAAACATATACAGTATTAGCAATAATAGGGTTTTAAATGTGTAATATAGGTGATATTATCGATTTAGCTTCCTAAATACCTCATGTTTACTCATACATGCTAGTAAAAATTTGAATAATGATCTTTGTTAATAGCATGATTAAACATTTGCGTACTTGGTTTATAACTAGCACTTTAATTCACTGAACTTGGTTAAATTGGCTGATGAAAAATTTAATGTATGTTTTCTTGTTATCTTGATAGCTTAGTTTCTTATCAGATGTGACCCTGTTGATGCAATTAAACGTTTATATCCCGCAATTAAATAATTACTGTACCTTTTCTACATCCGTTATGCTGGGGCTAGGATGGTATCAAATAGTTGAATAAATTGAAAATGTGTTATCATAAAGTAATGATTATGATTTTAATAGTTATTACAATCCTTGTAATTTTACCTTACATAGTTCTGTGCTAGTTTTAGTTTATTTTAGACTGTTATCATGTAGATTTCATGGTGGAAATATTCCAATGTAAAGCAATAAGGTTGTAATGCCAAGTGATGTGTATTATAAATTACATAACAATATTATTCTTCGTTTGCTTCCTACTTCCTATTGCTTGTATGGGTAGTTTCCTGATCAAATATATAATTATGGATGAAATAAATTTTATTTCAAGTCAATAATATTATGTTCACCGTGACTCCTTGAATATCTAAAACAGTAACTTGATATGACCAACCTGAATTTTCAAATAATTTATTCTAAGAAACCCCGCCATTCACTGTTCTACTAAAACACTGTTTTATGTTGCTTCTCCCATTCCCAATGCCTTCATGATTTATTTGGTTGCTAGCTGCACCCCTTCCCAGTTCTTACTGTCATGTTTGTTGCTGCCATTAAAATTTCTATTTTGTCGCGACATTTCAACACTCCATAACACTTCATTTTTACAAGTTCGTGGAAATCAAGCTTTGAACTTAATTTCGAGACAAATCTGTACCTAACAACAAATTTAGCGTATTTTTTTCTTTTTTCTTTCACCTGTATTACCTCACATAAGTCCTACACCCGCCAGCTATTTCTGAGATGGCTATTTTCAGGAGAAATTGTTCTATTCCGGTTCACTGTAAATGAGAGTGAGTACGCAAGATATTGGTTGCCACCATTTAATTAATAAAATTGAACTGTATTTATACCGGTAAAAACGCAGACTTGGCGCCAAGTAAATAAGAGTCTGCGTTCTATATTCATCCGCAGTGCCTCTTTCTCTTTTGCTTGCGTTCCATATTAGATTCTTTATCTCTTTCTACTTGTGCTGGTTGTCAATAATAGAGAGTTTCTCTTATTGCTGTCTGTTTTTAGTTGTTATTTAACCGATCTATTGACTACTGCAAGTGTAATTGCCTGTTTTGGCTGAATGGACTATCATTTCACGCGTTTTCCCGTAACTTAATGGCAGCTGAACCGAGTTATCGTCTAGTTTATGGTGTGGGCTCCTCTCCTTTACATACTCATTTGTATCTATATTTGTCTATTTAGGCACGCAGCATACTTTCTATTTTTAAACGGCCGGATCATTTTACTTCAGGCACACTCACTCGCATTCGCCAGCTGGACTTGGAATTTAGGAATTTATCAAGTCTAATTAGTTGCCGCTACTTCATTGTTGATTGGTGGTGGGGTCGGTCAGTGCTGTGCCAAGTGTCATGCACTTGGAGCCAATGTTCGGTCCTCTCGAGCGAAAGATTGTGTGCTTGCTTGTTTGACAGTAGATAACACTCCTTTCCTAGCCTTTCAACTTGTTTTTATCTGCAACCGTTCTGCTAAAGTATTTCATAAAATTCTATAGGAATTCAACTGTATCTTCTTGATATTTTTGCTATATCATTTTCCTATTCCTATATTACTACACCTCTTTAGCCGAGTCAATAAAGGTTTTTTTTATAGAACCTGAAATTAGAAAAAAGCTGAATTTTTTGCCTGATGTTACATTGGCCGAAGATAAGTTTGTATTTTACTAAAGTCCCTGACCCTACCCCTCTTGCCTTCCCCAGCACCCCTCAAAGTTTGATTTTGCAAGGGTTTCTGTATATCGAACGTATCTCAGCTTCCAATAGAGATGTCGATTCAATCTTTTTTCATTCTTCAGAAAAATTAATTTTCCTGTTTGTCTTTCTATTGTTCCTCTCTAACTGTAGTGGTTCAAGTTATTTGAGAAAGAATGAAAAGAAAGATTTAGATTTTTGCTTCCCAAAATTTATACTTTTGCAAATAAAAGTTTACATGATGCGTTTTACTGAAAAATGTTGAATATATGGCTTTGCTTGAGCATTTCTGGAAACATAACTAATTTGAATGATCACCGTCTATATTTTACACTTTACCGCAGACGTAGGGAAAAAAGGTGCATCAAAGTGCAATCTGCACGATCTCAGGGTACACAGCACTCCAGCCCAATGCACATAATTAAGCAATTTGGTTTAACGAAAGCCATTCAGTCATTGAAGGTGGGAATTTTGCTTCCACACAAATGCTTGTACTGTATCTTTGAAGTGCTTGATGATAGAAAATGTAGATTGGTTTCAAATTATGAGATCACTTGATTTTAACTTTACTCATTTCCAATTGAAAATTTTTAAACTGACCATTTTACCTGGGAGACAGAAACGATTGATTCTATGAGTCCAAAAGTTTACAACATGTTAATTGTTTCCCACATTTTCAGTGTTTCATACCTAATTATACAGAGAGTTTGTTAATTAGGTTCTAGGCCTGTAGAGAAATTAAATTTTCTGAATTTATTAAATACGTGGTAATATCTTGCCTAAATCTTCATCAAGCTGCAGAATGGCCTACTAAACTGTCAAATAGTGAAAAAAGTTAATGAATGAATTTTTCCCAATTCTTCCAATGATTCTTCACTTTCTTTTTTAAGAGGTGAAACAATGTAAACATATATATTAGATTTTGGAGAAAGCCTATATTCTCTACAACCCAAATGCCATTTGTGATTTTTAACATGGTATCTTCCTTGCAAGGAAGAATTCTTTATTACCTTGCATTTCTAGGAACTAAACACAACTTTTCAGTTAAGGCTCTTCTTATACGAAAAATAGTATGGTTGAAATCTCGAGATACTGATCAAAATGTTCGAGATTTATCCACTCTTCAAACACTAATATAAAGTTGATATAAATGTAGAATAATGTATAAATGTAGAATTTGCATTAGCACTTTAAACTTCACTTTGTTGTATTTCATTTTGGTGCAAGGAGAGGTGACCACATCATATAACACTTTCAAAGGAGCCTGCAATCGTTGAGAGTTAGAAGAAAGAGAAGGCAATATTTCCTATTATATACTTGCCTATACATCTTCTCCACATTGTCGACGGGCACAAGTCTATAATAAAAGTGACTGCTTGAAAAGAGACCATATACTTTATCCTTACGCAAGTTATATACATTAACGAAAACTATCTAAATAATGTTTCCTTCTAGAGCAGTTTTTTATATTTTTCTGGATTATTAATCTATGTATTGGGAGTTTAGGATTTTTCAGAGAAGTTATAATGTCATTCCTTTCCAAAATGTGAGACTGAACTAAGGATGAAAGGTAATGCGTTGTCGACAGTAAAGTGAAACATAGGCTATTCGATTTAGTAGATTCAAGTTTGCGGCTGGGATTTTACTAACTTTTGGACAATGTTATAAGAGGTTTTGTAAGGTGAACTTAATGAAAAAAGTGTCGGATGATAAGCTCATCAGCTGAATCCCCGATTACTCATTTCATTGAGGACGACAATACAGGTGCCAGTATTCATTCGAAGAAAGGCAATTGCATGATTTTGTTACAGACTTTCAAGTCTGCCGGTCGCTGAAGTCAATAATTTCCGATTCCTTTCAAGATCAGCTGGTTAACCAGCAAATTATATTCATGTGCCGATGAAAAGTACGCATTGTACATACTGATCACAAAGGTATTAATAAGTTTGTGGTTCGAAAAATAGATAAATAAACGATAAGGACGATTGTGAATGATTTTATTTGAAAAATGGCAGGAATTATTAAAGAAGACATTTCATTTCAATTTGAATTGTGGATGTGGAAAATACGCAGGTGAATGTTTAGGTACTAGAAAATACATTATTATCCGTTAATATTCTTGTAGTAGATGAAAGTTTACATCCTGAGCAGCCTTTTTGACTTATCAGAGTTGGCCTCAATGAAATCTGTAGTGAGAAAGGGTTTTTTAAATGTAAACCATTAACCGCGTATTAACTATGTCAGTGAAGTCTACTGATGGGTTATGCCTTAGCAAGACTTACACCAACTGTGGTTACCAACATCAATATTAATAAGATATAAAGAAATACTATCAATGGAACATTATTTGTCAAAAATAATCGTATTCTAGAAGTTTCCTGAAAGAATAGGACTTCGTTAGTAGAAATTTTTAAACAGTTTCAGCGGTGCCCTTCAGCAGCAAGTTACAATAATGGTGCAGCCGGTGGCTATATTGCTCTATTTTCACCAAGCCATAATTTCCCCAGCAAACCATATAAAATAATGGAACCCATCTATTCAAAATTCAATAGAGATATTTTGCTTGAATCTATTATTGTGGAATAGGGATTCGTAATACTATACAATGATATTATGTTTTATATTTCTTGTAGGCTGACCTATCCTTTGCTCATGTATGAGAATAAGAAAAAATGGTCGTCAATTTGGAAATATCTGTTGAATTATAACTTTTCTGAAAAATCCAACTCCAAATACAGAATAATAGTCAAGAGTAATATAAGAAATTGTCGGATTAGAAACATCATAAATAGTTTTTGTTAACCACATAATATTATGCCTGGATCAGTCCATCAAGCGCAGCGAGATCGTGTTTAGCACACATTAATGGATGGATTAAGATTATAGGATGGTGATTAAATACGAGTTATTATACATCATTTTAAAGATCTTGAAAAGATCTACAAGTTTTACATATAAACCTTCCGTAAAATATGCTTGTATAAACTTTTATTTAACAAAATATAAATTTATGAGGCAGAAATTTCGTTTTTCCTCACATTGTCTGGTAATAACTGTTGAATGGAACGAGATACGTTTAAGTTTCTGTGACATCATTCTAGGTAATAATGTCCTGGAAAATATGAGATCAAGTTTTATTCAATATCTTCATCGAGGGCTGAGATATACCCGATATACGAAACCCTTGCAAACCGAAACTTTGGGGCATAGGGGAAGCAAGAGGGTAGGGTCAGGGACTTTGTGTACAAACGTATCTTATACCAATGTAACATCAGGCAAAAATTCAGCTTTTTCTAATTAGTTCCCACTTAAAGACCTATTATTTCCCTTCATTGACCTGGGCTACTTGTGCTACATACCATGCTCACTCAAACTCACATTCCTGTTTTAATTTAGATGAACATGAATGTTGTAATCATTTTATATTTATAGTTCACATGATACACCCTAGGCTGCAAAGGACTTCACACCCCATATGCGACAAATAAAAAGATGTTGGGGAAGGGTACTAAGAAATGAGAGCTGATATAAGGACTAGATGGAGGAGTACTTCAGTGGTGTTGAATCAGGGAGCGCCCATGGGTAGAGGAGGAAAGTGTATCACCAAATGAAAAAGAGACACCTGGGATTTGCCCAGAGAGGGTAAGTGGCTGAGGCGATTGGAAAAATGAAAAATGGAAAGGCAGCGGGACCAAGTGGAATAGCGAATTGAAGCTTGGAAGAGGCTCTGGGAGAGAGGAGGGTGGACCTGATGTGGGGATTGATGTCAAAGGTGTATGAGGAGGAACGCATCCCAGACAACTGGAGGGAAAGCTTACTGGTCCCAATATAAAAAGAGAGAAAGGAGACACATCCAAGACTGCAAAAAACTATAGAGGACTGAAAATGATGGAGCATGTGCTTAAGATTTATGAAAGAGTGATTGAGAAAAGGATTAGAGGAGACCAAAATTGGAGATGGGCAGTTGGCTTCATGCCAAATAGGAGTACAATGGATGCACTTTTGCCCTGAGAGAGGTCATGGAAAAGTTTGGAGAGAGGAGGCAGCAGTTGCATGTGGTTTTATAGATCTAGAAAAAGCGTATGACACAGTACCAAGAACAGTGCTATGGAGGTGTATGAGGGAAGAAGGGTGGCAGAGAAATATGTGCGGATTGTACAAGATATGTACCATGAATCTCACACCAGGGTAAGGACAGGGGTGGGAGTGACAGAAAGATTCCCAGTAACTGTGGGCCTCCATCAGGATCGACCCTCAGCCCATATCTGTTCCAACTTGGTTATGGATGTGCTGACAGAAAATGTTAGGAAGCCAGCCCCTGGTCAATGATCTTTGCAGATGATATTGTGTTGATGGAGAAAAGCAAAGAGGAAGTGGAGGAACAGCTAGAAAGGTGGAGAAATGCTATAGAAGGTGGAGGGCTCAAGATCAGCAGAACAAAACTGAATACCTTTGGTTTGGAGGAGGAGGCAAAAATGGAGATGTGGGTTGGCAGGAGAGAAGCTAGAGCGTGGGAAACTTCAAATATCTTGGGTCGTTTATATCAGAGGATGGGGGCCTTAGCAGAGAGCTGGATCACAGAATCAAGTAGGGTGGATGAACTGGAAAAGGATGTCGGGCGTGCTGTGTGACCGGAAGCTGGATAGTAAAGCAAAGGGAAGAATATATAAGGCAGTAGTGAGACCTGCACTGATCTTGGCAGTGAGACTTGGGCAGTCAAGAAATCGCAGGAGAAGAAGATGGATGTGAGATGAGAATGCTGAGATGGATGCTTGGGAAGACAAAAAGGGACAGGATCAGAAATGAAAGGATAAGAGAGATGGCTGGGGTGGTGGGTTCAAGAAGGTCCAGGAAAGAAAGGTTGCAGTGGTATGGTCATGTTGTGAGGAGGGAAGAGGACTACGTTGGAAGCAGGTGAGTAGAATGCAGGTGGAGGGGTGTAGACCAGTGGGGAGACCAAGGAGGAGATGGAGGACTGTGTTGCAGGGGACATGAGGAAAAGGAACTGACAGATGAAGAAGCCGGCGAGGAGAATGGTGTGGAGGAGGAAGATAAGGAATAGCGACCCCGAATAGGAAAAAGCTAAAGGAAAGAAGAAGAAGAAGTTCCATAATTCCCTAATCGGCTTCCCACTTGGAGATCAATTTGGAGTGAACTTATTCTGAGTGTTTAGTTGGTGGTCTCATTTTTTCCAATTTTTTATTACGTTGTTTTTTAATAGTTACTGTCCATTCTTCTATTCTATTTGTTAAAATCTTGTTCACTTTAATAGCAAATACCTTGCAAGTGTACCAATGTTAGTTGGAATGTTGGCTCTACTTTGTTGGTACATAAAGTTTTATCTTATTTAGTTCTGAATCTACTCTGGATATCGAACATGAATAATAAGCTAGGTGTGAAAGATAATTTAATCTTGTTCTCATGTAATAACATTTACAAAAAATACTTTCTACGTTGCCCTGCAAATACTTATCAGTAAAATCATGTTCTTGTATCTGCAGAAATGACAGATATTGTTTGTACTATATTACACATATCTTACTGTAATTAAATATTGTACTAAATGATTACTGTACATCAAAGAATTTAGAATTTTCGTTGTTTGTAACAAATTTCTACACGTCTCTAAAATCAAATGTTCAAATATTTTGTTGTTACATTGATAGTAAAAAAGGTATGGTAACTTATGTGCGATGTTATGCGTGTTGCCTACGTGTAAAATTGAAGGCACTCAAAGTCTATACTTCATTTGTATAATGTTGAAAGTTTTATACTGCCCTACCGAGCACAGAATTATCTCATCATCATTTTTACTTTAATTTTAAATACTATTCTCCCGATATTCAAGTATAATATACAACCATTGCTGTAATCAATCACCAAACATACAGATAAGTCCAACGACAAAAAATTTAATAATTAATTATTTTTAATTAGCCCATCTAATCATAGACATTTTGATGGCATGATGCCCATGCAAATTTTTGTATTCTGTAGTTGTGTGATAAAATGTAGACATAATTAAATCTACAAATACGATACAGATAATAATTTGTTGAATGAATGTTAATACTGTATAATCTTATTCTATCATTCAGCTGATAGTTAACTTGAGTCCAACTCATTTTTATTTTTGAATGGTTGCCAAAGTGATATTATCTTGTCTCAATAGAATATCTGTTTCCAGTCTAGAAAAAATTGGCTCATCAACCTCTCATAATATGCAATCTTAGTAAAAAATATTAGCTTAACTCTTCTCATTATTTAACAAATCATCAATCATCTGTTTACTGTAGTCATAAGTGTAGGGTTGAGAGGGCCGACTGCGCCCTAAATTCGCCCTCCTAGGTTAAAAATAAAGGCAGTCATTCAATTCAATTCAATCCAATCATAAATAACACATTTTGTTGCATTTTCTATTCATTCACTTTTTTGATGAAAACAATCAGTTGTAAATTAATGTACACTATTCATTGGCTTCTCTAGTACAACATGAAGCCAAAAATAGTCCCCCAACTGTTAGCTAGTTTATACGATAGTGTCACTTGCTTATATATTATTAGGTGTCGCATGAAATGGATTCATCGATTCCTCTCTTAGTGCGGTTTCTATGATTGATTTCAAGACGAGAAACACGTTAAAACTATTAAAACCACATTTTTTCTCTTAGTTTTATCAATTTTCATTTGGAGAAATTATTTCAAGAAATTAGATTTATATTATTATTATTATTCTTATATAATTCTTATACTGTAATTTCGTTACTTCGAAAATGAATTATCAATACTATACTGTATCAAGTATTGATCGAAATACATCTCAATGGAAACTTGTCACTTTCTTTTTTTCATAGTCTGTTCGAAATCCAGCGCTAATGTTTTTCCACTTTGTTGTGTCATAATAATTCCGGTTCGAGTATTTTGTGGTACCTATGATATAGCAGTGGCCTCTCATAGGCAGTGGAAAATGAAAAAAAGTAAATCGATGCCCGGGCATTAGAGGGAAAGTAACAGATATGCAGCCGGAGTCGAGATCTCATCAAAGAAGCCGGACATACCTTTAAAAACTCCTCAACTTCTTCGACAAACAAGGAAAAACAGTACAACAATGAAGATGACAGTTGGTAGGTTGGGTGGGGCGGGCTAAAATGAATTTCTCTTGCCGACAACGGATGACGCAAAAGAAACTGAAAGGGAAAACTGTCACGTGCTTCGCTACGGGGCTCTGGGAAATAACATGTTTATAACTTGATTTAGGTATGGTACTAGAGGAGAAACGTGATTGTTGGATGGAATGGAGGCGAAACAGTGAGCAGTGGTGAGATGGTGCTACCCATGTCTTCCCTCTGAAAACAATCGCGTCCAATTTTAATAAAGAAGTAAAAAATAATCAATCATTATGACTTTATTGGCGATATTCAAGACTCTTCTCATTAAAAAACCGTATGCTTTTTCTATGAAAAGCATTGCTGCTTGTTCATAAGTTCAAGAGCACTCTGAGTACTCAAAGTGAATTAAATTTGTTAATCGTATTTCTTGTGACAGTGTAGCCATTCATCGGAGCTCAATCACTTGTAACTTGTAATTTTATAACTAGGGAACCATCCCTGATGCATTTGGTTGTTATTTTCTTAAGCAATATCGACACAAATTTATTTACAACATAGACTACTATTGATGAAAATAGTATGCAGTAAGTAAAATAGTAAGTTTGATATTTCTCATTAAATGAAAATTTTAAACAACGTACTTAAATTTTTTCTCTGTTTTTTTTTGTCTGCCTAATTCGATGCCATTGACAATTTACTAGGATTTTTGTACCATACTTTGTTCTCCATCAATAGCTCATTACTCCTACCACTTTATAGGTGTAATGATGGGTTCATGTAGCCTATATCTGTGAAATCATAGTTTTAGATGTTATTAGTTATTAGTTCAAAGTGGAGGAACACTAAACCTATAAAGCTCGCTGTGCAATGGCCTTGCAGTGCTGCCATTTTATGGAGTATTAAAGATTTTCCACATTTTCTCCTACCTTCATTGCTTTATTTTCATTCGTCTCTGTATAGTCTCACAGTACCCTGACTAATTTCTAATTCGTAAAGTACGGTATCATATTGCTGCATGAGCTTTCAGAACAAATTGCCCAACACGCTTAATCAATCATACACTACGCAGTAAAAAATAGTTTATGAAAAAACATAATTCATGTTATGTTCACTGTTTTTGCTTCATAGCGAATTGATGAAAGATTATATTAATATTTGGACGTTATTATAAGAGATTTATTGAAATTCCCATCAAGTACTTAATAGAATCTAGTGAAATTTTCCTATTTCTCATTAGGAGAATCTTTAATTTATTGTGACATTCAACCTTTACAATTATCTCTTCTTATTTTTATTTTATGGTTTCTTCAAGTAAAGTAGGTAGGGCATGTAATTATGGATAAGCAGTGACTTTGGAAGAGAAACATATAACTTGTTACTAAGTTATACAGTACCAAGATATGATGATACAGAACATTATAAATAGTAGCATAGCCTCCTCTACTACATTATATACATTATCTACCCTATGGTATTAGTGTCCAGTGAAATTTAAAAATAATGAATAGTTATGCTAACTATTTAATTTTCCTTACATGGATATGAAGATTTTATTTCTTTTTAAATTTTGATAGAACATAATGAAATACTGCATGCTGCATCACAATGTTTTTCCATGATAAGGAATTATATCATCGAATTCTCAATTTATAAAAACTAATAATCATGTTGTTTTAATCTGGTGATCTTCAGTGAAACAGTAATTTTCTTCACTGAAATTATTAGCTCTCATTTTCCTCAGTTTGCATTTAAAATTCATTGAGCTGCATGAATAAGAAACTTTGTTAGTCCTCATTAAAAATTATGAATTTTTCAACTCCATAAGAGTTGACTGCTTTATTACACACAATTTAATTTGAAAAAAATCATTAGGGTACATGGTACATTATGTGTACCGAATGTTGATTTTGTTTCATGATAATCTATTTTTAGAACCAAATGTGATTGTAAGGTTGAGGGATAAATTAACTGAAATCAGCTCTTATTTTGATACTCGCTACTAATGACTCCGCAATTTCCATTCAGTCGCCAACCAGTGTTACATTGAAGTCAAACTGGTACCGGTAACAGAGTTGTGAAAGCGTAATTTTCCGGAATAGGGTCGAAATATTGACACGCATCTCCAACAGGTCATTATTTCAATTCTAAACACGTCTTCGAGAGGCTTATCTCACGTCAAATCCACATATGCAATAGGATAGGTTTGATCACGTGATAGTTTAGGCCATAGTGACCCTCAGGATCGCGTGCCTTGTTCATATATTTCATACAGATGTAGTTGAAGTAGGCCTTCTCATAGGTGCAAATATAACTGAAACAACTTAATCTAGACTAGATCCTATTCCTCCTATTTTCGGTGAATTGCGAATAATATTCGTGTAAATAGTTGAACAAAAATGCGACCCTGATTGATGTTTTCTCTCAATGAAAATCTGTAACTAAAATTAGCAAGTGACTTCCTATTGCAAAACTCATGTGTTGCTAATTATAGCAACAGTAATTTTCTTCTGATATTAGCATGATTATAGGTTCCAATATTTTTGCATTTGCCAAACGGTTCCTGGGAGTTGTGAATGTCGCATGTGACCGTGATTCTTTGCATTGGTTTCTATAATATATCGAGGTATGGGTTGTGTAGCATAAGTGGCAATTCTTATTCGCGGAAGAATATGGGTAACTGTCAAGGAAATACAGTATCGTACAGTAGATGGGTCTGAGTTCCAGTGGATGTTTAAATATTTGTTGGAAACTTACTTCTTGTTTACTTGAAGTTTCAAGTACAGTATTATTGATTTTTTTCATTTTCGTTCAAATTTACTATTATTCTATAGGCTATTCTGCAGTATATGTTGGATACTACTGTATTACGTTTTCTTTAAATTCCTTTTTTTCAATCTATTCCATATTAGATTACACAATGTTCAGTAAACTACTATTATGTATATAAAATACTATTTAACATATGAAAAAATATAGTGCAGTACAATATATTCACTGCGAATTATGTTCATTTAGAAAGTTTCAATCAAATAAATTCATATACATTTATCAATCTCTCGCAAGTGACTTTATTTTAATATTTTTTGCTTCATATTCCAATTGATAATCAATTATATTATCTAATATTTGTTTTTTTATTTGTTTCAGGTAAGTTGAAATTTCATTGATGGTATTCTTCAATTGAGGTAACTTTTTCTTCCTATAGAAATTAATCGTTACTTGCTTTCTAATGTCTATGACAGTTTAAAACTATAACAGTCTTCCAGTAAGACATTATTAAGTTTCTAGAGAACATTTTAAAAACTATTGCTCCAAAATAGGAAACAGAAAATGATATCTCCTAGAATCCTAGAGGAGCATTTTCACTTATGGTAAAATATACCTGTTAATTCCAGGACTATAGTGTAATTCTCTCCAGTAAATTTCATTCAGTTTAGGCCATCTAAACTATTGTTACCTAGAACTTTTTCAGTTTGTTCAAAAAATGCTGGCACAACAAAATTGTTTGAGTATAGAGAAAGCATACACGCCAAGTAGATTGCACTTCAGATGGGGACGGCTATTTACATTTTTTACTGTATGGCGAAAATAGTTTGTATCAGGCGAGTTACCAAACTCGCGACATTGTCAGGCGAAGTCTCGCCGATCGCCCACTTGATTAAGGCTAAACAGTACGAAAAAAGTTGTGATTCTAGCCCGATAGATAGCAGCACCGTTGGGGCCAAATTACTCCTACTGATTACTCATTCATTTTTCATCCGATTTGAAAAAATAAAACTACATTTTAGTCAGTATAAAGTTGTAAGAAGTCGCTATTGAAGCCAATTTTCGAAAAAATTATTTAATACATTTTTAGAATTGATAACTTTTATAATAAGTAAAAATTTAACAAAAACAGGTAGTCATTTTAAGGGCAAAATTATTTAAATAATTTTAAAGCTTATTTCAAACAAATCGGTTGAACGGTTTTGTCAAACGTGTTTTTAGTTCCAACACATTGTATTTGCGTGTGTATTGTTCACACGTTGAGCAGCTAACTGACACACGCACGCACCGACGGAACGCCTTCGCCCGATACTCTCTCACACACTCGTTCTCTCTCTCAACGCAAACAGGCACATACAACTACTGTACTAGCGGCTCGCAGCAGTCGTACATGCTGAATATCACTCCGCCAGGAATGTTATTTTCTGGTCAAACAATAGCTTCCTTATACACACAGCCAAAGACGTGTATAGTGTAAGGTAGTAAATTCATTTAATTTGGCGACTGGCGAATAACTTTCATTTAACATCTCTATGGCAACGGGTGATGTTCTGTTGATTTCTTTTTTAAATTTGTTTTTACTTGTTATTTAGCCTAAAGTATTTATGTGAAACAGAACATCACTCATTACCCTAGAAATTTTAAATTGAAGTTATTCGCCATCCCCAAATTAAATGAATATAAACTACCTTTTGTGGTCAGCAAACATTTATCCTGGTATTGTAGGAGTGATCGACAAAGTTTGCTAATACGTATATATTTTGAAAGTGATGGTTTAATCAACAATAATTTGTCCAACAATTTAACGATACTTGTACAAATTTCATATAACTTATCTCTTATTTAATTATTATAAAGTGTGTTAAACCTTTTTATTTGTGTATTTTTAAAATAAGACCACTTTACTAATTACTACTTAGTATCAAAATATATTCACAGCAATATCAATTCATGATATGAAGTCAACTAGAGTTGATAATGATAGGCCTAATGTATCGATGGGTAACGTACTCATCCAAGAGACCAACTTCACTTATTACAATATTTACTATTAGTTGATTATTCATTGAAAATTTTTGCAATTAAATTAAATTTTTTACAAGGCAAAAAGAGACATCATGTAATTTTCAGAATAGTCTTATCAGGAAGATAGAGGTAATAATTATCGTTTAAAAATTGTAATGTAAGCAATACCATTGTCCTATTAATCTACACCTAAGATTATAGATTAATAGTGTCAACAGTCAATGGCACTATCTACAGTCCACACTATTAATCCCAATAATCTACACTCACAGTATTAATCTATAATCTTAGATGTAGATATACATCTACAATTCTTAGTCAATAGCAATACTGTGACAGCGGTAACTTTAATGTAAATGAGACTTTATAAAATACTAATGCTAATTCACGAAGAAAATAATATTATTGACATGTCTATGGTGGAAGATTCTCCAACAATACAGAATAAAATGTACTGTACATCAAATAATTAAACAATATAATATAATAAAATAATTTAATAGAAATAATAGGTCGTGCTATTTCATCCAATATTAGTACAGAAAACCATCAAGTTTTTTATTGGTCCTTGATCTAATGCTCATTTATAGAGAAAAATTCAATCGACATGAGAAACCATTATTATTCATTATTCATGCAGAATTAGTTCATGAAAAGAAAATTATCATTGTTAACATTAAAAAAAAGAAAGAAATAAGAAATAAATTTCATTATTCATCCAACTTATAATGTAACCAATACTGGGGTACGCGACATGGGACCGAACGATAGAATAAGTGCAAAACATTGTCTATATAGACAATGTTTACCCTCCGATTTCTCATACTTATTTTCATGCCATTTTACTGTTCTGCAATAAATATTAAAATATTAAATAATGCTGGAGTACTGGTTACTGATGAGGCAAATGCATGCGTAGTTGAGTAGAAGCCAATGTTTGCAATAAGCTCTATATATTTGAGTAAAGTAAACAATCTGCAGCGAAACGATGGAAGCGAGTCACTGTGGTAGGGATTACTGCAGTAATTTTTGTTGTTTGTATTCAGTGCTAGCTGAGACAAATGATAGAATAAAAATAATATTTGAATATATATTTTGGTGATCGTTGGTGCATGCTGGCGCGTGTTATAGAGGCTACGTTCTCTGAGTTTTACAGCAGGTCTTTCGTTTCTTTTGCTTCACAAATGGACAGAATTAAAAGTTATAAAACTATAGATTCTCTTGGTTTTTATAGTTTTCTCAAGTGTCAGTGTTAAAATTATGGATAAGTGGCTCAAACGAAAAATTCCTGAAGGAGATCTTCCACAAGGGTCTGGGTCGAGAAGTCACAAGAAAATATGAGTGTAAATTCTAATTGCTCTCCGAATTGAATAATAAAATCGTGTAAATGTGAATAAAAAAGAAAGTATGACGAATCCTATTTGAAGTTTGGGTTTTACTTGGACACAGAAACTCAGATGAGCCGTCTCCTGATATGTAATGTGATAAGAAAGTTTTGGTAAAAATAAGTAATGCGTTTTCGATGCCGACTAGCTATTATTGTTTCGTTTACGTTACATGTATTAGCCGATCCAATTTTAAATGACCCTCCCCAACCAAGGTGACACCCTCACCATTTGCTTATTGTAAGGGGTACGCGAATCTAAATATGTCCCAAGAATTTTTGGTCTTCGGAGAAGATTGAGAAACCGCTGGACTGGACTGGAGTGCATCTGGATTAAAAATCGTCACTGAGAGCGAGGCGCATGGTGTTATAGCCTCTCATGGGTGAGGGGGAGGGTGTTGGGGCGCGGAAAAATCCAAAGAGATAAATCTTGTAAATTCGATTCCAAACGGAACCTCAGTTCGAATTTCAATCTAAAGAAAAATTCTAAAATTATTTCTCCGTCAATTCTTCAAAATGACTACCTGTTTTTCTTAAGATAAACATTCCTTTTTAAGAAATTTACGAAGTAAATCTTTTTATTTAAAACAAAATAAAAAATCGTTTCAATAGCGACTTCAAGATACATATTAGAAGTATAAATCAGTTTTCAAAAGCAATTTTACTCTAACGGTAAAAGCGAGTAATCAGTTGGGAGTAATTTTCATAATTTTAAAGCGCTTTACGTGGTGGCAATTTTTGGAACTACTGCTGTGGTGTTTAGCCTTAACACAGCAAGTGTTTGAAGTACTCTCGAGTCCCAAGAGATATCGCCACCATCACGTCGCTTTTCCGTCGTTCACCATTCAACATAGGGATAAATCATCTACTTGCGTATGCTTTGTCTATGGTATTATTGTAGTTGAGTGACTACTCTGAAATGCAGTCTACTGCTTCTATATAAATGTAAATTGAAAATTAGAGGTAGTTGAATAAATTTGGCTGATTTTTAATTTGCAATAGTTGAGTAATTTCCGCTAACTGGAGCTCGAGGAAACTATCCATAATCAGTTTTCGTACCACATTTCAGTAGTGTTTTGATGTAAATTGCTGTTTTCGGATGCTATTTTAATAACTTACTGAATTTGCACTCTCCGTTTTTTTCAATCATGTTTTTCACTATGATCTCACTTCTCACCTTACTTCTCTCCCCTCTCTTCTTTCCCATGATCCAGAAGCCTTCAAAATTTTCTTCATTTGTCTCTTCTTGAGACTGACAGTGGACTGAATGGTAGTAGTTGGTAGAGTTAGTTGTGTTTACAAAAGTAATATGCCCTAGGAATCTTTTCTGCATTTGTCGATTTGTCTCTTTGGTAAAGAATGATAGTAGTTTGGTAAAGTTAGTAGTGCTATCGCCTGTATTCCTTACATAAGTAACCAAGAATGAACCCATCGACAGGTATTATATTTGTTCATTTCCCCCTGCTCACCACTTCCGTCCGATTGCCAGTCGTCCAGAAATAAACAAAACCAGCGAATGCCATTATGCACCGTCGACTGGTGCCGTTGCTTGACATGGATTTTGGACGCTAATTACCGTTAATTTGTCACTTATTTGAATGTGAAACTTGTTTATCGAAGCCTGAACAGCGTTGTCATTCCTGAAAGAATATCTGACAGACTGAATTCTAAGAAAAACTAGTCAAATCAAATTCTCGCCTTCTATTCCGGACTCTCACACATATAACACATTGTTCTGCTGTTTTATTTTTTTTTTACATAATTGATGGTAGATTGTATAATTTATAAAAATCTAATAAAACTCTACGTTCCAAATGGTTATTTTCAAAGTGAATAGAAGCCCAGTAGAGATTATTTGCAGTGGCTTGAAAAGTGTAAGATTTTCGAATAACATGTAAAAGTGATAAGGGAGAAAATCGATCTGTTGATCTTCAATCTGATTATCGTCACCGATCAGCTAGCTCAGAGCTTTGAATGATAGACTGTGATACGTCGTGAACACTACCTTGTATTCCAATTACCCTTGGATATCTAGGCTACTACTGTTTATGATGACCGTTATAACTTGTGAGTGGGTAATGAGGAGAAATATGATACACAATGTAAGTCATGCCAGACGGAATATAGGAAATTGAGATTATTTGAATGGGAATTCTTGAGTTTGTTCCACTCAATTTATTCCTCTAAATTGAAATCACATAATTTTTCTATATTTCTGCTCCAATAACCCCAGCCAAGACACCTCCTGATTTTTACAGGATATCCTAAAATCATGAGTAATGTGTCATCTGTAATATAATGTGTAAAGAAATATATGATTAGGGAAAGTGAAAGATGTTTCAATAGTTTTATTTCTCTCTCTTCCAAATTCCAAAACACAGCGAAGTAAAAGAACAGTTCCAAACGCAATCCATTCTCTTCCATAGATTGAATTCATCTGTAACGTGTCTCAATTTTTAAAATTGTGATTTATTGCAATCAGCCTTCACTTACAATAAAAAGAAAATCCAAATGGATAACTGGTCATTTTAATAAGTCATTGAATAAGTAGAGAAATGTGAGAAAAAACAAGAATTTCTTTCAGTTTTCTATTACAGTACTGTATTATTGAAAATAGCCACTTGTCGACCTTCATTATCAATTTCTATTGAAACTCAATTGCCAATAATAACTGTCAACTCATTATTCTCTTAGTTCTCATTATATTGTTTTGATAAAAAATCTATAAATTGCTTAAAAACTGCATACAATAATCTCATTACAATAATTGTTTCCAATTCACTCCAATCATACATAGCAGTAATCCTCACCTATTCTGTTTGAATAAATGTCTATTTCTTAGTCTACTCAGAAGAGATGACTGGATTCTTGATTAGTTCCCATTATTGAAGTATTACATGGCTTGTATATAATCCAATAATATTGTTCTTTTTAAGTATTCAAGTGAAGAATCTTGTTGAAATCTTTTGTTTCCCGTGTCTATTACACACAGGTGGTGGCATCACATACCATGTTTCCAGTTGGCATGAGTTGGCATAATAGTGTAATTATTACTTAACTTTTTACATTGAAATAGGCATGCTTGAATACAACATATTATATTGAACTTAAAATTTAAATTCAGGTTAATTGGGAATTACTTTTTCAAATACGTGAGAATATTGAATGTATAATATATGTAACACATTTTCTTAGTGGTAGTGATTTTTTCAATTCAACTTCAACCTTTTTGGCTAAAATTAAAATAAGTTTTGAAGTTGGACTGCTATTGATCTTTTAATTCTGTTTCTGATTTTTCATCAGTGTTTTCGTATCATCTATTTTCTCGTCCATGAATAGATTTATTTGCAGATATCAAATTTCTATGTTTATTTATTTATTGTTATATTATTTATTTATTTATTTATTTATTTGTTTATTTATTTATTTATTTATTCATCTTCATCACATTACATCAGTTTTAGAATACTCCCAATTGATAGGTGATATGTCATTAATAAAAAAGCAAAAGTTTTACAATAAAATTAAGGTAACTTATGACATTATTAAGATACAGGGTTAGAGAACATTGAAATCCCCCACCAAATATTAAGCTCCTTCAGCTAATATTCTTTTTTTATTGATTTCTTAGACAGCTTCAAAGATTCAAGTTTTCTTATAGTCTCAATTTAGTTTATTATATAATCTAATTCCTGAATAAGGAGAGTTCTTCTCATATGTCGCATGTCTATGAATTGGATACAACAGTAAATTCTTTGATTACGTGTGGGGTAATTATATGTCCTCTCTGACGCAGAATTGGAATCTATGAATATTACTCTTTATGAAAATTAATAATTGATATATATATATATAGCAGGCAAGGTAGAATCTACAGGAATTTTGAAATACCCCAGACCTGCATGAATCTCTCATGTCTCAGTCCAAAAATTACTCGAATAATCTTTTTTTGTATTAAAAATACCTTATGACTGTCTGTTGAGTTACCCCCAGAGAAAATATTACCGTAACATAGATGGGAATAGACATAGGCATAATAAACTGTAATAAGTGTGCTTCTGTCCACACACAATGAGAGATAATTTAAGGATCAAAGAAGTATGCACGGTTTTAGCTTGGAAATGAGATTTTGTATGTGGTCCTTCCATGTCGAAATTTCTCATCTATTGTGACACCCAAGAATTTTACAGATTTAGCTGCTTTTAATTTGCTATCAATTGATGGAAGAGGATTTCTGCTGAAAAGCAGATTTATAAAAAAAAATTGAAATTGAATATCTGCTAATGGAAATAATCTCAGTCGTCAATCTTCTCATTATTTCGGATGATTTTTATCATCATTACTAATTTACATTCTGTTTCAATTACTTGAAACATTTAATCCAATCCAGGTGTTGGACAAATTTCCTTATCCTATACGGGGAGCATGTAAATTAATCATAATCTTAAATCAATTCATATTAATGAATTTCGTATCTTAATTAATCAATTAAACCTCAAATTGATCCATTATCTGTCGTCAATCCTTGTGTCCACACTTTGTCGATTTTTGTGTGCTGCACAGCATGCGTCACAGCGTCATAGCAAATGCTGTGCAGCACATGACGCATGCGGTGCAGTATTCGTTTTTCCGCCTAATTTTAATGGGATGCATGAATCGCAAGACGAACAGAAAGATGAAACAAAAGTCGAAAAGAAAATCGACCAACTGTGGACTTGGCTAATAATTGACATACTGTTGAGTTTTCAATGTTTCGATTCCTGGATAGATCTGATACTTTTCAATCAGCTTCACTGTCCATGCTCTCCTGATATCAAGCAGATGCCGTTATTCGCTCAAGTTGAGAAGAAGCGTTTCAGGTCAGTTCCAGTGAGAAAAAAAGTTTTTGGAACTGACCATCTTACCAAGATGATGAAATGAAAAGCAAAATGGTTTTTCGTGTCCGAATTGATAATAATTTGACGGTTGGAAGCGATTCTCAGGTGTGATAGTGGTGAAGCCGGATGCGGCACGTTGCTAGGCCGGTATTAGCACAGATACAGAGCAAGAGAGAGGCAGTGAGTAGAAAAGTAATACAAGAGAAAGAAGAAAGAATGGTCGGAGGCTGGTTCCAAGTCTGGTTGGATGCTTTTCTCAATGATCTTGTAAGCGATTCTAGTGTGGCTTCCGGGCTCCACTTTTGCCGCGCCAACTGGGACATTTCAAATCACCTCCGATAACATCTCACCTATTCTGTTTCTATTTTTTATACAAATCGATTTAGTCTATCCATGATAATGATAGTCCCCATGTTGATTGACGCACTTTTCATTAACCCTGCTCACTAGAAAAGAAATAGCTTAGACTTGTCCTAGGAAATATCTGATTTAATTGGCATTTTCATGTATAAGCTACAAAGAAATCCAACAGATGGATGGATTGAACTACTTGTGTGCCTCTGTTTATAATTCGCTACTGAAGATTTTTCAATTGATTAGACGGAGATTTCCAGATTATTATCAGGAGAGCGCCTGAATTGGAATTCAGATTAATTTCTCCTAGAAATCTATCCAGTTTGATGATTCAAAGCTGCAGTGATCAAGAGGTATTGTTGTTAATAAGATGTTTACCGTAGCTTGGAAAACGACACACCTGATATGTTGAACTGTTTATCATTAAAGATTGTACTTAGAACGTTTTTAATTCAGATTTTTGTTTTTTACAATACCTTTGGATCCAAACTCATTTCTACAGCTTCAATATTCTGGTAAAATACAAGAATTTGGGGTATGAAAGATGGTCATTTAGGTCGGATTAATATGTTTCTTTAAAAATCCGTAGACCATCTCACCCAGAACGCAAAAAATTTATTAAAGAATTCTTTTCAAACATAAATAAATTATGCTTATTAATGAACGTAGATTACTTGTTCGAATTTGAAAGGAATATAGAAGACTAGAACTTGGTACAGTATGAGTTTCACTAGTTATCAGTTATCACTAGTTATACTACGTATTATGATGTAACCTGATTGCACTTAGTTTAAACCATAAAATAGGAATGGATAGATTTTCTATGGTCGAACCTTCTCTAGGTTTTGGAGTAGTATGTAATATACGTTTTGTATTAATGGTTGTAATTCATCTTTGAATAGTTTTTATGTGTGTTTTATTAAAGAAGATTGAATTTTGTTTTTATTACTGTATCCTTGAATACTTTTTGATTGTATCATTGCGCCAGTGCACTTACTAAATTGTCTTCATAAAATCACTTTCAGAGTACACGTACGTACGTAAATGAAGTGAATTACTGAAGAACTGCATGAATTTACAATACAACTTGTAAATTGTATTGAGAAGCCTAAAATCGATTATATCCAGGAAAAATATGAATCGAATAATTTCATAATCATTGAAGAAGTGAGAAAAGTATACACTTTGATAAATTAGAAAAGAATATGATTTTTTAAATTAATTTTGTAAACTGTTGGTCAAGTCTTCTCATAGTTTTTGTTTGATGTTTGCCTTATTTTTGAGGTTGACGTTCAAATTGCTCGTTCATCTGCAAAAATGCATGGTGGAAATAATCAATCTGTTGTGCAGGAGCGGCGCAGTATTGTTTTTATGTCGGGTTTTGCCTTCGTCGTTGCAAACTCCATTTGCCTGTTACTAATCAAAAGGATGCTGCAACAAGTTTTTGTATTCAATCTTCTTCCTCTTCCAATTATTCAGCTTTACATTTTCCTCAGTCATGGAACTACTGTATTATCCTTCGGTGAACTCAAGCTTCCCACAACCTGATTATTGTTTGCTCTTGTTCGTTGGATGAATGAATTAATTTATTCCTGAAAATGCAGAGTATTGAATCTAAAGACTCATATGCTCAAATTAGGTTTCTCTCCTGAAATTTAAATGAATCACTTGAAATAAATCTATCACGCTAGATAGATAGATAGATTTGTATGGAAATTGTCAAAACTTAAAAATCATTTATTGTTGTAAGTTAATGTGAAAGAAAAAATATTAACTCTTTAAAAAATATAACACTAAAATATAACTCAATAATTTGAATGCCATTTAGTCTTGTTCTCGAGCATGAACAAGCTCATACGTTTTCTACCACCAGCTTCAAAGAGTGGCGAGGTGATCTCTAAGACAATGAGTTTCTTGTGATCAAGTTCAAAATAAAAACAATGCAGATGTATGTGAAGTAAAATGAATAATAAAATTTTAATAAAAATTGAGAAAAGTAAGGAAATTGAAAGTAGTAGTTTTTAAAAGTCAAACACTTATGAACCCTAATTTATAACTAACTTGTGTTGCTTTACTACTGTTTTGATAATGGACTCTAGTCTCAATAGTATTGAATATTTTTATTTAATTTTATGTAGCTTAACTGAGTAACTCATATACTTATGATTTGTTTGAATTATGCATTCTGTAAGCTGTGGTACTAGTTTTTCCGCAATAGATTTATTTTTCTGTTTAGTGTTATCTTACAATAAGAGATTTCCAAATCTGCGCTGTTTCCTTTTAATTAATTCATTTCTACTTCAATTCATTATTAATTCTCATTATTTCTACTTGTGTTTTAATTCTATCAATTGGTTTTAATTCTGAGAAGTTCCTATCGTGAGTTCTTAACCCTTTGTTTACTAATGAATACTCTACTTCTGCAATAAGGTGTTTGTGAATTGGCGTTTTTGCTTTTTTTCAAGTGAGGTTGATGGAGGCGGCTTCCTGTTTGAGGTGGATCAGTTTTGCAGCAGCGACTAGGATGTGTACGGTACAGTTAAACGGAAACGACTAGAAACAGGATTACGTTGTTGCTAGAGACTTTTTCGTATGTGTGTGTGTGTGTGTGTGTGTGTGTGTGTGTGTGTGTGTGTGTGTGTGTGTGTGTGTGTGTGTGTGTGTGTGTGACAGCGTCAATGCGAGTCCATTCAGTTGTCTCTGAAGGCAACCGGTTGTCGTGTGATAAGTTGTGTCCATTGTGATGGCACCGCTGCAATCGGGTTATGTAGCTACCCCTATTTGGCTGACTCATTCCCATTGACATCACCGCGCCGCGCTTCAACCTTGAACTGAGCCGGGATGTAGGTTATAGTACTGGGAAATGGTGGACCGAGTGAGGTTTTGAGGTCAGGGGTCAGGCGAATGTCTGTCCATCATCATCATACGTGTAGTGGCTGAGGGGTGAGGCTCTGCTCTAGCCTCATCCGAAACCAGGGCAAATCGATACGAGAAGCACCGAGACTTGGTCCATTCCATTCTGTAAGAACCCGCACTCGGTGTATGTGCCGCCTGCTGACTGTGTTCATTCATTAATTTATGTTTGCATTCAACTGCCATGTAACTTTGTAGCGGCAGCTTTCGTTTGCGATTGACTGCGTTGAGCTATTGGGTCCAGTTGCCCCCTTAATAATGCAGCTGGGGAACGGTTGCATGAATTAATATTGCAACTCGTACATGCGTACAGTTGTTGAATCTCATTTCCAAATTCTGGTATTCGTTTGAAGGTTAGGTTGAGTTGTTTGAAAACAGACGTCGTTTAATTTCTGGTTATTCGTTACATCAATTCGAGGAACATTAAGATGACTGTTTCGTTGGCTTCTATTTATTTATACATTATCATTACATAACATCAATGTCTGGTAATGCTCCCATTTGATAGGTAATTGGTCAAAATGTAGTACATAGGTCATTGTAACAAGTCTTATAATAATAATAATAAGGTCCTCCTGGGGCCTGTTGCATGAGAAAATACAAGCTAGTAATACTAGTTGTCACTATGGTAACTTGCCATCTGACAACTAGTATTTTCTCATGCAATAGGCCCCAGATTCTTATTCATGATTTTTTCAATTTCTAAAAATTTGCAGAATCTCAAACTTTTTATTCCCATAAAAGGCTGACTTATAAATCCCTCGAAACACTAATCAATTGAAGATGTTGTGCAAATACTCTCCAAATGAAAATACGAAATACAATACGGTATTTGCAAGAGTCTTCCTGCTGGAGACTGGAAAAATATTTGACATTAATTATTTTTCAAATGTTTTGCTCATTAATTGTCTTATTTGTTCATTTCTTACTTTCTTCTATTACAAAGTATTTGTTATCAACTGAGAACTAAAATTCTAACTGATAATATAAAGAATTCTATAAAATGATGTTTTGTCACCTCCGCATCATTTTCATGTTGGAAGACAGTTTTCATGCTGTGGCTTCTGAGCTCCTCTCCTGTACAGTACAGTAGTGACTGTATTAGAATAATAAAAGTAGCCAATCAATGATTCATGATGCTTTGATCGTCATTTCTATTTCGAGAACTTGTTTACTTCCAAATAAATTCAATTGCTGTAATAATTGCAGGTAATGATGTCTTGTTTCATAACTTCATTGTTTTAGGATACTTTATTGAGTATCTCGAATGAGAATGGAGTGTGAGAAGGCTTATCTCATCGCTGAAAGTTTTTGTTCTCAGATAGCCAAGCCAATAAAGCGTTGAAATTTATATCCTGTATTTTCAATTTCAGCAGTTTGGCTAGCTTGTAATTCAGTAGGCTTCCCCTATAATTATTTTTATGATGATCATTGATGGAATCTGGAAACAATTCTTCCAAATTGCTCTAATTGCTAATAATAATTGGCTTGAGGAAAGATGTAAAGGCGCTTCTTTGAAATTCTGATCTCAAAGTAGTTGACTCATGGATTATTAGCAGAAGATTGGAATACTGATGAAAAATGAATATTTATGGGAGTTCCCTCACTTCAATTTGTGTGACGCTACTACTCTGATTATTTGGTTTCACTTTGTTATTTTTATCATCTTGTACTTCTATTTGAAGATAAATTTTCATCCAATTTCCAAGCTTTTCTGCATAAACGACCGTCACTCATGTTTTAAATTGTTTAAACGTCCATCATTCATGTTACTTCACTTGCTAATTACTGTATCAATAAAATTTTATTATCACTATTAAAATGCAGAAAATAAATTGAGAGGATCAAAGGTCAATCATTACTTTATTCTTATTCTCTGCACATATGTATGTATTCATTCCCTGCTTATTACATATTTCTATAAATAATATCTTACCAAATTAATGCAAAAGTCAAAAAATGCACTTATCATTTTTATATTATCAGAAATGACCTAAAACTACAGTATTAATTTCTATGTGTCATTAAGCATGTTGAAATGGATTTTTTAGTGCTTTATTACTGATGATGTTAATAATACTAAAACAAATTAGTTTCTTTTGAGAAAATATTCACATATATAGAAAACATATAATATCCACAGGAAATAATTATTTAAATTGGTTATAGACCATAAACGCATTGTATTTTGCAACATCCAAAATACCTTATATTCAAAATTATCTTACAACTGCTGATGCTGATACCTTTATCATGAAACTTGTATCATGCTATACCAAGGAAGTGATGATTCACCTTTCACATTCCCCAATGTCAACTCCTATTTCTCAAACAGTAAAATTTTTAATACGTTAATATTTATTGATATTATGTTTTCCTTCCGTTGATAATTATTCCAAATTATAGATAAATCATGAAATTGAATGGAAAGTTAGATAATGCTCTTGAAATTATCTAATTAATTTGCTTGTCACATTTATCTTAATGAGATAAAGAATTTTATTCATTCACTAATATGACAAAGAAAAACGTGGACAATTTTTTTTATTCCTTCAACTGAATTACTGAGTCGTTTTGAAACTTAATTCCTCTATTTTGAACATTCACGTGCCTGATTTTTGTCACTTTGTCATATTATAACGCTTCATAAATATTTCTTCCACAATTGTAAGGCACTAGAACTTGCGACTGATCCTGTTATGCTTAAATTCTTTGGTCCGTGCAATATTGCATAAAGATTTGAATTTTTTCTGGTATTTGAAATTCTTCACGGTTTTTATTCGAGTCACAACTTTTTTGTACAATTTTTGTACGCTCTAAATAACACTTCATTCTTCCTAGTTCGTGTGAAATTAATATTTTTCAACATTCCATTTCAAGATATTCTTTTACGAAGTACAGTACTGTACTTGCGAATCTTGCGTACCTCCATTTTATTATTCTCTGCATTCTAATGTCATTCTCCTTTCTAATAGATGCTCTTCAAGAATAAATGCATTGCATATATCACACTCAGAAAAACTAAGAAACTCAGAAATTATAATTATTGTAAATCACTGTTGGAAAAGAATATTTTTCTTTGTAAACGTTATGTTCCAGCTTAATTTTATTCTCTGCATTCTAATTTCATTATCCTTTCTAATAGATGCTCTTTAGGAATACATGCACATATCACCCTCAGAAGATTTAAGAAACTCAGAAATTATAATTATTGTAAATCACTGTTGGAAAATAATATATTTCTTTGTAAACGTTGTTCCAGCTTCATATCTACTCATCCATCATCCATGTTAACGTTGCATCAAGTAATAAATTTTTAATTGAGGTCGCTTTTGAGCCTTATCATAGAATTTTGAGACTGATAGAAAATGTTAAGTTCAACATATATCTGACAGTTGATCTCACCGTGAAATATTAGAATTGAACACACCACTAACTACAGTTAGTAGCAAATACCTGTTACTTACTTACCAACTTACCAAGTTCAACACTTTTGGCAACCAGTACAAGGTTATTCGTTACTGCTTTGTTCTGTAGAGATACATCCGTAAACATACCAATTATTGCAGTTGACAGCTTGACTGAACATTTTTATTGGTCTGCTATTTGATTACTTGAAAATCATTAAAAAGCAATTTTCATTTGTCAGGCCATTCAAACTTTGAAACATAAACTGCACAAATCAATATTATTGAATAAGTTCTAATTAGGCCTTCGATTTTT
The DNA here is from genome assembly GCA_017141395.1 of Laodelphax striatellus. Lineage (NCBI taxonomy): Eukaryota > Metazoa > Arthropoda > Insecta > Hemiptera > Delphacidae > Laodelphax > Laodelphax striatellus. The sequence continues at coordinate 23,550,138 of CM029530.1, forward strand.
ACAATTCTGTAAATTGGACTAATCTCACCAATTAATAAGTTGAAATTGTCATACTGCACCTCCAATATAATTATTATTTTACTGCGAAAAGCAACCTGTGACAAGATAATATTTATTTCACTTCTGATCTTTGACTGGTTGAAAATTACGTTTGATCTGATATGATTTTTGGTAAATGATTGGTTCTTAGAAAATATTATATATTTAATTTATTTATTTTGAGTGTGGTTGACGTCAATTGACAGGAATAATTGTGCTTTGAAATAAAAATTGTTGATTGATTTTAATTGCTACAGAATTTTTTTAATCTCTGCTCCAATCTTGAAAGTGTATTACTGTAAATTGAAGAAATAATTTTGACTTATCCAAATTTATTTTCGGTTGCAACTTCGTGGATCAAACCATAATATGTTGTTAACAATTCTATTCCTTGACTCGAGGTAAGGTCGATTTTAATGTATTTGTGACCATAATATAATTATGGATTTACAATATTCTCATTTTAATAGTTTTTTTAGTGAGTATACTAAAAATTAGTGGGAAAACAAAATTTCAAATTACAAGGAACTTGTTAAACTCTCTGCATTAACTCGCTTATATTGTCGGTGGACCCAAATGAATCTTATCTCCTGACTTCAAAATCCTCATCTGATACTTCAATCTGACAAGATTGCCTGATACTGCCTGATACTCCTACACCTAGCAATAGAACAAATGCTTGAACAAAACTTTGTTGGGTCATCAAAGTGGCACAACTGATAGATTATCATGAACCACTCTGTCCCCATTTATCTATTCTTTGTATATAGTCTCTAGGAATCCTACAATTCGTCTTCAAGTCAAGTGCATTCCAAAAATGTTGTACCACCCTACAGGAGTGCATCACGTCTCACTACAGCTTTCAAAAATGTTCTAGTTAGAAAAAATGTGAGATTTTGAAATTACTGCATCATATTGATATGAAATCATGCTAGATCCACGGAAGGGACAATGAGTTATTGCAATGTTTCTGGTTATTTATTAAAACCAATCACTTGAACAGCTAAGCATTAATTTTTTACACTTACTTCTTGAAGACAAAAAATAAATTTCATAATACCTGTTGTTAACTTTCCCTTAATTTTTATTTTGAAGAGAACAAATTTAGCATATTGGAAACTCCCTTCAAAATTGCTATTGCTCTGGTCTGAGCCTCCAGCTCAGACGCCTTTGTTACACCAAGTCGCCTCTAGCTCACTTCACTGGTTGTACAAAGTGCTGACTTTCGCTCACAAATTTCTTTCGAAATTGTGGCAATCAGTTCAACAATTCACTGATAGCTGTGTCAGTTTGAACTGCGACGATATAATGTATTGTATTGTTTATAGTGTGGTTATTCCTGTCTGATGCTGTAATCAGCTCAGACGCCTTAGCTCTCAAGTCGCCTCTAGCTCTGTTCCATGGTTGTAAAGAAGGATTTTCGCTCCACTATCATAAATTAATTGTAATTATTACTGGAATTAACTCATAGCAATATCAGTTTGAACCCAAATAATGTATTGTATTATTTATACTTTCGTTATTTACCCTGACGGTTCAGGGATACGAACATTACCCATTCTTTACTTTTTACATTACCAGCAGAAATGAATGAGATGTCTCTCTCTTAAAACAAAATAGGAGTTTACAAATTTCGATGAGTAATGCGATCGATGTAGAAGGGGTCTACTGCAATCAGAAAGAAAAAGACACGAGGAAGGAAGAAGTTAGCAGCAGGCAGCAGCTATTGCAGATGCAAGCAGGCTGCGGTGTAGCGTGCGGGTGGGGTGGCCTCAGCAGCAGCCTTTGTGTGGCTGGTAGAGAGGCAGAGAAGCGGCTCGGCGGCTGATAGTAGATGGACGTTATGCGATGGGAGCGGTTGTGTGGTGCGTTGGCGACGAGGGTCGCTGTGTGCCGTTGCGGCTGGACGCGATCCGCCTGTCAGGTGCGGTCACCCGGCCACACCTCGAGGCCGTATCCGAGTTTATACGGCTAGCGGTCAGCCATCGGCTCGTGCTTTCTCCGCACCCGCCTAGGGAGCCGTGCAGCCGCGAAACCGATAACAACAACCTACAAACTGATCAAACTAGTGCTAGCTTTAGGATACAAATAAACGGTCTAAACAATAACAAAGAACAAATTAATTTAAATAGCAGTAATTTGAACAATAATATTGAAGACAGTGAAACTAGTGATGTTGATATTAGTAGTGCGTCGTCAGTGGGGGCCGAGACTAGTAGCTGTGAGGGAGGCGGTAGTGGTGAAGGAGGCAGTGCCGCCCCGCAAAGACATTGGTGTTCAAAAAGTCAGGAGAAACGCATGCAGAGGCTACGTGAGGCCTGGGCTAGGAACACTCGTAAACTAAGCACCGGCTCATCTTCCTATTGTGTATTCGATTATCAAAAGTAAGTTTACATTTTTATTTTATTCAATGTTTTCTGTTCCTAATTATTTTGTGTACCATAGATTTTTATGATTATTATTATTATGCTTATGGCTTTTATTAGCGGGGAGACCCTTTCGGGTGTTCCGCTTCGCCGAATCATCAATTTCCGCAATGGGAAATGTGGAAAAGATATAGGTTATGTATTTTTATGATGAAAGATCACGGATTAATTATTGTAGAGTTATAGGATTCATGATCAGTTATTTTGTTCGAAATGAAATGAACTATTTCATTCACACGGAATCGCTTTCTCTTGGTTTTAATATTTTTCATAGATTTTTACTCTAGGAATAATAATTTAGTATGCGTTATCTGCATGAGCCTTATTGAAGGTTAGAACTAAACCTAAATTCCACCGAGTTTTATTTCTGTTTGAACTTGAATCATGTGAAAAGATTCACAGTTCAAATATTGTTGAAATGTTATTACTGTAGTAGCAGAACTGAATTAGCATTAAAAAACGTTATTCATTCTCTCGCACATAGCTGGCCAGTGGGTTGATGACAGAGGTTGGAATCAGCCACCTATAGTTTCTATATTTCGAGGTTTTTTTTTCTTGTAATTGTATGTATCTCCAAATCTCGTAGATTAGTAATCCCAAATTTAATTTTATTCAGAAGTAGAATGCTCTCTTCTCTTGCTCCTAGTTATCGTATTATTAAAATTATCTCACCCACAGGCAAGATATCATTAAACATGCTCCTCCATGCATGCAGTGAATCACTCTTCAGATTTGTTCACTCTTCAAATTTGTTCAATATGCACTATGCAGTCTCAATCTTCCAATGTTGTTACTATAATTATTTGGAAAGTAGACTTTCTTCTGAGTGAATTTTATTATTGTGTATAATTCAGCTCATGTTGGTAAATAAAATAGAGATCAGCTGTTGTAGAAGTGGGCCTGCCGAAGGGAATTGCTCCAATTATGTGCTTGCTGTATATCTTTATTGCTTACTACATGTCTATAGATTGTTGTAATGATGAGTCATACTGGAACAATGTTCGAAAAGTTATTGAGCTTGTTTATGATTTGAATCTGCTTATGCCGCACTATCTTAATCAAACAATACAATTTGTAGTACTACTTTCACACGTTAATTACTGCCGGAGATCCCCAGCCATCATATCATTGTCGTTTAATGGGTAAAAAAATATTAATGGGGTTCTTATCATGGTTAATTAGTTACAATGACGTTTTATTCTTCTCTGAAACTGTTCTTTTCCTCAACATTTTACTCCAAAACATCTAGATATCGAGTGGACAGTGTCGTAGGATACTATTTTGTGTAGTCAAATGAGGAAAAATATGAGTTGAAAATTCCTTTGCTCTTTCTATACTCACGCGTCAATGTAAATAAAGTGTGGAATTTTTTCATATGTCTTGGTCTCTCTTGTTGTAAAAGTGACTGCCATAAATTATTCCGGTGTAAAAAATGTAGTTATGCCACTCCATTTACATAATACTGTGTATGAATAGCTGAGCTCTGTTGTGCCAAAAATAACTGTAATTAGGAAACTAGAATATTCTGCAAATTGATTCTCGAACAATTTTCTCTCTTTCAATCACAGTTTGAAAAATTGTTGTTTTTCAAAGAATTTTAATAGTTTATTTATTCCTCGGTAATTTTCTAACGTGGCACTGAGTGTTTCTTTTCTTTTAGAAGAGTTGAATGACTAGTCTTACACACCTCTAGATCGTCCGAGCGATACAACAAAAATTACACGAATTTCAGGCTATAAGAAGTGGATTTTGCATAGAAAGTTTAATGAGAGAAATTTAATGTTCTTTGGAGTGTCTAGTATCTAACTGAGAAGTTTTGATCATTAATTTAGATTTCATAAAGATATCGGCGTGAGACTTGATTACCGTACCACAAATTGCAAATTGGAGTAGAGTATACTTTGATTTAAACTGTTTTAGCCTATTTTGGCCTAGAGCGGTCCACCACTAATTGATTTTCTCAATCTTCTTTTCAGACTGGCCTTGTATACAGTATGTAAATTTCATGCATTCCAATGTGTTTTTTATGATCCTACAAAAATGATTGGCTGTATCTTAATCATTTTCACATAAGAATCTCATTCTCAGCTACAAATCTTAGCTATTCTAAGCTAAGCTAATCCTCAGTTAAGTACTCTACAACTCTACTCTATTCAATATTTCAGTAGCCAGACTCCTTTTCTCTACCCTTTCAAATGATCCGCTTCCTTCAAAACACATGAACAGAAAAAATGAACATAGGATATATTATTGGAGAAATACTGTATTTCAAAACTCTTCTATAGCACGCATCTCTTACCTCAACTAAATGGGAAGTTCTCCTTATTCTTCTTGAAACGGTTGTTTACTTGAATCACTTATTGGGTTGCACCAAGCAAGATCAATTTCAATTCAGGATCAGTACAATGCTAATTAAATGGGATCAACTTATTCGAAATAGCCTAGTTGATCCTGGTTGGTGCAACCCGGTTATGACGACTTGAATTATTGTTCAAGATATTTTTCAGACTCACACCAATAATGTATTCAATATGATTATTTCTTAATTTTTTCATAAATTCTGCAGATTCAAGTCCCGAAAGAGAAATTAATCCTTGAAGAGAATCCTAATAGCTTTCATTACTCAGTTCTCCGGTAAAATCTTCTTTCAGGAACCTTCAGTGGTCTTTTTTTGTGGTATGTTAATATTGCAGACGCGTTTAGTGCAAGTGCCAAACTACCTGCTAATAGCAGTTTAGTCTTCGAGTGAAGTGAAGAGTGGAAGTGGCGTTCATTATTTGAGTTGGCTGATTGCCTGGCTATTGCACCTCCTCCGCCTGCCTGCTACACAGGTTTCGGCCATCTTTACCTGTTCAGACATCCAACAATGAAAGTTGTCAGTGGGAAAAGTGTGCCCAACGACATTCAATTAATGTTAAGTACATTATTGGTAACAAGTCACCGGCTACACCATATACGCCGTGTTAGCCTGAATGCCTAATATTACGTATTCAATCTGCAGACAAATGCTTGGACAGATGCCAAGTGTCGTTCATTGTTACATGAGCTGCGGGTAATAACGGCCGCTTCCTTCCCCTACTTTGTACTTGGTATTTTTATAATAAATCCTTTTCAATTAAACGTTCCAGGAAATCATTTTTAGTTTTGTATGCTACACAATTAAGTAGACAATAGATTTGATTAGGGTTTGTAAATACTTTTATTAATGTTTTTATCGAAGTTAATCTGTAATTAATGAGTAAGTATTGAACTAAAGTTGATGAAAATTTCTCCCTCCCTCTTTGATTTCTTCTTTTGGCTTTCTATAAGTCGATTTTTACTCCAAAACTATTTAATAAAAGAGGCACTGTAATACAATTGGATTCAAATTGCAAACTTGTCGACATTGGTTTTGTTAATCTAGTTATTAGCAATATACCAATGTGGTGTCCACGAAGAGAGGTTTAAATGTTTGATTTTCATATTATACGTGCCCATTCATGCACCGGAACTTTTTAAACTTCACACAGTGATTACAAAGTAGGTTCTAAAAATATTCTGGGCAAATTTCAGCCCTCTAATGCATTTTGTTCAGAAACAAAATGGCGGCTTATTGAAAAACGATACTTCCGAAAACATTGAAGAAGGTTTCGGTTTTATAAAATATGTTTATTGTTACATTTCCTTGGGCAATATGACTTAACATAAGAAAAATCCTAGAACATACAGCCTAATAAAAAATTTGAAGTCCAAAATTAGTCAAACTGGTAACCCATCCACAGCAACACACTGATAAAAGCGCTTAACAAATGATTCGTAAGCTCTTACAAAAGAAACTCCGCGGTATCCGGAGAAGTTTCTCTTCTATTGATCGTTTGGTAGTTCCTGATCATTATTGAAGATATAGATGTTTTTTATATACTTGTTTTTCAAGCAACCCCATAAAAAGTTACAAAACAGTTGAATCTTGTGATTAGGGTGGCCAATCTAAAAATAATCTCCACGACCAATCCAGACAGCCATGAAAGGATTTGTCATTTAGTAATTGTTTGACATCAGTGTGTTGCTGTGGATGGATTACAGTTTGAATTATTTTCGGACTATATTTAATGTTTTTCATTAGGCTAAGTGATCCTAGTTTTTTTTCTTATTTAAAAATCATTTTGCCCTAGGATGTAACAATAAAAAATATTTCATAAAACCAAAACCATGACATTTTTAATGTTTTTAAAGTATCGTCTTTCAATCCTGCCGCCATTTGTTTCACAAAGGTTAGGAAGCTGAAATTTTCCCAAGCCATTTTTAGAACCTACTGTAAACATGTGTAAAGTTTGAAAGTTCGGTGCATGAAACTGGGCACATGTAATATAAAATCAAACATTTAAACCTCTTTTCGTAATATCGTCACCAACATATACAATAAAATGGTCTTACTTCTTTACTGGGGACGACAGTTAGTTGTTCAATATGAGTTATGGAGTTGATCAACGTTATGCTATCGGAATTTTCTAACGAATTAATAAAAAATTATATTCAATAATTGAAAATTTGAAAAAGTTTTGTCCCACTGTTATCCATGTGTTTGCAGCTCCATTTTCTTATGTATTCAATTTATGAATTGAAAACTATTTTTAAAAATGGATTGGTTTTGCGTCCTGACCTAACCTAACCTGATTTGACCTAATCTTGCAGAAATATTATCATGCTGGTTATCCTTGTTATAAACAGATTCATTTCATTGGTCTGTGCATTCCATTGAGATTTGTTTTTGGGAAGGTCCCAGATACCAGGTAAATTGGAGAAATTCTGCAAAATAACAAACGAATAGGCTTATTCTTCATCCTTGGCCCAGTGAGAATGAGGATAGTAAGCTCAACAGCTTATTATTATTCATTGTTCTGTGAAACAGTGTGATTCTTCCATTTCTTGGTATTGTGAGAACTGTGCAGGTAAATAAAGCTCCACGTTCAATTGGAATACTTTTCTTTGATCCGGCGCCAATTGTTAGAATGATATTCTTCTCAAATCCATGTTTTTGGTTGTTCTAGACTACTGAACTCCTGGAATACAACACCTAGAATTATTGTTGCGTGTGTTTTTTTTAAGTGCTCTCTCTACCACAAATTACATAATTAAGTGATTCTTTCGCCGTTATTAGAGTATTATTTATTATCATTCCTCAATTTCCGATTACATGTTGCCCACGGATGATAATCCCAATGTAGGAAGGAACAACTTCAGTACTTTTACTATTTTCGTAGGAATGGCCAATTGATTCTGTACATGGTAATTGAAACACGTATTTTGGAAAAGCTAGCTGCTGAATGGAATTTTATCATTTTTTTTTCAAGTTGATTTTTCGTGCAATCTATATATTTGTGAAATCTTCCTAAAATATTGTTGTTGTGGCTGGAATATAATTGCCACCATTCCTATGTGATAAAACCTTATGCAAAAGTTGTCCAACAATCTTCCTAAATCGAATTTCTGCTATGTTAAACATGGCGGAAGCTGGAAGGTCATTTTCCTTGTTGACCTTTCAAGCTCCTTTAATTCGAAATCGCATTCCAATGCTCAATAAAAAGCTTAAGATTCTATTTTTGGAGTTGAAGTTGACCGGTTACATCATGGAATTTAGCGTCAAGAACTCGTCTCCTCTTCGTTCTTGGTAAGAATATTTCTCGGGATCAGCTGGGGATTTGCCCAAACGGATGAAGAGGTGAATAAATTCTAAAGTTGGCTGTGTAGCTGAACTAATCGGCTTGCGTCATTCGACACCAGTCATCCTAGCTTCCAAGAACTCAACCAAGTCTCGCCACTCTGTACTCCAAGGAAATATTGTTTCTAGTGAAAGGAAAACATGCAAAAATTGTGTTCAACGGGTGATGAAGGTGATTGCAGATTGTGTGAAAAGTTTTTTTTTGTAGCTCTTCACTTGCGTCTGCAGACTGCTGTAAAAATACACGCCTATGTTTGGTGACATTTTCGTCATTAATAACAACATTAATATTAAATTTATGTTAGTGTGATAAAAATGACAAGTACTTTTCCTCTGTTAAAAGTTGCTCATACATTTGTTACTGTTTGAATCGTACAGATATAGCCGATTTATGTAATCGGTTGGTCGAAAGGAGAAAACGTTTATTTACAACTCTTGAATTATTTGAGCTGATGTGGGAAGGTGGTTGCAGGAAGATGAAATTATAATTGGATGGACTTTTTACTAAAATGAGGATAAATTATGCTTTCTATGACTGTGCATTCAGTATGATATGAAAAACTTGTATGGGCAAATCTCTGTCGGGGTATCGAAAGTATTACCATAATGAAAAATTAGAAAACGTTTTTCTCAGGGTTGTTGTTTATGGCATTATAGCCTAGTAGGTAGGTCTAGCTGTTGAATTGGTGGAAATGTTTGTGTTTCATATCACTCAATTTTCTTTCCCAATTGACATAATTATATTTTAGAGGTAGAGAAGTCCTATTCCTTACAGTATTCCTTCCATAAAACTGAAAATAAAATATACATTGCGGCCTAAACATGACTCCTCAACTTTCTGCTTTTTGGAAACTACTGTATTTCGGTCAATAAAAAGCTTTCATGGTGTAACTCAGGTTTTTCTAAGAAAAATTCAATAAATTACACAGATATTACTGACACTATCAATTTTTCTGAATGGGTTTTATAAAGAGCTGTCACATTGTGAAGTGAAATGACGTGTAGTAAACTAATTTTATACGAGGGGAGAAGGAAATCTATTCATTACCTGTTCATTCCACGGTGACTCCTAATATTTTTAGACGGAGAACTAATTTTTGTCTTCGAGGAAGTTGGAAACTTTGGTATTCCCCATTCAAATTCCACTAATATCCATATTTATTTAGTTCCACCTGTCACCTTCAGGTCATTTCAATGGAGTGATAATTAACCACAAAATAAGTTGTTCACTTTATTGTTAACAGTTTATGAGTTACTTATGAATGAAGTGACTTGAACACGTCACTACTGAGAATATTCCAAGCTAGTGACGCAATCGCTCTACTGAAACTATACGTCATAATTTTCCAACCGATGCAATTCGTGACTGAGGACTTGAAGGATGGCCTTGGCTGGCCTTGACAGACAGCAATGATTTCAACTCCTACTTTCCTTTTAGCTATCAAAATAGAGAAGAAATGAGTGAAAATTTTTCCTCCTCTCTTTTCAAGTCAATGAGAAATTGACTTGACAATAATACTGTAATCTAACTTCAGTTCCCAATACTACTAACATTTACAACTCCTGTAAATATCAAATGACAAAATCAAGTTAAGCTTGATTTTCAACTAACAAATCAACATAACAGATCAAGTACCAAGGGTATGTGAATGCGCCACAATTTCCCACTTTAATTCCCATTTTCGTCCCTACTAATTCCTATAGTACAAATTCTAAAACATTATTGATTGTAAAAACGTTTGCAAATAAAGTCCAACGATTTTGACTGGCCTTTTCAAAATTGGATACTAAATCTTATTCAATAATAGCCCAGGCAAATTAGACCAAAAAAAAAGGGTCTAGGTCCTAACAAATAACAAAAGGATGGAAATGATCTCAAACCACTTTGGGCATCCCAAAGAAGGCTAATATAAGTTTGCGACGGTTTCTGAGTGCCGCGTAATATAGGGTGCCCAAGAAACCTCGAAATTTTGGTTCCGTTTCTAGTTATCTCCAATTTACGTCAAAACTAAGCGTCGGACAGAAAAACTCATTTAACCTTTTTTCTAGTAAATAAAATTTCCAAGAGATTGGTGCCTAACTGATTCCTCTAAGTTCAATAACTACCGAGTTATGATTTTTCAAAAAAAGGGTAATTTTGGAGAGAAACTAAAATTCAAGCATTCTAATTTTTTGATTGTTCATATCTTCCGTATGATGTATTAGAATTATGTGAATCAAAATCCCTCTGGGGATAATTTTCTTCTCTACAATTTTAGACCAAGTAGGCCTTCTTATCTTGTCTACTTTTTGAGCTAGAGCTGTTAACAAAATTCCTTGCATTTCAAGAAGGACCATATTTTTGGTGGTGAAGTCTAACACACGTTTCTATAACACTTCTATTGAAGTATCCTATTAGAATATTGTTTCTGAGATCATTCTCCTCAGAATATCTACTTTACGGCACAAAAAATCAAGTTTTTAAGTGGGAGGTAAGAAAGGACCCTTAAAGGATGATAAACTGAGGACGCCCCTTATTTCGTATAAGTGGACGGATCTGAACAAACAATAGCTCATTGTTTTCAGCTCATTGAGGCGGTTTGAATTCATATATGATATGTTGAATTCAGCCAAAATTTAAAAATTCTGTGCCCAAAAGAGTCCTTTGACTTTATTCCCATATACCGAGAATAATGCTTTATTTTCTGTTTTCAAATAAGCATCTATCTTGAATGCCGTTGATGATAAAAAATGTATTTGGTCTCAGAATTATGGAACAAGAATCTCTTCCTTTCATTTCCAATCATTTGCGACCAGAATATCGCATTCTCAAGTTGAAAACATTTGGTTTTGTAAGTCGAAAAATCATCAAAATTCTTTCCCTTGTTCACATTTGAGATCCAATTTTTCACCAGACTCAAAGGGGTTAAATGGGTATGTGAGCCAATTATACACGTAGAGAATAAAATTTCCTACAATTTGAGCCCAGATACATGTTTTTTAACTTCCATTAATCCCAGATTTGAGAAGCTAACTAGTAACAGCAAAATAATGAAAAAACGTGAAAAATAGTTTTCATTGTTTTAGATTCATGTACTCACTTGAGAATATTTTATCGCAAATGATTGCAAATGAAGAAGTTCTGTTTTGTTTTATCATCCCTCTATGATTGTTATGAAAAATAAAATGAGAAATGCTAAAACATTTATAGAATTTGACTGTGAACACTATGACTACCAATTATCCCAATAAATATTTTAATAACTGCGAAGATATGAAATGAAAGGCTCATTCTAATAGACCTATAATCAATCAACATGGGAATATGACAATCAAAAAAAAGGACTATTTTCTTCAAAATTATTGACTAACTTATATGAAACAAATCCATTTCTGTTTTCGACTAAAAAGAAACACCTCGAGGTTTGGGCAGGCTCTTTGAATGTAAAAGTATTTATCTTTCAACAGAATCTATTCTCATAAAATTGTATGAATGTCTGCAGAATGAAAATGTCAGTTGTTATTCAATAAATTTACCTACAAAAAAGTTGATTACGAGTTATTTCTAGTGTCTTGACTTTTATCAATTTCTCTATTTGCATGTTCTCATATTTATTTTCGTTATCTATTCATATTTTGAATTTTATATTTACCGATTCATCCAAAATCCCCCTATTTATATTTAACCGAATAGAATTAATCCTCTCTATGCGCCGGTAAAAATTGTATAAAAATAATAATGTAAATAATACCTTCTTCAGATAAGTATAGTATAGTAATACACTAGTTAGTATAGTGATAGCTTAATAGTATTATCTCTGTTAGAAATAATCCTGTAACTACTATTGAAGATTTCATAATGCTCTTCGTATAATGAGACGTAAATTGGTAACTTATTTGTAAGAAATGTTTTCTTCAAATTTTTCTCCAATTAAGTTGCAATTGTTGAAAATATACGCCCTAACTAATTAAAAAAATATTCAAATAAATGATGCTCTTTTCCAATCAACGTTCTGACGTTCATTAACATTATTAGTCACAATTATTCTAATTAATTAGACTTGCTGTAAATAATTTCGACATTGTGGCATTGAAAATTGAATACTTTTAAAATTTGTTCACTACTCCACTCTTTCTTTGTTTAATTACTTATTATTTAATCGATTACTAGGAATGTTTGTTAACTAATGATGAATAACGCAATTAAAAGTATTGACAGACGTTCAAAATTATGCGTGCCAAATCCACTGGTAATTACAGGTTGAAGCGTGTAGGCTAACTAAATCATTCTGGCTGGCTTCCTAGATATTGATATAAATTTATATCAACACTCTTCCCTGTTGTGTTTCTGCGGAATTGATTGATTGATTTGATAAATCAAGGATTAGATGAAGATTTTGCTTCATTTCGGTAGCAGGTGGTTTTTCTTCCGTCCATCACACCACACATCTAACGGTACTCTCGCAAATTTAATAGGCAAATTACGACTTGGCAGGTTACCAGAAATTTACGAAGATACTCGTATCATGTGCGAAACAAGTCACTTACCATAGTCCAGCCTTGAAAATGGCGAATCTATTTTGTAAGGTGCGGTACAGCTTTTTGAGTTCCTGTTATTGTATTGACTTGCAAAAACCCGTTGCTTTAGATTCTAAATAAGATTCTTGGAATTGTGATAACCATTTTATGTTGTTCTGCAATAGTGGACTGAATAAAATTTAGCAATCTTGTTTGTATTCATTTACAGTATATGCGAATCGATAAGCTTGATATTCTAAGGTCAACTTGCACTTTCTTGGTGTAGTCCTCTCACCAGAAACCAGTGACATTTTTCAATTCATTTTAGCTTCTGATGATTTCAAATAGATCTACAGCACTGATCCTGATTTTTAATCACTGAGAAAATAATAATTTATGAAATTTTTCCACTATTTTTTCCCTCTAATTGTAATTAATTTGTATTTAATTGTAATTACATTGTAAAAATTTATTGTATTACTTTCCACTATTCAATTTTTCACTTGTACTAATTTCATTGACGTATGAGAATAGGACATAAATTTCCTGATAACTATGACTATTCGCCCATATTGATTTTTTTTATGAAATCTCACTGAAATCACTATGATTACACTTATTCAATCATATATTCAATAGATGCTTCTGAAATGTCATGTTCAGGTTCATGAGACTACTTGTTATGAATGTAATGTCGATTTGTTATTAACAGAACATGTGAATTTCTTTTGGATTAATGCCAACCGTTTACGTGTGTGATAAAAAGATAACAATTGACAAATGTTGAGGCTAGCGAGTTTTTAATAATTAATAATTGAATAGTATAGTACTGTAGTTATTATTTCAATGCCATACTCGGAGAGTGATCAATTAATTGCATGTTTTAATAAAAAATTTCAATTCATATTGCTAGTTTCAATCATCCTATGATTAAAACCCAAAGGTTTAGGTCATTAATAACCTCTGAATTTTAAAATAGAAAGTTCTGTTCGTCTCCATGGGATCATTTCTCCTGCTTTGAATAATAACACTGTTATTTTGCTGAAAATATTGCATTCTCGTTATAATCGATTTGTAGAAAGTAGGCTAGTATGTCCGTCCCGATCTGCTACTTCCTGAATTTTGAAAGAGGCCTGTGCAGGTTGGGTTAACAAGCTGGCAAGTGAAACATCTTTTCTTCGCGCAACATGTATGACTGATTACTGGTTTGAAAAGCTCAGCAGAAATCGATAGTAATGTGCCACTTTCCAAGTGTTTGATTTTCAATGAATTTATTCATTGGAAAACGTGATGAAGTGGTAGTTTTCAGTTGAAATGTAGGCAGAAGTGAGAAATAAGCCTGTTTTGAGTGTTATTGGATCTATTCTATAGATTTTGTGGACTTAACATATATTTGTAATTTCGATTGGAATTTGTCACATACATTTCAATCTTCATGAAAACATTTAGAAAAAACTGATGCATGCATTTGTAACATTCTAGACGTGTCTATCTTTTCTCCTGAATTACCCAAAATATTTTTTCCTTCACCTACTATCTGAAGTCGAATTCTACTCACTGGAATCGAATACTAAAGTATCACTTTTTCTCCTTGCTAGGTAAGTGACAACTTTATTCCTCAAGGGACTAAACGTAACTTCATTTGAATAACATGGGAAGCATTTCTATAATATTTTGCGACAAAAATAACTAACTATTATTTCAAATGGTTGTATGCAATGTCCAAGAGAATGTGAAAAATTAACTAATATCTATTCTCATAAATACTGTATAATGTCGATTTTTTTGCAAAAATTTCCTCTGTATATCGGTGGTGTAAACTTCTTAACCAGTATTAATTATCATGACTAGGGTATCAGGGTATTCACTTCTTCATTGTTTTCGTTTATTACATTAGTGTAACTTTCATATGAAGAACTGTTTTTCTTTCGGTGACGCATTCAACCTATCCATCAATATGAGCTTAGTTGATAATTTAACATCATTATACAGCTACTTGTGTTCACTTCTTGTGAACACAACTAAATGACTCTTCTTGTTCTTAGTTGAAACACATTTAGATAGTTGATTGATAGCTGTGATTGACCTGTATTAGTCATCAACATTAATGAGCATTGGCTGTGATTTAGTTATCAATCAAATGATTAGTAATTGTTTCAGTCAGTGGACAAAGATGGTGCATTGATCTTTGTGAAATTACTTGTCTGGATAAGTAAATTATTATTTTAATGATGAACTCGATAATTAGTATCATGAATAATTTTCAAATACAATATTATTATTTGAACTAAAGTTGTTGAGTGATAAGTAGAGAGTTAACAGGTTCCTCTAAAAAGCTTTAAAGCCCTCCAATCAATTTTATTTTTTATATAAACATTTCGTTTATATTTATGAGGATAATAATCCCTTATGCAGAATAAGGGTTAGTTCAACATTACAAAGAATAGGAATAGACTGTAGAGAAGCGTACGGTAAACAACAACAGTTTAAAAAACGTTGTCAACACACCTACTGAATACTCATGATTATATATGTTGTTTCATGTAGAATTGAGCATCACAATGTAATTATTAGCGTGGAGTGGTCGTGAACGTATACTGGTAAACTATGTAGTCCATTCATATTCATGGTTCATACTGCAATACAATACTGGGCTCCGTGGCATATACGCACATTAGAATCGTACAACTGTGATATCTACCTGCATATTATATTGTAACAATATCTACTATACACGATCAATCATTCCAAACCAATGATGTGTGCAAGTCTAGCGTCATGGTTTCAATGGCGTATATGTACCTACTTGTATTGTAACAATGCGTATACACGATGCAATTACCCCAAATCAATGATGTGTGCAATGTAGAATGCTGTCTTGGAAAGAGCAGAAATTTACTAGCGAAAAATGGACATTAATTGAAACCACCTGACCTGCCGGAAAGAAATGAAAGCTGCACTTATTACGGTATTCACGCCGGCGCAGGCAGGGTTGGGCTGAGACGAAAGAAAAATCATGCGATGTCCGACAAAGACAACCGGCCAGTGCATCGAAAGGTATTTGAGATAAAAAGGACACACACACATGCACGCACACATACTTTGGACCGGTTTCGATTCTCTATCTGTAAGCTCGCGCTTCGGTTCGGTTCGTGTGTGCTCGTAGAGGTCACTGGCCTCGGGCCAAGGTTAATCCATAGTTCAAGGTCATATTGTTTTTCTTTGCCCCTTCAAGAATCCTGCCGGGATGAGAGCAAACAGTGGAAAAGCTGGAGAAATGAACATTGGCGTTCGTCCGGTCGCATTGCATGTCTTGTTCCGGGGCCCCGAGTCGTGATAACGTACTGCTTTGCCAGAGGGCATTGTCTCTATCATTTGATTCCTTCGCTTCTTTATCCACACATGTTTCGTTGGATTGGAGCCAAGGCAGATAGAATGTAGGCCTCTAATCGTTTTGTCTCAAGCTGGACTAGAAGAGGATGAGAAGTATTTAGGAGATTATAAGGAGTGCGGAAGCAAATCCTCTTGTAGAACACTTTTTAATCGAATCATTACTCTTAATTCCTTGCCACACATGTACTATTGGATTGGGTTTCCTCTGATACGAGCAGGGCCACATATTCCAAATTCATTTGGATTACATTGTTGTTGAATACGAGGAACAGTGAAGTATTCTACAACAGTAGTTGTAGAATAGTTTTACTAGTCAAAATCCATATAATAGATACATTGAAACAATACTGTGGTTAAAGTATATACAAACTCTTCACACATATCAAACTTGGCATGCTCCGAAACCATACAGATAAACGTATTAATTTTTTTATGTTTAATAGAGTAGAAGCTGCTAAATAGTTTTTTAATCAACTAATATGTGGAATAGTGTTTTTCCAATCACAAAAAATGTAGTTGATGCTCATCATAGTTTATGAAGTACTTCATATAGATCGTCTGAGAATGTTCGATCACTCAAGCGTGAAATCCATTATTCAGCTCCAGCGACTTCACATGAAGTAATCTTCTCGAAGAAGTTTCATATTGGAATAGTTGGATTATCCCCTTGTTCGCCACAGTGTTTCTACTTCGGTTTGGCTGGCCTTTTTCTCAACTATTTTAAAGAACCATAACATCTCGGCTGAAACATGGAATAAAACAACATTGAAATTCGAATGCACTAGTATTTCCAGATTTTTATAAATACAATTTGTTAAACTGGAGAAAGGCTTCAACCTGTCTATCATTATTTCACTGTACCTCAGAAACTGAGATGTCTGGTCTGTTCATCTACTTCATATTTCCGTGAAATATCTTGTACGGCTTGGCAGAAAAAAATTATCTAAATTAATTGGTTTCTTTGTTAGCTATTTAATGGTTTGTTAATGGAAACTCGTCTACTTCGTGAGTTGGAAGATTTAATGATTTTTTAAGGTACGTGAACCTGTGAAGTTGTAAAAATACCTAATAGTCTACCAGTGATCAATATTAGATATTTTTCCGAATTTTCTCAATCAGTTATTCTATTATCCTATCATCTTATTATCCTAAAAATGTTTGAATGTGGAAAAAGTTCTGCATTTTTGTCAAATACTGTCTATTTTTGTTACATTTTCATCAATCATATTCAACGCTCGTGACAATTGTGTGTGATAGTGAGTTGCGTGCTGGTTCATATACTAAATTACATACTTCTGTACTAAAATAAGAAACTACGTAATAGTCATATTTTAAGTTGACCGAATTTCTTTTTCAGTTCCTCGTTCAAGCAAGTCATATTGGGATTAGTCAATTCTTGACTTATTAAAAAATGTGGCTACTAATTATTCTGGTGTCACCAGAATGTTTCTATTTTCGGAGCTCAAACAAGTCGGTGTTCGATTGTCACTTCCTGATCCACATTGTGGGCATTCTTCCACTTTCACTATTAAAAAAGTGAAATTCGTCTTTTTCGATTATTCAAGTAGTTTGGGCTGATCAAGCAACTCCACATTGATCGGTTACATGCGGTTATTTAATTCGTTTGAGATAATCACTAATACTCAAGTGTTTATTGAATTAATGGAGGAAAATAATATTTTTATCATCACCATTGTTTTCTTAACTGAATAAAAATCTCATTCATACTTCATTATCATATGAGTGATTTATAAACAATTATATTCCTGTTACAAGCAACACTGTTACCTGAACCAAAGATGTGGTATAAAAACAAGCTTTCATCCCTTGTGTTTTGTTAGAATTCATAGGATATTAATAAAAAAGAAACCATTTCTCTGTAAAAGAAATCACTCTTCTAGAAGACTTGCAAGGTGCATCTTCTGAAGATTTCAGGTCTATGGTCTAGTAATAGCAAAAATTAAGTATTGCCAATTCTCTTCGCTTGGTTTTTTCTTCTTGTTACATAGGTCTTGATCCGATGAACTTGTTTTCTTCAAGAGGAAAGCTCTGGAAAGTAATAAAGCATGATATTGAGTCAGCGAGTTGGTCAGAGAAGGTGCGGTCAGCGCAGCGCAGTGGCGAAAGAAGTCGTCGTTTACAATGGACTCTCTCGAACGAGTTTCTAAAAATAGACGGGATAATAGCGACGGGTAACCAATTTTGCTAGAAAAGGCGTAAAAAGTACACTGTATAATGACGACGATGATGGAAGCAAGAGTTTATTTATAGCTTGGACAGACTCGGTTCCGTGTAAAAGCGTTCGAGGGGGGCATGTGACACAGATCGTATGGACCTGCCGGGGGGCACTTGGATGGCTGACTGTATCTGGCTTTAGTTTTACCGTTAAAAATAACGAAGCGCCTCGGAAAGGAAAGGAAGTGGCCGGCCGGTGATGACTGGAAAACTGGCTGGAGGATGCAACTCTCAGCTGAGCTGACTCCTGCAGCTAGCCACTACTAGAACTGGTTGCAGCCTCCAATTGCTGCCCTGGAGAACAGAGCATCTTGGATCGGCTCTGTACTATTATCATTGCCCAGGCATAATCAGTGGTGTCTGCTTATCATCTCAGGAATAGATTCAATTTCTTGCCTCCGGATACTACATCCGGATCATCAGTGATCAGCTGTTGGCTGAGATCACTTTTTCTTTTCCTGACACCCTTTCAAACCCTTTTTGTTGACAACCGAATAAAGAAAGTCTTATTGAAGGAAACAATTATTATGAGTTGAGAGAAATGACCAATTTCTTACAAAAAAATAAATTGGAAGAGAATTATGAAGTGATGATTCCATTGATGTTTGAGTAGATATTTATGGACATAAAGGAAGAGAAATTTGTTCATTAAGATTTTCTGTAAATAGTCGAAAACATTCAAATCAACAATAGATCAATTGAATAGACAATTGACTTTGGTTTAGTGGATTTTGCGGAGGATGCGGTCCATAAAGATGTTCATTTGTTCAATAATTCAGCGCTGCTGGAATTATTGATGTCTTTTCAATGTTCTCTAATATTAATCTGGAATTATAATTCCAGAATTTAAATAATATGGAATTATTGATGTTCTTTGTATAATATCTATGTTCTTATTATAAAATAAGGCTTATCTTATTATTATCATCATATGCTCCTTTAACCCAGCTTGAACAATGTCCATCATCCAAGCCTTTCACTAGTGTACTTTCAAACTTGATGCTATTTCAAACACGTGCGACAGTGAAAGGTTATGAATGAATTTTTTTCATGAGCTGTGAGTAGAATTTTGATAACACTATTATTCATCTAGCCATATTCACGTGTCCTTTTATTCTGTAATATTATTACTGTATGGGGGGAGGAATGTCTAGTTTTTGTTATCAAAATACATTGTTGTAACATTGAATCAAATGGTCAGCTGTTCGGACATCGGACTTTCTGACAAAAACGTTTCTAGTGAGTGGTTCTTGAGCACCAGGCCAAGGGACTACTAGTTTTATTCGAACTATAATTAGTTTTGAACGTCTTATTAAAATGATGCACGTAGTAAATGTTTGTGAGTACAAATTGTGGTTTCAAATTGAGATGTTACTGGTAAGTAGTAATAATTATTGTTGCAGCATCCAAATGAGTCTGCAAAATCAGTTTCTATTTATAGTTCTTCTGGGAAGCTAATCTTCAGTAAATTTCCCATTCTAAGTATCCACTACCGGACTAGTTGATAATAATCATCATATTTTCGTTAGCTCATACTCATACAGTATATACTTTCGGTGTTTCGAAGATACTAAAATTATTATTTTATGATTGTGAAAGTCTCTGATTATACTCTGATGCATGTATTAACTCAATGCATGTAATTAATATTATCTGCAGAAGACTATTAAACTAAATTGGCCTCTCCAATACCTCAAACATAAACTAATCCCATTTATGAAGCTATTTTTAGATACTCTCGATTATGACCAGCAAGGTTCTATTCGTTTTAGAATTTTAGATGTTATTAATAAAATCACGGTTATAGTTATTATCTTGTCATGATTCAATAAAATAGTTCATTAACTATGTTCACGAAGAACATATTTATTTTCATAAATTTTGCTTTAAGAGTTCTACATGGAACATTTTTTAATTGATCTTCCAAAGCTCAGATTACTTAATTTTCAAATTCATTTGAACCTTTCAACTTCCAACCCTACTCAACTTGCAAGTTTATCATTGTAAAGTTTCTATAGAAATTCTCTGATGTAATTCTTTATTCGGTTTGACTACCGACTTCAAAACAAAGTAATGGATTCAATAATTGATTTATTGCTTCTAAACTGATGCCAACAAAATTATTGTTTTTGCCAACGACATTAATCAACTGAGTTTCGACATTAATAACTTAATTTATCACAAGATTTTCTTAAGCTTCTAAAGATAGAATGAAATTGCTACCACTTGAACCAGTCGAATTACATTTCACTGCGTTCCTCCATTTCCATTTTTATGACAGTCTCATTAGAAATTGTAAAATTATAATGTTATGGTCTTGAATGTGCTAAGGGCAGGTGGTTGTGTGGCAATTAATGATGTTTGTTCTTTTCCTCGTTGTTCTGGTTATTTCGTAGTATTGGGATGTTGTGGCATGCATTATTAGCACAGCAACTCATGAAATCTTCGGTACATAGAAATCAAGATTGTCCCACATTTCAGCATCCTGGAATAAAATCGGCATGCAAAAGTTTGTTGGCTGCTGGGCAAATACTTCATACTCTGTTATTATTTTAGTATGGCTTTTAAATTAGGTGCAGTTAAGCACATATATAGCTACTGTACGCAATGTAAAAGTGGGGTCGTTCCGCACTTGCAATTGTAACTTAGTACGAGATGCTGTTACTATAAATAACCTCGGGTTTCTTACACGCTCACTTATATTTCTATAATTATTATTTTATGCGATGCCAATTAGCTAACCAACCGTCAGTGAGTCGCCTTTCACCAGCCAACTTCCATCATAGTTTACTCTTCTCTAAATGCGATCGTAAAAGGATATTTTTAGAAAACCTCTCTAGATACCTTTAGAAATTAAGCGTGTTATCCTTCTGTGCTGCTACTGTTACTAGTGATCCCTGGCAGGTCAGCAACCCTAATGAATACGTTGTCGTTCTCTTTGTTCAGAAGCATTTTCTAAAGACTTGGTGATTATTAAGAAAACTATCCTGAAAAAATCCTGTGAGAAACTTCGTTCCAATCCACATTGTTCCTTTTATTCCAGGAAAGCGATTGGTCTGTCCTTTGAATGTAATACGTTTTTATTTTTTTTTTTTAATCTGACTACTGTTATTCTTGGTATAAACCAATACACTCCTGAAAAATGGGCGTGTAACCATTGAATATAGGGTATATATTCAATGGTGTAACGGTTCTTACTCTACCCAGATGGAACCGTTCCTGCTTTGTTTTTTTTTCAAACGTAGACTATATCACCATTCAACCAATTCTAGTAGATCTTCGATTCAATTGAATCAAGTTGAAACATCAATATTAAAAAATTACCTTACACTAAAGTCAGTCACTTTTGAACTCATTGGGTGTTTTATTGTGGGTTTGAGAGAGGAACCACAGAAAGCCAGATAGTTTATGGTTATGTGGTTAGTCTATGGTGAAACTTCTCATTATTGTTATTTATTTATCTTGTTGGTTTGATTCCTCACTGGCTGAGATGGTAAAGGCCGGCTAATATGAAGACTTCAAATCTGCGAATAGACGACCACTTTGTAATGAATAAATGATTAAATTTAATAATGGATTTTTATTGATGGAGACAACAGGTGGAACCCACTTTGCCTCCATCACAATACTGTTCACAATCCGAATACAATAATCTATATCAGAATAAAATAAATTCAATCAATAAAATAGTAATAATAGAAAGAATACTAATAACAGATGGATGTGAAGTAAATGAAAGAGAGCAAATCCTACTTCCTTATTTCATACTGTTCCTATTTTAATGAGAACTGTGCTCACATACAGAAGCCTACGCAATATCTCTAGCTTGTCTGTGGTTATGTCAAAGTTCTTAATCTTCCGGTGACAATAAAAATGATTCCCACACGTTTTTTGTTGTTACTGTTCCACTGATTCATCCTTTACTTTAAATGCATGATGACTCGATCAAAAGATTAGTATTGTTGGTATCATCTGTCTGAAAAATCTTGTTGAACGTGTTTCTACTAGAATATGCGAAGGCCGCTATTGTGTATCTTATTTTTATGATCAATAAAAAAGCTTTCAATTTTCTATTGGAAGGAAATTTTATTACACCCTCCCTCTGCGATGTCCTCTAAATGAGGACGTTTGTGTCATTGGAGTTGACGATGCTAATCGGTCCTATGCCAATAATTGACAGCTTTTTCCTATCATAAGGAAGTAACATGGAAATGCATCCGTCTACGTGAACAACAGTTCAACTCTTATTAATTTTATGGTTGAATTAGTTTCTGTTTTATATCCTTCTCAAGTTTTGGTATCAACTTTTGATATGTACACTGAACTTTGATCACGCTTTTATTTTTTAATGATATTCTAAAATGATGACTTAGATTGCTCTAGGTCTAGAAGCTTTTCATTATTATTGTTCTATGGTTGTAAAAAGATGGTTTCTTGTCAACTATTTTTGTGGCTTTCATTTTATGTATGAAAGGATACATGTTGCTCCATTATTGTAAAAAATAAGTTCAGTTTTTATCATGTTTCGTTATTAAATTCTGTTGTGTATTTAATTTTAATATAAGATTTTATTTTTCCTAACAATATTTTTCTTCTTGTTTCAGGTAAGTGTCACATCATTGGCTTCGATATAATTCTTCTTATTTCATAATCAATCAAGGTAGTATGTAAAATTAATTATTTATTGAAACAACATCATATTTTACAGTTCTTTTCACAATTATTATGTCCAGTATTAAATTATCCTATTCATTTATCAGTTACTAATAAATATTAATAGTATTGAATAGCGTTTTTAATTAATAATATTTGGAGGCGACAATATTTTTCTTAGTTATTTCGATGTGTAACATTATTGATATAAAATAGAAATGTGTGATAAATTATAAAAGGTAAATTATTACTCACAATAGCCTACTTATGTCAGTACTGTATTACTGAATCATTGTCTTTTTCAGAAGTACTTCATTACCTACTTATTTTGATTACTTTTAGGTTAGGCGTACACCGGTTAGTCAAGACAAGACGAGATTAGTCACGTTTAGTCACAGTACTTCACATAGTTGCTTATGAAGCAACACACACCGATTAGTCATTGCATCGGTGTATGCTGCTTCATAAGCAACTATGTGAATTATTGTGACTCAACGTGACTAATCTCGTCTTGTCTTGTCTTGACTAACCGGTGTACGCCTAGCCTTACACCTTCTCAACTTTTTCTCTCTCTGAAGAAACAATGTTTATAGTTCAGGTTGGAATTAGTGTCTCATGTGAACAATTTATGTTATCAATCGTTGTATGGCTTAATAATTTTTATTGTTATCCTGAAACAACAGGTTGTGAACTGTGATTGAAATTGAAACTACCAAATTTGTAACCATTATAAAAAGAGTCAACTCACCTGTATTACCAACACCTCCCCATAGTTTCTTCTGCGATTGCAACTTCGATTATGAAAGTTTGGAACGATTCTAACGATTAGAGCCAATACAACATGGAGATTGAACTGAATGGTTCACGTAATGAATTGTGTATCGTTATTATGTAACGTTTCAGAATATTAATGAAAGTTGGTGCATTGTTGCAATGAGTCAGGCTTTGTCTTAACACTGTGCCGGCTTACACATTTTTAACACAATAACCGGTCTCAAAACAAGTGAACAAACCGTTCATAACACAATAATGACTAGGAAATATGGGATGCGGCCTTATTTATTGTTCCTCAATCAAGAGTTTTCACATGCTGACACGAAATTTCATCGCTATTGACGTTCTTTGCATGCGCATATGAAGAAGCACGCAGTGCTTCGAGAGCTCTTCTGTCAAAACGACTAAATATTATATGTTATTCCAGTGTACAAAATATTAGTTTGAAACCAATAGAGGGCTCTTATAGCCTACTATCAATCGGGCATCCAGGAATAAAATTCTACTGATGAAACTTGAAGTATTTACACATTTTCTTAATATCGAGTGTGATCCTTTGTTTTTAGAGTAGGCTATGATTTTAATATGCATTATTTTGCTGTGAATGATGACCACATAAGTTTATTATGCATTTTTAAAGTGCGTAGGTAATGAAATGAAGGATGATTCAGGGGAAAATGTCAAATGGAACGCGAATCGAGCCCCTGACCGGTGCAGCGATAGCAGACTGAAGCAACATAACATAAATTGCTTGTGCGTTGTGTGTTTGCTGCTAAAACCAGTAACAAAAATTACCAGATACATAACATAACTTGAAAAGTACTTGGTACACAAACTTATATTGAGTAAAGCATACATTCTCCAACGTCTCCACTTCAAACGTTTTTTAGCAACGTTTTTCTTATTCCACGAGACATGCTGTTATGTAAATTGCGTTGACTGTCAAAGTTCAATAAATAAAAATACCATGGTTGCTCAGGTTTATGTGATTGTCAGGGTGAGGGGTTTGGCTAATTGTTTCTGCCGGTGCGGTAATGTACTGTTGCTGCAACTGATCTGTCGGGTTAGCGACAAAAACAACGCCATAAATTTGAGGTTGCTTATTTGATACGCGTTGTAGAAAGCAAAGCGTTGCTGGAACGTCGTCGTAAACACTCCCTGATCCAGCTGAGCTGTAGTTAACTGGCGTCAGGCTACTGACCACCGAGCTATTATTATTGAAGCAAAGCATTCCAACAGTACTTGCACCTACTTGACTTTGTTGGAAAAGGTACTTTGTTAAAAAATTATTCCTGACAGAATTCTCTCAATTTGGGTTGATTCTACATGATTTTCAAGAAGATCAAATTTAATTTTTCCAATAGTAGTGTTATGATAGAATTAAATTTATCAAAATGGCAAACAGATCTATGTTTGAGAGCGGACGACACTCTTTTCTACTCTACAACTACTGTATAATAATAATAAGTTTAAAAAAAAAATAAAGTGAAGATTTTTTAAAATGAGAATCATTTGCACAATATTGGCAATAAATTGTTGGACAAATTAATTAGAATCGTTACAGGATTGTAACTGTAACTCAGTTACGAATCAGATAGAAATTACAATTATAAATGTGAATTTCATAATAAAACCTAACAAAATTGTTGGTTATCCCCTTCTTTTATGGTGTACAGGAATGTTGCACTTCAATTGAATTGTCAGTTACCGTACCCTTGGCTTTTATTCTTTTCAAGAACTTCAGAACTGAGATTTCCCGCGACAAAGTGTGTTCTACAACATTCTCTCCAAAAGAAGTTCAAAGGCTTTTAAACATTGCTTCTCCACATCAGCAAACACTGTTTTGCACTTTCCCTTTTTAGTAAGGCCTGCATTCTACATTCTAGGATTGTAGTTAATGGATTACTTGACTGCATTTGATCTAGGTAGACTTTATTCTTGCGAAGGTATTTTCCTTATAGTGTAATAAATTATGAACCTGGAAGCGTATATAGGTCCTCCCGTGTAGATGAAGGTGCTGTAACATAGTCATGATGAATAATATGACCGTGTGTGTTAGTTGCAAAATAAATGGTGTGGTTTTTTCAAAATTTGAAAACAAATTCTGCATTATCTGAAAACTTCACTCACTAAAATCATTGCTCCATTGGTACACAAACTGATATACTGCGTGTTTTTATAGGTCTATTCATATAAAAATTATGTTATTTTTATATTAGTTAAGAATTCAAGGATAACTAAAGTATTCTCTTCCAAAAATAGTTTTCCTTATTATAGCATAACATTCTTCAAATTTGAAGCCTAGTATCAAGTTTTTTATCGATATTTCATGCGTTTATGTTTGTTCGACCTTCCTATAATATGAAATTTATTTATAAACTATTTTAATAGCATTGCTTTGACATATATACCATCTACTTCAACTATCAATATGCTAGCTAAACTATAGTTAACTACTAGAAACTAGTTTTTGGACAATAACTAGTTCATGGCTTTGTCCTTATTTTATCAGCATAACCTTAACTCGACCTTTCAGATTTTGCATGATAAGAAGTGTGTGTGAGGTCTACTAAGAAAATAGAAAAACTGAAAACTCATACTACGGTACTATTCTAATCCTTTTTTTATATGTAGAAAACCCCAAAAACTTATACTTATTTAGATTATTATTATTTTGAATGAGTTGATTAACTTTCTACCAAGTAATTTTGTAATTTCAAAAATAGAAATTTTTGGATTAAACTTTTTGTAGTTGAATTTGTTGACTCCTATCTTCTCTGAGGTCAGTGACTGAATCTGTATCATTATTGCAGGCTTATAGTTACGTTCTTGTAAATTTGTGTTTGCCCATGTATTAATCTATCTTGTCTTTGGCGCTATTCCAGCAGTTGGAATTATTGAGACAGTTGTGGCGAGTTGTTTCTTTGAGAAACACTTTCTTTTCCAAATAGTCTCCAAATTCGACACACAAGGGAATTAGTCAATCTCTTATCGCTTACTAGTTTAGGCGACTAAAATTAGCCTCCACTGTTTTTAGAAGTCTTTGGAAGTTTCTTAGTACCTCAGTCACTTTTCACAGTTTTTTGTTGAATTGTGTTACATATTTCTTATTTGTTGTGAAACGTGAAATTTTAATTACTAAAATTAATGAAATCAACTTCTCTATCTCAAATACCACTTTAATTTCTTGGGATTGTGATGTAAAATATGTTAGTAAGTAAGATTTTATTTTATTTTGTATTGTGGCAAAAAGGAAATAAATTTGAATTTGAAAAAATCGAAAAAACAAACGTTTTGCACTGATGTGTATGCTTCCCACAATAAATAATTGATTAGGTAAGGTAAGTTAGTGTTATTGATTGGACCACATATAAAATCAATAATGAGTAATTTCTTTCAACTGCATTCAACCTATAGAATTGAACAATACAATTCATAGTGAAGCTAAGAACTGCGGAAACTCTTTGTGGTGTTACAGCAGCTGTTAGCTAATTTATTAGCTTCTCGCCTAGTTTCCCTGCATTGTTCAACTGACATACCTTAACCTTCTAGTCTGCTATTCACTCCTCACTATTTACCGTGCTGTTAACAAGAGCAATATGCAAAGTGGATTGTTGTTGGAGCTAAGCAACGATTGAAAACGTGCTTTGCATACTTGACTGATGTTGATGCCATGAATTAACTGTTTTTGATGAATATACATGACGACAGTGGTGCCCAATTTTGTTAAAATATGTATGAATACTGTGAACAATGTCAAGATGATCGATTGTTCTGAATCTCTGACTAGCTGGAAAACTACTATGGAAAATCATTCCATAATTTTGGATGTTAATTTGCTTTATTTCAACAACAGATGGATTAAAAAATAATAATATTTTTTTTAGTTGATTGTAAATGTAGAAAATAGTTGTATTGGATTATGTGTGATGTTAAAAAGATATTGGTATTGAACTGAATTTAAATTTCAATCTGTAATTTTTAGTAGTTCATTTTCAAATAATTTTGAAAAATGGTGCCCAAAATTACCTCTTTTACAGTACAAGTTTATAGAAAAATTGTCTCGTATTGTTAATGTATTTCCAGTTGTTTTTTACTAGTTCAGGAAGAATCAATGTCAGTAATTGTTCAATCATTGCACATTGCATTAATCGGTTCAAATCTAATTGAAAATTCAGCAGAGAAGTTTCCTTGCACGGTGCATTAGATAAATAACACGTGTTGATGAGTGTGAAATTTTCTGTCATCACCGTGCCAAATCTGTGTTGTATAAGAAGTTATTTGTAATTACTCAGTAGCCTATTCCTATTTCTATTACGATGAGCAACCATTGTCAGTGACTGGTACGATTTACAAATTCATAAAATACCTTCATGTTTCCTTCCTCCCATCACATTGTTGTTCCCTTGTCTTTCATATCACATTATTCATTAATCATGTTTTTCTTATGTGAGAAGAACAATACAGTTCTAATGATAGGAAAGATTATTTATGTGGACATTCTTAAACTAACTAAAATCATGAATTTGGATAAAATTATTATTATAAATTGAGTTATTGAGGAGTTTATATATTTATCTTTTACCTCTATTTGATTGAATGGCCGATAACTCCACTCAATCATGATTATTTGATTGTAAATGTTGAACAGACTGAATAAAAGTGATGATTCAGCCAAAAGTTATAGGTGCAAATCGATTTACTAGCAATCGATTGATACCAAGTGACAATATATCCTTCTATTCTATATCTATACTCTGTAGTTGCTATTCCCCTATATAGTGGAGTATGGATTCTACTATTACTAGAGTACTCTATGGACCACAGTAAAACGAATAATATTTGTAATTTCCTCCTCTATGTAGGCGAATAGTTAGAGAGTATAGAAGGATATATTGTTACTTGGTATCAATCATTTGCAAGTAAATGCTAGTTACATTAGCATAGCCATACTTCATCCAAAAAGTATTGAACAATACTTGGTTTGACAAGATGCAGGTGGATTTCAAGTTGGAAAGAATAATATTGTTTCTGCTATCTTTCATGACAACAAAAATATTTCAAGTATCCTAGGTTTTTTTTAATAGAAAACCACTATAAACACGAGTTTACTCCGCGCCGCCTGCTTGCTCAGGACTGTATCGTTTGGGAATACAGTATCATTGCAACAGACTTGTATCAGTGTGAGTTTCCTCTAGATTTCACATAAAATCTCGCAGTGGTGGAAGCACAGTAGAAAGGAATGCGCTAAAAGATTTGTAATATAATAGATTTCAGCACCTTATTTACTGGTCATTGTTTGTAATAGTGATTCATTTGGTCGTCTAGACTTGGTGGTTGGACAATGGAAACAATTGAAATTCAATTTTAAATTCAAAACAATTATAATTTAAGTATCACTTGACCCTGTTATTGTACTTATCATTGAATCCAGTATGAGAACAAAAGGTTTTCAAGAACAAAGTGTAGACCAGTATAGAAACAGACAGTGGCCTGTAGCCAGCACCAGCCAGCCACTCTCCGGCTCCGCCTAGGGTGACATTCTCTTGTTGCGGTGCATTCAAGCTTTTTATAGGCCAACATAACAAGCCCCGACCAAGCCCAAGTCCCCATAACCTTCAAATTTGTGAATGGTCTGTCAAGAATTTGAAATTTCCCTGTCAGTGGTAGCACTGTTTCAACTGGTTCTGTAACAATCAATGGCTCTCTCAAGGTAAACCAGTCGTCACACGTTGAAGTGGAGAGTCAGAGTTGCCAACTCACTTTCTCTCATTTCACTCTCACAATATTCTCACCCAGACTCAATGACCGAGCTCCAAAACTGCATTATTTCCTCATTCATCACTGTATGAGGTGAAAATTTTAATGATTATTATTTTGTAATGCATTTCCAACTTGCATAAAATTCTTCCCCAGACCCAATGTCCAGAAAAGCTCTATTGTCTCCTCATTCGTCTCTATCTTGAATAAAAAATCCATATTTTTTAACCAGATGTGTTTACACAGACTGAGTGAGTTTCGACTCAGTGTTGCAGATGTCAATTGATGAAAAATCTCAACCATTTATATAGGGGATTTTTCATCAATTGCATCTGGCAACGCCTTGTCGGGCCCGCTGCGGCACTCTGTCGCAGTAACGAAAAAACCCACCTTTATGCATTTTCAACTGAGTTTTATCTTTCTTATTCGTATGTTATGCCTCAGAGTTTATCAAAAAAATTGTTTATCATATTGTCACCGAGTAGATAATTTATTGTTTTATTTATTTATTGTTTTCAGCCATAAAAGTGGCCAGTGAAAGTGTGAAAAGCTAATTAATGTGATAAAACTTGAGCTTTGAAGAATTAAGAACTCGTCCACTAATTCTTTTCTCCAGTATTGTGGAATGTTGTTTTAGACAAAAGAATTCATCTTATTGTCTGATATGGCTGCTAGCTTTAGTCATTTTCGTGGATGTTTGCCCAATCAAAGATTAGAAGAAGATGACTCTCAGAAACAGAAACAAAAATTCAACTACTGTTGTGTGTTTAATTCATTGGTAGTATTGAAGAAAAGTTCAGTAACATTCCATTCCAATATTTTCTGTGTTCAAAAAATTTTACTTATTACAATTATTTTTATCAGTATCAGTCACATCACATGTCAACTCCGCCACTTATTGTAAGAATGTTAACTTTAAGTAGGCTACAGTATTTGAAAATTTTCTTAACTATTTTATAGTTCACCCCTGTGCAGCAAACTTAGTTCACTTTAATTTTCTAAATTCTTAGTTTTGAATAGTTGCTATTTGACTATTCTGCAGCTGAAAAACAGTCCAGTAATTACTGTCTCATTCAATTACAATTCATTTGTTGAAATTTCTCGAAATCCCAAAATAGGTATAACATTACCAATTTTAAAAAAAAAGTTGAGATTTGAAGTTTCAATATGGCGGATCCAAGATGGCGGACCAGATTTATATAAAGTAAAGTAAAGTAGATTTTCAATTTTTACAATTCACAATATCACCCCACCGTCAAACCACCTTCTTCATAAGAAATATTAAGCCGTTTCCATAATTTTCACCAACCCTGTATAGTAAAATATATTGTACCAGTTTGAAGCAAATTTCTTGTATTCAGTTTTTGATACTGTATAAAGTTCTTGATATATTCTTTAATGCGTCATTTTATTTTCTTCCAGATGGTATTTTGGCAAATAAAACGAATTGAAGCTGAAAAGAAACTGCTATTGCCGGAAATGACCACGGAGCTTTCTCCTAATCGTGACTCGGAAAGTCGCCGTAATGACTACTCACTCATCAGGTAAATATATCAAACAATTATAATAATACTGTATAATAATTTAAAATCCTTCTGCTGTCTTTATGAAAACTCTTCTTAGTTGACTAAAATCCATTATTGATTAAAATTGAAACTTCCGTTATTTCCTTGGCTAGTAGTCAAGTCTAAAATTTAAGTATGAGTAAAAACGTTTGGTCTTATACAGTAATACAAAATTCTCCATTACTGTATTAACCAAAGCTCAACGATAAAACTCAATTTTCCTCTCATATTTACCTTTTCTAGTGTAGTTATTAACTCATGGAAAGTGGGAAATAAATTATTTTTATTACTATCAATTCATGCTCTATGATCTCTTGCTTCAGGGTTTCAGTAACCCTTTGTATTGTTTCTAGAAAAATATCCATGCACTGGTGTGTAAAAAAATAAAATGCCTTGAATTAGCAGTAATGCATTGATGTGTCCTCTGACGATTCCACCCAACCCCTTTAACAAGACTCCTACGTTATCATCTTGCATTTGAGATTGGAAACATTTTTCTGTTCACAAAATCATTCGCAAATCTCACTGGACACAAGTATGTTTGTCTGGAAGGCTGTTCACACCAAATTTCTCTTCTTGAAAACCTTTTTCCTTAAATGAAAATCTATTCTTTGGAAAAATCATTATGGTACCATACTTGAAAGTAAAAGGTACTCAGACATTTGATGATAGCTGTTAATTAGCTGTTAACAATAAAAACTGAAGATCATCTTTTGTCAAACTCAAACAAGGCTTGTATCGAACAGCAATTATTGCATTTTATGAAGGCTGATGGGTGACTCAGAATGTGTCACCCCATGGCAAGGTTAGTACTGTATTTGTTGGGTACAGCTTATTAATGTCATAACCTTGGTACTCGCGGGTCTAATTTTGGACACTCTGATGAAGCTCTTCTTCGATATTTCGTGCCTTTTTTCTTCTTCTCTTTCTCCTCCTCCTTCACCTTCTTCACCAATTCATTCCGCTTGCTATAATCGGATTTGTCCCTTTTTCAGTGCGCGATGGAGACACAGTGAAGCATTACAGAATTCGGCAACTGGACGAGGGTGGCTTTTTCATTGCCAGAAAGACAACATTCCGTTCGCTACAGGAGCTGGTTGAGCACTACGGAACCGATGCCGATGGACTCTGCGTCAATCTTCGCAAACCCTGTGTTCAGGTTAGTGTCCACTTATCCACTTTTTCACATTTCTTTCCAATAATGACTTTCTCAAATTATTTTTTCATCTCTTGGTATTGTCTTTATTCACTATTACTTATATTCTCCTCACTGTTACTTGATCCATTTTGAATCAAGCTTCTAAATATCCATGTAGCGATAATAGAGCACAGGCTGGTTCTTTACTTTATCTTCCTTTCAATTATAAATGAAGAGGATTTCCTGTTGGATTTGACTAGAATCAGGTGATATTGTTCTATCGTCATTTGAAAAGCGTTAGTAGATTCCGTTTAGGTGCGCTTCTAATGATATCATTAAGGTATGAAACTATTAACCCTAAGTTATCCACTTGTATAATATGTATTATACTCTATTAGTTGATTTTTCAATTTTTACCCACTTATTATGTTGGTAGAATTAGCAAATAGGTAGTAGAGACCGAACTCTAAAGGTGGTGCTGTATATTAATAGAAATGGGTGCTACTTAATAATATTGTGAGTTGAATTGAAATGTCGAGGAAAATTTATACATATTGGATGAAGGATCATGTACGTAAATTTCTGTCTCTTCTGAACTGAAACAGAGTATTAAAACTCTTGGACTAATTATTTCAGACTTGTTGCTATTTTGTACTGAGACAACGGTAGCTTCATTGTTGTGAGTTGTTGAACTATTTCTTAGAGAAGATATAGGCATATACAGAGCAATATATACATTGCAGTTGTATAGCGACAAGTCATAATTGCTATAAAATAATTCATCAGTGATCTTTCAATTTGATTTCTTCATCTTTTAGTGATATCTTTGAAATTTTTATGATGAGAAAGATCATTCTTAGTTTAGAATCTATTGAACTATCAAGAACTAATTCAGGAAAAAATCATTTGGGAAATGTACTAAAATCGACTTATATTGCACTAAAATTGACGTGATATTCTTATGACGATTTTTCGTCATCTTATAATTTATTCAATTCTATTCTTATAACGTAGATTTTCGTGTGAAGTTTGATGGAAATCGTCAGATTATTTCTAATTTTTTGTTAGTGATTTAGAATCCGTTGATATTATTATAATTTGAAAACAATAAAAAGGTGTGTAAGTAGAATAAATTTGAATTTATATTTTTGGGCTGATTTAATCAGCAGCTGTCAACAATTGATTATATTAATGATAATCACTTTTCAAATGGAATGCTTTATTCGATTAGAATTTTATGATTGTATGTTCTGTATTGTGGGCATTGGCTGATGTGCATCGTTTATTTGTTTTCTGTTGCTGCTTTGCCCTGTGGACATTTTGTTCGGTAAATGTCCTCTTCTAATAAGTGTAGCCCACCCCTTGTGTGCAGCACTGTTTTCTGATCCCCCACGCACCCTCCCATCTGCTGCGGGCCTCCAAACTCAAATTGTGCGTCCTTTTTATTGTTATTACTATCCTCTTGGATACCAGTTATAGAAAGTTTGTTAATGAATTTAGAGATTTCTATGAGATTTAAGTAAAGTATTTTGTACAGTATTTCAGACTTGTTTATCATTCACGCTCACCTTTTCCCTTATGCAGTTGCTTGATGGTATGTTTTCAAAGTCTCGTGACTGAGAAAATGAAAGATTAACTCCATCAATAGGTTCATCATGTTATTAAATATTTTTGTGACTGTGGTAGGTCTTCTATGAAAAAAGAAAAATTTCATTTGGGTTTATCGGTTGAATGATATGCGATCGGGATGTAACAGAATCACATTCCGCAGAAGCAAGACATTTTATTAAATTGTTATAATTTTAAATAATTTGTACGAATTATAATTTTTTGATATTGTCAAATTTTACTTTTATTTTAACAAACACAATGTTCACATCAGGACCATGATTCCTCATGAGTTTTTTATACTCATTTCCATTATAGACTCAGATGATTAATACATCGATAAAGATATCACTATAGATTTATTAATTGAATGTATTTGGTTGAGATTTGAAAATTCCTCAATCATAACCATACAGAATCTTGAAACTGTTAGGATATAGGATATTATTGCCATTGATATTGATTAACTACCAGTTTAATTAGAATTGATTAATTAATTACCAGTTGAAAAATTTTGAAAATTTTGAAAATATAGAATAGTACATGTTTATGAGATAGTACATCAAAATCAAAGTTCTCAATTTAACATGAAATATTTTTACTACTTTCACTCTTCTTCTGTAGAAGTGCAGTTTGTCATTTCAAATAGTGTAAGAACCGCTAATCTCTTGAGTTTTATCCATAAGAACATTGATTGAGATTACAGTAGCCTACTTGAAAAGAAGCAGTAGAGACTCCTTTCTATTAGTAATTTCAGCCAGTGTTTAATGTACTTACAATTTTCATTTGTTTCTTTCTTTTATAATACAGTGTGGAGATTCTCTGTATATAAGGCTTCCAAATTACTAATTTCGGCAAAATATTTGTTCTATGATAATAGTGACCAATAGCAATTTTAATTGAATTGTATTTGGTTATTTTACAAGAGTTTTGTATTAGAAGTCTTGAAACTGTTAGGATCATGTGTTAGCATTCAGAAAATATTATTCCAATCCAGTAATAGAGTTGTTAATCTTGAATTACATTATGACTTCTGCATTTTGAGGGTGCTGGGTTTGCAGTATTTGCATTTTTGGTTTGCCGTATTCAGATTGCTTTTAAGTCCAAGAAGACACATAATAATGCTAGTTCCATTATTTATCATTCATGATTGAAAGTATACTATGAATCAGGTTCTATCACTTTTTTCATTGTTAGTAGAATCAAAGTTACTGGGAAGACATGATCAAATGATTTAGTGTTTTGGGTTGCATAAACAGTGATTGCTTAATTACATTACTTGAAAAAGTAATCTCTGAAATGATAATTATGATTCATTAGTGGTTTTCTTGTATCTTAATTTTTTTAAATTACAATTAGTGAAGAATAAATGCTGATCAAAAATAAAATCTTTGTTTAAACTTCAGTGTTAACCAAACGTTTAATGAACAACTCCTTTATTTTGAAAAACGTGATTTTTTCTAAATTTATTGTCTTACATTCACAAAATATACCACATCGTTATCAATATGCTTTGAGGAGGCAAGTACAAATGTTATTGATTCTGTATTGATTTTTTGGTTTAAAATTACACTGAAATTCAACGGTAATATTCAAGAACTTTGAAAATTATTTTTTGTTTTTTACTTTGATTTAAAAAATTTTCACTACATTCGTAAGTGTAATATTATTCCCCTTTCAAATTTTATCATATTTTGCCCATTTTTTCCTTTTTCGTTCAATTAATCAGGTTGAACTGAAATGGAAGATTGTGATCGATTAGTATACACTAGTATATCTTTTTACAGCCATTCGGAAAATATGCAGTGGTAAGTGGAATAGAACAGAATGAATAGTCAGACACACTAACTGTACATTACTAAACGCCAAAAATCGCACTAAATCTGATGAATAGAATCACTAGAATAATAACAGACTATTAGTTAATCCTAACAAAGTTGTTTTTAACTGTAAAATTGTTCAAACAGTATTAGTAAAAATTCAGAAATTGTAAGCTATTTCGATGAAGTTTTTATTAACATTTTTGTCTAGAACTAGTTTAATATGCGGTTTATTAGATTAGTTCACTGAAGTTTTTGTAGAAAGTGGAAACATTTTTAAAAGGAAACCAATAACTTTGTATTCTCCAGTTGCAATCTTATTACACATATCCGCCAATGTACTTGTTTCTTACTCATTAAACTTATTTCTCAATGTTCATACTGTTGCTCCATATGAACTAAGTTTCGTTATAAATGGATTGAATAGAAGTTTCAAATTGAAATATTGTTCAACATGCTTTAATGGTTAGTTTATTAAAAACTCAATATTGCTATCAAAAGTCAAATTGCTTCTCTTATCAACTGATTGTGTAAGTGCGTATATTTTCTTTTTCATTTTTTAATCATCCAGTTGTCATGTTGGCTCATTACACTTCTAAAACCGATCACATTATCCCTTCAAGCAGTTGAACTGCATGTGGCTTCAATATTAATATCCAAACAAAACTTCAATAAACTAATAAAATGTAAATATTGTAGATTACAGTACTAATATCTTCTTCAAACAACGAAACATTTTGGGCCTTATTAGTCCATGTTGTGGGTTTTTTCCACTCTCATCGTCATATTAATAAATTTATATCATTTTCTGTTGGTCAGAAGTTTTCCTTCTTAATATTAATACCCTGGTACTCTGTAGAAAGTCTGATGGGATCATGAGAAACATAATTATTCAGAAAAGCTCCTTTATTGTTTCCTGGTTACATGAGAATAAATGTGTGTGAGGTTCATCATCATTATTTATTTAATTCACAAGATTTAGTAGGCAACTTAATCATTGATACTTGAGCAGTTTTTACTAAAAAAAAAACAACAGATAATATATAATACTTAAAGATAATAATTCACAATAATTGGGGTTGATAACATCCGTTTTTGGTGTTTCATCTTCCAAATCTTCAGCTTAGACAACTCTCAGTTTTTGTGTGCTATGTTAGTTCTGCTGTCAGCTCTGATCTATTGTGTACCGGTTATGATATAATACACTATTATTATTATTCGACTAGTATAGAAATATTTCCGATTATAAAAGTCTGATTCTTTATTAGAGTCTTCAGGTGTTGCCTTGGTTCTCTTCTGACAGGTAAACTCTGCGCCATGCCTTTGAATCAATTCCTCTCCATTTCATGCCACATCACTTTCATTATTTTTCAAGCTTTATTAAATTATTTCTGTTTGAGCTTGGAATTTTATTATGTTCTTGAATCAACTCAATTTTCAGTTCCGTAGAATTGTTGTTTTAGAACCAAACGTTGTAGGTATGGGAAATTGTGTCATTTTATAACTAAATGATGCATTGAATTTGGAAGAGAGGATTTGGGACTGCATGGCTTAATCTACTCCTTATTATTTGTAAAAACGAATGGAATTTTCTACAGAGAGAGATTTTCAGCGCCCAGCAAGGTTCAGCAACTGTCTCTCAGACTTCCCTAAACAAATAAATTATGTGAATTCCGAAATTTCATGAGATTTCCATGGTATCAACTTCTGTGATGGATGAAAACAATTAATCTTATTTCCTTCTTCCTAGATTAATGCTAAATTTGAAAAGTAATGATGTGATGTGCTTCATCTCATACGATGTATAATAAAGTTCTAAATTGAAAAATGCTGTACTGTAGCTCACTACTTACATCTATCCAGTGGTCCATAAGTGATTGAAAATACTTATTCATTCCTTAAAATTTACTCTAGTGGTTGTTTCTCCTACGACAACTGACTGTTTTAGGATTTTGGTTCCGGAAGTTGGAAATTTTCACTAATATTATTTATTATTGTCAGTTTTTATATGAACTAGTTGACTGCCAATACCTACAAAAATGGATATTGAATGAGAAATTAGGGTTATTATCATCGTATATCCTTCTCCACATATTGTTCAAAATTTCATGTTGTTGATTCCTGCATTGATGTATCTGCACTTTCTATCTGTAGCCTCACAGCCCTTGAATTTTGTGGGGCCCTAATCTTTTGTACTTGCAACAACGTTATTGGAAGAAATGCATGTGTAAATCAATTCACAATAGAAACCTGAATACTTAGTTTTCAGTCTGTCTCACCATCCAACCCCATGTGTGTATGTTGAATACTCCAGCATGCCTATTCCTATTTTATTCATGGGTGTTCATGATTCTTTTAGAAATTCATCCATTCTACTTCCTTGAATCCTCCATTTTTCTAGTTGGTTCTTGTACATCTCGCATGGATGCAATGAGATTTCTTTTGTGTTCATGATTTTTACTTCCTTCTTTTAATTTATATTTCCTTTGATGTTCTTTTTAGATTATCTTCAAGTACCCCTCGGCATACAGTTCTCTTCATATGTTGAAAATGCCTTAATTTCTTCTTCTTTGATTCTTGGGAATTCTTTATTCCTTCGTGAAACCTTTACTTCACTGAGTGAATGTGTCAGTAGCAAGCATCTCTCATGTCTCAGAGGTTTTGTAACTTTTGAGCTTTACTTTTGGAAAATTTACTCCGTTTATTTTTGCAATTTAGGTTAATCATATAAAAACTATTATTTAGGTTTTTCAATAAATTTTCAATCACTGATATTTAATATGTCTTCTAAAGTTCAGTCTTATCAACATCTATTGCTACTGAACCCAGTATTCATATTAATATTATGAGTTGGACAATCATCACCAACAAATTGGCAGCGAAAATTTAAGTTTCAACTTATTATTGTGGATGATTCTAGTGATTTCTAGTTGAAGAGTGATTTTTCTTGGTGGATTCATTCCAGTACCTAGCATTCTCATTCCAATTCAGTGATTTATTACTATTTGAAATTGAATGGCCCGAAAATGTTGTACTTGAACCCTTGCTTAAGCCTGCTGAATGTTGCTCTGTTGTATGAGAATGAATTTTTTACACAACTTTGAAAATGCATACAATTTTTATAATAAGAGGTGCAGAGCTGGATTTGGTCTTGTTTTGAAGCAAAACACTTCAAGTTTTGATTGGTATATTATGGCCAGAATCTCGCCCTTGTAAGCGCTTGGCAACTAATACGTTGAATATTGACTGTTTCCACTGGACTCGAGCGTACTAGCTGGCTTGAAGAATCAAAGTTGACAAGAAACTTGCGTAATTTTTGTACCAAGTACCCAAATGATATTCCTTGTTGCCGGAATATATGATTACAGTATGTATTCATACATACTGATTGGCATAGATTTTTTGTAGCAACAGGGTGCTCAATAAAACATAAGAAATCATGCGTCAAGTTTGCTTTGAGCGGTTTCTGGGGTTGCGGTTTGGGTGGTTGCCAGCGATTCATATTATTGGGGGAGAGAGACAAGCTTATTGACAAAACCAGCTGTTTTTATCTCTCACACACGGTGGGCGCTGGTAACCGCCTAAGCTGCAACCGCCTAAAAACTTCATCGTGTGAACCTCCCTCTCCATATTGTTGACACAGGCGTGTTTTCTGCATTTTTCCGTCGATGACGTCGTACCAATCACAGAGCACTAAGAGCGCTTCCGCAATAT
This sequence comes from Laodelphax striatellus, assembly GCA_017141395.1. Classification (NCBI taxonomy): domain Eukaryota; kingdom Metazoa; phylum Arthropoda; class Insecta; order Hemiptera; family Delphacidae; genus Laodelphax; species Laodelphax striatellus. The sequence continues at coordinate 23,589,458 of CM029530.1, forward strand.
GCCTAGTCAAAGCTTGATCCGTGGTGCGCATTTTGAGCACCCGAATCGGTTCTCTTTTAACTGTTTAGAAAAATTATATGCGGTTTAAAGATGTAGATCCCTTATTTTCTGATTAAATAACACTCTGTAGTCCATATGTCATTCAGATGAAGTATAGAAATATTTCCGATTATAAAGGATCTGATTCTTCGTTAGAGTCTTCAATTGTTGCCTATGGTTCTCCTTCTGACAGGTAAATCTCCATGCTGAATCAATTCCTCTCCATTTCATGCCATTACTTAATCATTATTTTTCAAACTTTATTAAATTATTTCCAGTTTGAGCTTAGAATTTTAATATGTTCTTGAATCAATCAATTTTCAGTTGCTTGAATTCATTTGTTTTAGAACTAAACGTTAGTATAGTATGGAAAAATCGTGTCATTTATAACTAAATGATGCATTGAATTTGAGTGAGATTTTATATTGCATGCATCTACTCTTTATTTGTAAAAAGGAATGAGAAATTTTTACAGAGAGAGATTTTCTACAGTTACCAAGTTTAGTAATTATCTCTGTTGACATTAAAATAAATTAAATTAGGTCAATTCCCGAATTTCATGCGATAGCTGTAATATCAACTTCCTTGATGGATGAAAACAATTAATTTTGTTCCTAGATTAATGCTCAAATTTGAAAAGGAAAATAGGCGTGAAGTGTGATGAACTTCATCTCCTTTTGATGTATAATAATAACATAGTGCTGAATTTGAAAATGCAGTACTATAGCTCACTAACTTTATTGTCAAATTGATTCTATAAGTATTATTGGAATATGTTAATAAGTCATAATGATAAATAAATTCATTCAGTCAAAATTCATTTGTTGTGTTGTTTTCTCCATGACAACTGATCATTTTAGGATTTTGGTTCTGTTAAAATTTTATTAAATAATGACTATTTTATTACTGGCATTTCCATACATGAAGCACAGAAGGATTTGCAGCTTTCCAGCCTTTGATATTGAAATATTGGAATATTGGTTATCATCATTGTATCCTTTTCCACATGTGTCTAAAATTTCCGTTGTTGATTCCAACATTGATGTACCTTAAATTTCCTCTATCCTTCATTCTAATATTCCTTAAATTTTGTAAATATTCTAATCGTTGTACTTGTAACAATTATTTAAAGAAATGTATGTGTAACTCAATTCTGAGAAACTTGAATATTTTAGTTTTCTATTGTCTCACTGTCCAACTATTATTCATTGTGTTTGTTGAATACTCCAACATATATTCCTATTTTATTCATGGGTGTTCATGATTCTTTTAGAAATTTATCTCCATTCTCTACATCTTTTGAATCCTCCATTTTTCCTAGCCTATTCTTGCACATCTCGCAGCTGATGCAATGATTTGGAGTATTCATGATTTTTTACTTCTTTCTTTTTAATTCTATTTTTTGACAATTCTTTTTAGATTATCTTAAGATTATCTTTAAGTAATTCTCGGCACATTCTTCATATAAGAAAAATGCCTTAATTTCTTCTTTAGTTCAGAGATTCTTTATTCCTTTGTGTTTTAGCAATGAGTGAATGTGTGTTGCAGTATAGATCTCTTCTGTCTCCTTATGATCTCTTATGAATTTTTGTAACTTGAGCTTTACTTTTGGAAATTTACCTCACTTATTTTTGCAGTTTTAGGTTAATTATATAAAAAACTATTATTTAGAGTTTTCTCTTTAAATTTTCAATCAGTGACATTTGTGTGTCTTCGAAATTAAGTCTATCAAGACTTGTCGCTACTAGAACCCAGTATTCCATATTATTATGAGTTGGACAATCTTTCACCAACTAGGTGGTGGCGAAAATTTAAGTTTCAACTTATTGTGATGATTCCTGGTGATGATTTCTAGTTGAAAATTGATTTTTATTGGTGATTCATTCCAGTACCTAGCATTTTCATTCCAATTTGCTGATTTATTATTTTTATTTGAAATTGAATGGCCGAAAATGTTGTACTTGAACCACTTGCTTAAGCCACACAGATATTGCTCTGTTGTATTGCTGGCTGTTCTTACTAAAGCTGTTACTTTTCAGCTATTGCCTTGAATGTAGCTGATTTCCGGCTAACCCATTATGAAAAGTGTGTATCCAATGTAATTCAGGCTAAACCACTAACAATAATTGGTTTTGTAATTGTTTTAGATCGAAAAGCTTCCCGTTGGGAGGACTATCTCATAGTACAAAGGGACCAATGGGAGATTGATCGCTCTCTCGTTGAAGTTTGATAACAAACTTGGCCATGAACAGTTCGGAGAAGTATGGGAAGGACTTTGGAACAACACTACGCCCGTTGCAATAAAAACACTCTCGAGCCTGGTGAGTTTTCGTTCGGAATTCACTTGAAACTGAGTACTTTCGCAATCAATCACCTGAATAAGCTGAGAAGGTACACTAATAGTACAATACTTTATTACATGTTGGTGTTAGTGGACCACTTCGAGACTGGATGACTATTGGATTTTTAAACTAGACAACACATATCTAGTCTGATATTAAAATCACTGAACACACAACCATTAACAGAAATACCTTCTCTTCCCTAGCCACTGTGTGTGTAATCAACTTCCCCCAAAAATTTTTGTGGGAATAATCATTTTCTTGGATTCAGTCTTCTTTAACTCTCTTACTGTAATTTTTATCCGAAATCCATGCAAATGCTGGCTCTCGGTTGATGCATAAATGGTAATAGAAAACAAAATAAACAGAAATAATTGTGATTAGAGTGTTTGTGAAAAGTTATACTAATTACAATAAAATACAAACATTGGTACATACCGATGAAATAAAATAAATATAACGCTTTTTGTGAATATTGTCATAAAATTCAGGCAAGGACGTAAAAGAGGAATTTTATTTATATTCTCATTGTATTCTTGACAGGAAGAGAGAACTGACAGGCTGACAGCTGACATTCAATGCTTCTGAAAAAGAATTTAAATCTTAAGAACTTCACTCTTATATTAACCCTTACTCTTTTATTTTTCCAGAGCTTAACATGAACTTGTAGTGCAATTTCCCTTCTAAAAAATTATTTTTGGCACACGTTCGAAATACAGTATAGATTATTGCAAAGTTGAAACGAAAATAATAGGACATTGAATTTTCAACTGCTTACCGTTTAATTACCGATCTATAAAGCTTCAATTAGAAAAATTCATTAAATTTCTAAAATCCACTTATTTTCTGATTGAGAAGTATTTTGAGTTACCTGTGGCCCATATGTCTTTCAGATGAATAAATCTATTGTAATATGAATTCAATAATTAGCGTCTACGTTCTTGCTCTGGTCAATTTATATGTGATTTTCCGTCAATTATGCATTGAGAAAAGTTGTTCAAATGTTTCATTGCCATTGAAAACATACATGACTTTTATCTCCCTCACTATTTTATGTTGTAATTAACTTATTTCAATGTTAACAGGTACCATGGATCCAAAGGATTTCCTCCTTTAGGCTTCTAAATCATGAAGAAGTTACGGCATGAAATTGATACGCTCTATGCAGTGTGTACAATGGAGGAACCCATTTACATCATAACCGAACTGATGAAAATGGAGAGTTTGCTGGATTATCTGCGGGTAAGTTTCAGTTTCATGTTCCCCATTAAAATGATAGAATACCGTCTGATGTAACTTGAATCATTTAGTTTTAGAATCTTATGTTATTCATATGCTTTTGACACTATTTAGATAATATTGATCAGTATTCCTTCTAAACTCAAAAGTCAACTAGCTAGTTAAAAACAGTAATTTGATGCAAAAATACATTAATATTAATTATGATTTTCAAAATAATAATATTGGAAAGAAGTTTCATTTGTATTCTACAGAGAATACAAATGAAACTATTTCATGATTAGTTGGCATTTATTGACATCGTGTTATTCACATAAGCATAACTTTAAAAATACGATTCAGATGTTCAAAATCTTTATTATTGGATTTATTTTTTCCCGCTAGTATACGGAATTGTAGGACACGGTTAAATAGATGAATAAATGTATTATTGCCAAAAGTAAACAAATGATACGAAAACAATAATAAAACAACAATAATTTGTTGGAATATGGGAAAACGTCGGGTACAGTTTTCTGGTGGAGAAGGCAATTGAGAGTTAAGTGGGTGATTGGATTCACTGTTTCTATCACACATTATTAATGGAATTTCAACGATTTGTTGCAGGCAAAGGTAGGGGGTTCTGAAAATTACCTCCAGCTGATTGACATGGCAGCACAGATGGCTGCTGGAATAGCCCTGCTCAGGTCCGCAGGCTTCATCCATCGCGACAGCTGCACAGAAATGTCCTGGTTGGAGATGGAACCATCGTCAAAATAGCCGATTTCAGATTTGGCTAGGCTCATCAAAATTGAGTACTAGGGGCTAGTGCTTGTTATTGATAACTCATTGATAAATTGATTAATAACTTTACTTGATAAATCTACAAATGATAAGTTAAATAACTTGATAAATTTGTATTTACTTTATTGCTCACCTAATAATCAATAACCTAATTTATTGATTAATGAATAAGTTTATTTTCAATTTGATCTTCTCGTTGATTTTTTTAAAATGAATGGTTCTATTCTATTATGAAAAGTGGTTCAGTTTGTTTATTTGAATGACAATAACATTTTTATCGTATGGCTTTTTATCGGTGGGGGACCCTTACGGGTAGGTTTCACCTCGCCTTATTTTTGTGTCGGTCACCCATCCAAGAGCAGTACAATAATATTACTTTGATCTAACTATATTAGATTCTATTACTTCTGAATCTATACTAGAACTACTTCTTGGAGTTGAAACCCCATTTGAATATGACAGCTGTTATACTCCTTGTGTACCATCATTGTTGGTTAATAGCTGAATTTTTTTAAAAGGCCTGAATGAGAGTTTTAAGTAGATATGACATTTGAGGATCAGACAGAAAGTTGGATACTTTTTCTTTTTTTTTAATCAAATAGACTGAGTGAATCAAACTTTATACTTAGATAGATGTAATTTCCGTATCGGTGTAGCACGTATAAAACAGATACGGAAGTTACATCTATTCAAGTATAGTACAACTAGAATAGTACTGTAACTAGAATATTACATCCACACTTATTTCACGTATACATATTTCAATTTTGTAATGGCGGATATTCCTGTTCTATCAATTTAAATTGAACTTGTACAATGTCATCCTTTGATTGCTTCTATCTGGTTAAGTAGTCCCTCACTTTATCCACAAATAATTGGATTGTTTTTGAATGTGATTCGCTCAGGAGGACGAATATGAAGCGAGGTTGGCGCTCGCTTCCCGATCAAGTGGACGGCGCCCGAGGCAGCCAATTACAGCAAGTTCTCCATCAAATCAGACGTCTGGTCGTTCGGAATTCTGCTCACTGAATTAGTCACCTACGGACGCATACCTTATCCAGGTAAATTACACGCAAATGTACCCTTAAACTCTTTCTAAACTTCAGTGTCCTTATCATTGGTGATATTTCGTGCCAAATGAGTACCTAAGTTATATGGTGCTATTTCGCCACATATTTCAAGTGTGCTATTGAAATTTGTAGTATGAGTGTTTAACAAGGCCTTTAGTATTACTCCCAAGTCTGAAAGCTTAAGTAGCTTAGATTACACATAAAGAATACTTAAGTTCTTTACAAAGGTAATTTCGATTTTTTTGTACAATTTTGTAGACCACAAGATTATTGGTCCAATAAAAAGAAAAAACTGATATTTGGTTCACTGATTCAAATCATCCATGCAAGGAATATATTCGTATTCACTGTAAATATCCTGTTTTAATTGATGATTAAATGAGATTGAATTTGAATTCTTTTCAAGACAAGTGAAAAGAATTCACTTCGAAGATATGAGAATTCTTGAGAAACTATCAATTTTGTTTATATCCCAAGGATCTGTTGTCAAATTCACAAATAATGGAATAGATATAGGAATGTCCATAACGTTATGCAGTTGTCAGAGACTCAATTGCAATTCAAACGGACAGTTGCTCGTAAATCAATTGATTTAACCGCTTTGAAATAATGTCTACTAACGGAACCAGTATGTACGAACCAATGAACGATTCTGACGTCAATGCAATGCTGTTATTCTACAATGGTTAAATTAAATTAGATTTTCGTGCGACTGGCCGCGTTATTGCTACGATGGTTTAATTAGTTGGATTTTTTGTGCAACTGAAGTTTTATTGATATCCGTTTACTATTCATTTATAATTAAATTGACGAAGTAGTTAAATGTAAAAGAATGATAATTAAAATTATAAAAATCTTTTTATGCTTTTTATATGGTGTGATTTGTGATTAATATAGTGCTCTAATCATTTTTTCACGCGATGCAACAAGTGTCTAAATTATGTGAATCTTGACTGCTGTGTTAAATATTGTAAGGTGAATGTGGCGAGCTGTTTTTGTGGCAGGTATGACAAACGCTGAGGTGCTGCAAGTGGAGCACGGCTACCGCATGCCGTGTCCGCCCTGCTGCCCGACTGCGCTCTACGACATCATGCTGGAGTGCTGGCACAAGGACCCCATGAAGCGACCCACATTCGAGACGCTGCAGTGGAAGCTGGAGGACTTCTTCACCCTGAGGGCTCCAGTATAAGGAGGCATCCGCCTACTGAGAGCACGCCCCACCTCCCGAACTGGAATCGTCTGCGCATGCCTCTGCCGCCCTCTCACTAAACCCCCTCTTTACATCACATTTATTTCACCGAGTCTGAAGTCTGGGAGGTGAATTAGAATATTAATGAAGTAGGTTAACTGTCCCATACCCACACATGGTCGGTTTTGTGTGATGCACATCTTGCAATAGCAGGATCCATTTAACTTGTCAGAGCACAGCTGATTGATGTTCGCTCGTTTACTAACGTTAAATCAGCTGTTCTGACAAGTTAAATGTATTCTGCTATACCAATTTTTAATCATATGCAGCATGCTGTGTAGCACACTGAAATCGATCTAAGTGTGGACATAAATTTAGTGTATTCACAATAAATTGGTCTGTTTTGTGTGCTGCACAGCTTGCTACCAATACTTGAAATGATTGGGAGACTTGTTGCACAGAAAAACGACAAATTTTGGGCATAGGAATTCGTTTTTATGAACCTACTTTGTCTGGCCCAAATACAAAAATTACTACTAATTCTAGTATAAATCTGACGATATGGACGAAGTTACACAATAAGGAACCAATAACCATCGCCCGAGTTGGTGCTAAGGTTGGGGTGTCCATAATATTTATCCATTACTTTATTAATTGCTTTTATATACAACAACTTGTTGTACTGTAAAGTTTAAGTCTGATAATTATCAATCATATGATATCATTTATTTAACTTAATCATATTTATTTTGTTATTTCAAAACGGACTTTAGTTCATTCGAGCATTGTACTGGTATTTTGTGAAAATATTATTTTTGAAATGAAGTTCAATTTTATTTAATCAATTATAATACTGCTTCAAATTGGCATCCCGAATTGAACCACTAATGAAGCAAAAGGAATGAGAAACAAAAAAAATCAGTGGACTTTTGGAAATGTGAATAACATAAGATTGGATTGATTAAACGTATTTAGTAGAAATTTTGATGAAAAGTAAACAATCCATAAAAACGTAGAAATAAAAAGTAAGAAACAGAGTTCTTTTGATTCATATAATTTACTAATGAAATTTTTGGTATGAGGAAAAATTGTATAAGATAAGGAGTAGTATAAATGGATTTATGAAAAATGTTAAATAAGCAAAATTTATATTTTGGAAGGAATGAAAGAATGGCAAATATGAAAGAAGAAATGAACAATGAAACAAATATGAAAGAAGAAATAGTTATAAATTTAGATAAAAATCGAAAATAAGAGAAGATGAAAGAGGTAAGATCAGTTTAACAAGATAAATCAGATGTAGAAAAATGTGAAGATCAAAAGATAATGAAAATGAATTGACAGTTAAAATGAATGTGGAAGAAAAATACAATTGGGAAGAATTGAGATTGATAAGATTTTTGAAGGACAGTAAAGAAAAGAATAAAATTGAAAGAGATCCTAGATTTGAAATGCTTGTGGTGTTTACGATGGAAAGAAATTCAAAACCAACTACAGGTTTTGGACAAAATTCGTCGTAAGGAGAAAAATGCTTCAAAAAGAATTATGGATCAACTGATGCAGAAGAAAAAAGACAGATAAAATTTTTAAAGGATGGATAATAAAGAGAAGAAGAAGAAACAACTCAAATTGAAGGATAAAAGAAAGGAAATGCGAAAACAGGCGGTCAAAGACGGAAAGAAACCATTCTACTGTAAAAATCTGAGAAATTTTTTGCTTTACAATTATGAGAGCTGAAGAAATCTGGAAAGCTGAACAAGCATTTAAAAAGAGGACGAAAAAATAATTATAAAAGAAAAAAAGAACGAAGGAAGAGATTTGTTTCACAAATATTTAACCATTACAAAGTTATTTGTAATACAACAAATGTGATAAAAGTTTCAATCTGATTTATCAATCATATGATATCATTTTACTTAATTCATATTTATTTTGTTATTTAGTTTGTTTATTCGAGCATTGTACTGGTGATTTGGAAAATATATTATGTCTTTGAATATGAAGTTCAATTTTATTTAATCAATTATAATACTGTTAAATTTCTCCTACATTCATATCCATTACTTTATAATTGTAATATATTATGATAATAAGATTAGTTGATTTTAATAATGTTTCTCAATCACCCAAACGCCCATTCTCAATGGCTAAAGTTCCTTATTGCATAACTTCTATCAAAAGGTGTAGTTTTAACAGCTAATGAGCTGTTGTCCGGTTTCTCCAAGTAACGGACTTCCAGAGCTTCATCACCCGTCAGAAACTCAACTTTAGTGGAGCCTACTACTGTAGTATTTTCAGTGAAACTAGTAACATTTTAGTAGAAATTGTAGTTATGTAGTTGATGTAATACTATTTCATCCTACTACTACACATTACTACAGTATATCACCTACTAATTGAACCACTTTTCAACAGTAAAAGTAGATTAAATAAGCATCTTCAAAATTCTCATTTTCTGGTAATAGTGTGATACCACCATAATAAGGATTGCTTCTACACGTAAAATTTCAGAAGAAGGTGATGATAGAGTCCTAGCTCTCACCATCGGATTTAAAAATTCCCAGATTTCCAGACTCTGTAAGACTAGTTTCTTTCTATTTTTATCAACGTTCTTTTTAGATTCCATATAATTTACTAATGTTTTTGATTGACTTGCTAATTTATATTATGGATATTTTACTATTATCTTATATTTTATATAAAGTTCTTGTTAGTCTACAAACTTGGAGTTATTATTTATGAAAAATTGCATTTAAAGTTTTTTAATTGTGTCCTTCTACTTGGTCTTTATTATTTCTATTTCATTTGTGGCTTCAGTTGAGATGATGTGGTAACAGAAGGACTTGACGAATTCGGGAACGGTGGGATTGAAAATATTGAACAATATGAACAATTCGGTCTATCTATAAAATTAGATAATATCGATTAACTATCTCCCATAATTGTGTACTTTCCTCTTTAATATTGTGTAATATAGTAGTTTCAATCCAATGTCAGCATTTTAAAATTGAATACTCGTTATAGAACTTTTTGAGATTCCAAAACCTCTTGACATAATGAATGAATTGATGAATTTGTATAACTTTTTATGATCTGTATAAAAATAATTTTTGCATGTTATGAAGATACTTGGTAGTAACAGATTTAGTGTACATTCAAATTATGTAGTTACTGCACGTTTCTATTCTAAATTTTTTTCGTGTGGCTTAATCTAATGGATAAAAGGAAAAAATTAGTTAAATTTATGTCTTTTTCAATAGATGGCTTGACAAATATGGTAGACAATTCATTAGGATTAATCCATAAAAAATCGAACTGGATGAATCAGTTTCTAAAGTTCTGACAACCAAAATTTCACCTTCCACGTACTAATTGTAGGAAGCTCTCTTGAGTTTTTCTGTTTTCTGACTAGTCAATGCAAAATTTATTTTCCAAGTTCTATTCCTGTTGAGTATCGTATCAAATTCTTGCTTTATGAAGATTGAAAGAGTCATTCATAAACTTTTTATTTTTTGAATTATATTTATTTTGTAATAATTACAAAAATAAAATATATTTATAATGTGCATAAAATTACCTATTCCCTCTCATTTACCTTTTCATTGTTTTCACTACTAATTGAACTTCGATTTACCTAAATGAAATATTCAGTTTAACTGACTAAAAATAATTAATTGAGATTGGATGTATTGCTCTACATCGTTTAAATTTATTGTCTAGATTTGAATCTTGGAAATGAAAGTAACTATCAATTTTGCAAAAGTTGATAATAATTGAGATCGTAAATGATCACAATTCTCTGCATTTAGAATTATTACAGAAAAAAAAAAATATCTTGTAGAAGTATCTACTATTTCTACAATAATACATCACTAATAATATTATTATTATTGTCATATAATATCAACAAATGTGATAGAATAATATTTCCAATTACTGCATTTATAAATTCAAAAGTTATCCCACATTGTTTACATCGCCTAGAACAAAAATTTCTGTTTTGTGGTGCAGAATTTTTTTTTGTAATTAGTGTAGATAAAATAAAAACTATTGTTCGAATAACACAGGGCATGAAATTTTGTCTATTCATGCACTAGATAGTTTATTAGCCAATTATCAACTGTATAAATTTTTCCTCCACCATTTACAGTTTTATAAATATATTATATGTTTAATGGTAATAAGATTAGTTGAACTCTAATAGAATTAATTGAAATCAGCCATCACACCTAAAAGTTCTTCAACTTTCTCTGCGATAAAGTTAAACGCTTGCTATTTCTACACATCAACTTCAATATAATAAATATATGTGTAATAATAATCTTGAATAGACTTCCTGAAAGTACAAAATGCACAAACTAGTGCATTAATTAATATAAAAATATGAAAAAAATAGATATTCCAAATTATTCTTGAATTTAATCTTATCATTTCTTGGAAGCTTACATTTACTGTAATGTATATTTAAACTGAATGTACTCTACGAGCCATAGCGTACTTTGAAAAATAGTTATGTAGGCTAATTGAAGATAGAAATTTGTATAAATTGAATAAGGTAATGTATTCAGTGTGTTCTCACTAGTAAATTTCATAGTGTAGGTTCAAGAAACTGTTTGTCATTTTTCAAAAGAATAATAAATAACAAAACAATGTATTTTTCTGAATGTCAACAGTAATTACTCATTTTTTTATCATGATTTCATCTTATATCAAAATCTGTAAACGCACATCTATCGGAGAGAATGAAATCCGATAATATCCAACATTATTTGTCCTCAATTAACCTATTTTTGAAGAAATTTCTAGTCTCCTGCTTTTGAATTAATTATAGAGTCTTGATTACTTGAGAATTGTTAAGAGAGCTTCGCTTTTTGAGAAAAAGCATAGGAATTCACCATAATCTTTTACTTCTCCACTTTGTCTTGTTGACTACTCGACAAAAATTTAGATGAAAATAGTTCATAATTATTGAACTATTAGATGTAATAAATAGTTATTGAAATCTTTAATAAAAACTTATCACTGAATAGAATTTGTAAATAACTTTACAATGAAAAAAGTTGGTAATGTAGCTGAATGACATTTCTGTAAAAACAGACTCCTCTTTTCCCGAGAACTACTTTGACGAACTATACTGTACTTCACTAATTTGTGTTATTCAAACCGTACACAAATATGAGCTTGAGTAGTGAATGATTGTTTTGAAAGTTGTATATAGCTCAAAGTATGTCAGTTGTTATTACCACACGCACAAAATAATCGAATGTCTTGTAAGGAGATAGATAGGAACTTAGTCATCATTCTCAGTCCATAAACAGTAGTATTTATTGTATTGTTCCTTTCTCTAAAATGTTGAACAATTATGTGACAGAATGAATATTTCAAATTACAGTATTTTTATATATGTATTCTGCATAATTACATCTGAATTAAAAATTCATTTTTCCGAACACCATGTTCATTTACATCTCGATCAAATAGGAATTTATTTTGCCGTGCATTCAAGTCGAATCAACTTTCACAAAGATTTCAATATTGTAAAATGTCGATACTTTTGTAATTTATCTCTCTTAGATTGGTTTTCAAATTATGTTAATTATAATCACAGCAAATCAGAGTAAACCCCATGATATATTGAAGGGAGGTAATTTTCTAATTCAGGTTCACACTATGAACCTTGGAAATTCAGTTTCCCGTCTTTGTGCAGGATTAATATAATGTTCCACCAATAAAGTAAACAATACAATCCAAAGTATTTATTGTAGAGCATAACTGATTAAAATATTAATCATTTATATCATCTTTCAAATATCACTTTTAATCCACATCCTACTAGCTGTGATGATTCATTTTATAGTATGACAAGCGTTCATTGAGCTTAAATGAGAAGCATATGATCAGTGTAAATTCTTTGTATAAAATATATTTTATTAACAAATGTCTGGCATTCAATAGTGTAAGAATTCATCATTCTTTGACTGATAATAAAGTTGAAAGGATCATTGTAAATACTGATTATACCTATTTAGCTTATAATAAAATAAATAAAAATCTTTATTATGAAAATGAATGTCGAATATATTCCTTTCCTATTCTTATTCTGGTAAAAATCCGAATTAGCTCCGGAAGAATTTATGTTGATTCATGTATTATTTATTTATTTAATCAGCAAATAGAAATGAGTTTCATTCAAAACTACAAATTTCAATTGAATATTGTGCCGTACTGATTAACGGGCTACCAATTTTATTTACATTTACTTATTTATTCTCTATAAATGTACTAACAGTCTAATTCAATGTTGAGAATGTAGTAATAAAAAAGTTTATGAAACATAAATACAGTTTAGCTTATTACTGGAAATACCTGGTAAGTTGAATCTTTTTATAAGGTTACAAGAAATTCCTAGCTCAAAACGGCGAAAATAAAATCATCCATTGAGCTGACCGACCGGTGTAGGACCGTCAAGGCCGTACCAGGAAAAAATTTCGGGGGTTAAAAGCACGGGGTCACAAGTTGTATGGAAGATACCCCAGGAGGGTCGGATGCTCCCTAATTCAATCAGTGAATGGAATTACGCATTTTAAGACCGTTTCAAATCTTGATTGCCAGGAGTTAATAGGCAAAAATCGCCATGGTTTGACTTAAAAATTTCACATTGCCATACCCTCAGGAAGGCAGGGGAGGTCTGGGGCTCTCCCAGGAGGTACAATTGAAAGTGTAAGAGTGCACGCATTTTAAGACTGTTTTAAGCTCTTGATTAACCAGAGTTTATGAGAAAAATCTATGGATTTAAATTGATTTCATTCCATACCCCCAGGAGGCAGGGGTCCAGGGGCTCTCCCAGGAAGTTTGGTGATGGTGTGAAATTGCATTTTAAGACTGTTTAACCAGAGTTTCCAGGCAAAAATCATATAGGTTTGACTTGAAAATTTTACATTAAATAGTCAATTTTGAAAGCCACTACAATGTTTTTTCATTAACATAACCCATACGACCCTTTGAAAATGGAAATACTTTCCCTTGTAGATGGTTAGACATAAATGAATAGACAATACAAAGTACAGGCCAGACAAATAATTTTAATACAATCATCACGTAATATTCCAAACTACAAACCTATATTACTAAAATCTATCTTCTTCTCCTAGCCTAATGCTGGTGTGGGCTCGGGCGGGTGGTGAAGTCAGAGAGAGAGAGGAAGGCAGTTTAGATTTGGATTCTTCTGTCATCCTCATCTGTCCTCTGTCGTCGCTCTCTCGACTCTGTCCGCCCGAGCCTGAAGAGGCTGGTGTGATATGATTTAGGACACGGGCTGTACGTGATGATTAAGTATTTAGTCTGTTACTGTTATCTGACCGTTGCAGAGTAACCAGGCTGAGGAAATCGCCTCAGGTCAGATAGTGTGTGAAAAACGACTGTAATAACCAAAACCGACTGTTTAATGTAAGGGCCTGAGTCAAGCTCCGTTGCCTGTAACAGTTAAGCAATCTTAAACCATCAATTTACTCAAGCCCTCAAAACTTTCCCCATTACTGTGTAAATATTCATTATAAGAGAGAACGGTGTGTAGAAGAGACACGTTAGCATTAGCAATGCACATAATTTTTGTGTTTTATTTTGCATGAAAATTTGTGTTTTGATTTCAAATAGGCTATCTATTTCTGGAAATTTCAGGGGGTTTTATTTGACCCCCCCTGGGTACGGCCTTGAGGTAAAAGCAGATTTGATGTCGTTTGGAAAGTGCAGTTCGAATAAAACTAGTTGTCACTTGGCCTGTTGCTCAAGAACTCACTAGAAACGTTTTTGTCCGGTGTCCGAACAGCATCATTGAATCAAATGGTCAGCTGTTTGGACAGCTTGGGGATGCAACAATATTATTTTAAATGCATTGTAAGTTGCCCATTTTAAGTTGTCAGAGTTTTGCAAAAAATCCACAGTGAGCGCTGGTCAGTGCATCAATGCATCTCTAACAGAATTGCATCTACCTATGTGCACACAGCGAATAGAGCCTTTATGGCTGGATTTCACAATTACAGTAGACGTTCAGGTTACTGGAGGCAGGTGGATCATATGATTGTCAACTCTATACAAACAAAAATAGTCCAATGCACACCAGTTTTTTGCATTGGACTACGTGTTTGTATAGAGTTGACGATCATAATGATCCACCTGCCTACAGCACAGAATAGAAGATAATCTCTTCTATTCTGTGCCTACAGGAACCTGAACGTCTACTAACTGGATCCTGATATCCAGCCATTAGATTGTATGATCCCTAGCGGTGACGTCACACTTTGTCTTGGCCTTGTTCAACGATAGCACCACTACGATTCCTGAATAATTATTCCGAATTTTAGTTTGCCGTTACAGAAGGCTGTGGCTGTGATTCGTGCATCGGATGTAACTGCCTATGGCTGCCGCCTGTAACTTAGAAGTAGATTTCGTAATTTTTATACGTGTGATTAGTGATTACTCAGAGAATATAGACTTGAAATTATGGCTGAAGAATCTTTGAAGATGAAAATGCAACATAGAGCTAAGAAACGAATACGGGAAGTCAAACGAAAAGCTAGACCAGGTACGTTGTTCAATCTTAACCTATAAGTTAATGCCTACTAAAACTTCAATATTTTTTGGTCAACCGTTGAATGTTGTATCGACAATACGACAATATATTTATGCCTTCGTATCAAAATAATTCTTAGTAAGATCTTTTTATTGTTCATGTATGTTTTAAACATGTTATATTGAAATAACTTGGCTGTGAACTTCCTTGTTCGGCATTTTCTCTTGTGAACGATTGTATTCTCAAAAGGCATTGCTATAAAATTTTATTTATTGGAATTAGATTCATAATTATATTTGTATATTGCTATGTTTAAGTTCCTTTTTTGATATCAGGTGGAATATTGTATTGGAAGAGCCGTCCTTGAGCAGTTGAGTCTTTATGAGAAGGGTATCTTTGGATATCCATCTCCAAGGTTTTCATTAGTAGAGTTAGTGGTAGAGTTCCCTGGGCGAGTACTAACTATCTTGTGAACTCTCCTAATGAAAACGTTCATAGTAGAGTGATGGTAGAGTACTTGTTTTTGGTAGAGTAGAGTGGAATAGCACCGTGGGATAGTACTCTACCACTTACCTTCCCCCACCACCGCTTCTCACTCTACTCTACCACCACTACCCTAATGAAAACAGTCTCGAGCTAGTAGAGTCATTTTAAGGTTAGATCTGTTTACTAGACAATACACTTTACCTACTATTCTCAATTGTGAAAACAGCTACTCGACCAAGTAAGTAGAGTTAGTACGGTAGAGTTAATATGCTAGTTACTCTACCACTAACTCTACTAATGAAAACCAGGCTTATTGGATGATGAATTGAAGCGTTTGAACAAGAGATCGATGCGATTTGTCGCGGTTGACTGGTTGAACTGAACGTTCAATTTATCGCAGTGTTTGGACCTTACTTTGCTCATAAAAATGATGCCTTAAATTTTATTTCCCCTCCATTTCCATTTGGAATTGCTTTTAGAAGGATTTCATTTGTAGTCGAGTCTGATGCTTATTTTTGGCTGAAATCATCTGAGGAATATACCTCAATAAGTTGCCCTAATTGCTTATCACTTATATAACTACGAATATTCGTATATTCAACTTTTTTATCCTAAAAGGAATTTCAAATGGAAATGGAGGGGGAAATAAAATTAAATATTTAAAGACGTAATTTTATGCAAAAAGTAAGAGTAGGTATCGAAGGTATCTCATTAGAAGTGAAATCAATTAGAATCAGATTCCTTTAATTAGGCGCTTGGCATTAGATAGATAGAGAGATATTAGCCTTTCTCTTTGCCATCGAACTCTACGGTCATCAGCAACGTCAAGAAATAATATCTCTCTAATGTCAAGCCAAGTTAAGTGAATCTGATTATACATTTATTGAAAATACGAAATAATAAACTTTATTTCTTTCAAGAAAGCATCCTTTAACCTTCGAAAAATACTCATTTGAATTACAGTAGCTATGGTTGATCACATCAATGAGTATTAATTTACCACCTAAACCAGTATTCGTGGTCAACTTGGAAATAAAAAAATTAGTCTATTACTAGAAATTAAAATACTAAGCCTATTCCAAATTCAAAATTTTTTTATTGCCATTAACAAATACATGTATCGACAAAGTCACATTTTGAATTAATCCGTTGAAAAATTACACATATAAAATATTTGTGTACATGATACATTAATTTACAAATTGAGCAAAATGATATACAGTAGTTAGACTAAAAGTTAATGCATTTCATAATTTTCCAGCTTTATAGCAGTGCATACCTTTTGCTCGCAGCTCTCACCAACTCTCCAACTTTCATGTGAACCCATAGGGTATAGGACCAATAAATAATAGATGAGTCTTAACATGGTGAAAATAAATACTCCGAAACGTTTCTCTATTAATAGTTATCATTAATTAACAATTATTCTCATGTGTTGCATGTCTGTTTTCAGAGCTTAACGATAAAGGATCATGGACACAATTAGGATATTTTTCCAAGTTTGATCCTTTCAAATCTGTCAATGACAATGTAGAAAGAATTCACGTTAATAAAGTGAGCACGACAGAGTTCATAGAGAAATTTGAAGAGCCCTACAAACCTGTTGTTATTGTTGGCTGTCAAGATAATTGGAAAGCAACGCATAAATGGACTCTAGATGTAAGTATCAGGCTGTGAGGAACTTATTTCTGTCAGTGCATTCATTCTCTTCCAAAAAGTTCGAGATTTACCTAAACTCAAAATTGTAACATATTTACCAGTTCAACACATGTAATCAAATATAGAAAAGATGTGCGTTACCCACGCACAAGCTCAGAGCTTATGTGGGCATCATCCCTAGCAAAAAAATGAATATTTTTTAACATCATCGTCTTCAACATTTGATACCAGGTTAAATAATTGAAATGAATCTCTAAAATTAAGATTTTTCTAGAAATGATCATGAGAAAGTCTATAGAAATGTTTAAAATACTGAATTTTGTGACTATATTGTTCTTATTTTTTCTCGCTAAAAAGTGGTTTCAGTTTTTGCTGGGATATTAATCAAATTAACTCGTCTGGAATGTTTTATGGAATCCTTTGAATGTTTCGTGAATCTGATCTATCATTTCAGCAAAGTATTTTTAATGTTATGAGGACTCATCAATTTGTTGAATGAAATTATACTCCTTAAAAAAATTCTTCTGTCGAGTTCAAAAGCTCCTGTTTGATAATTCTTTGATAATTTTCTTTCAGAGATTAGGAAAAAAGTATCGCAATCAAAAATTCAAATGCGGTGAAGACAATCAAGGCTATAGTGTTAAAATGAAAATGAAATATTTTATAGACTACATGATGACGACTGAAGATGATAGTCCGCTCTACATATTTGACAGTAGTTTTGGAGAGGTGAGTCACGAAGTATTCTCTACTATTTGATAAACCAAATACTGTACCTCACATTGTATGCAATCACAACAATGAGAGTTTCAAACAGAATCACTTGATTCTAAACAATTATATTTATTATAGGAGATGACTAAAGTATTTCTAATTCTAATGAACTAATAAACTAATTCTCTGGAGAAAACCCCTCCATTCTGAAGATGAAGTTATTAAATAAACGGCGAATTCATCAAGAAAAGTACTGAATTTCCAAGATATATTCTATTGTTTTGAAGGTCATTGCTTAATTTTTCTGTCAGTTAGTACAGTAACTTGGTAACACTAATGAAAGCTGTTTATTTTGTTGCAGCATGTAAGGCGGAAAAAGCTTTTAGAGGATTATAGCGTTCCTATCTACTTTAGAGACGATCTTTTCCAATATGCTGGCGAGGAGAGGAGACCACCTTATAGGTGGTTTGTCATGGGACCCGCTAGGTCAGGCACTGGAATTCATATTGATCCTCTAGGAACTAGTGCCTGGAATGCGCTCATTTCCGGACATAAAAGGTAATTATGGTGCTTTCTGCTTTCTTTAGTATTTATGCTTTCGTTTATTGATCATTTTCAAGAAAACATAACCCTCTTCTACATCTGAAGTGAACCAAAAAGGAATATTCTATTTTTCGATAATATATATTTTTTAAATATGTTGCTCATCGCTCTTCTCTCTCTTTTTATTTGGCAAATTACTTTCCTACTGATTTAGTTTTATTTATTATAAATAATCTTTTTATACTGTCTAATCATAATTTAGCCTATATAATAAAGAATACGTGTTTGTCTTCTCATTTTAATGATAATTATTATTAATATTTTCAGATGGTGCTTGTTTCCTACGCATACCCCCAAAGAAATGATCAAGGTCTCCTCTGCTGATGGTGGAAAGCAGAGAGATGAAGCTATTACATGGTTCAACGTTATCTATCCTCGCACCAAGCTGCCTTCCTGGCCTCAGAACTGTAAACCAGTATGTAGCCTATACATCCATGCATTAACTCATATTCCTATAATTTATCTTTTTGTTCAATCCTTCTTGTAGAATGAAAATTGATATGTTTATCGGCTGCTCAATATATCAGTTTCAGTTTTGTTTGAATTGTTAGTCGCGCACTATCGCAACTTGTTGTTTGATGATAATATTGTGAATTGTGACAAAATAGAATCTATTAGTTGATTCCCCATTCTTAATTCAATGAGTACGAGCTCTAATACATTCCAAAACATCCGTCAATCATGATTTAAACGAAAAATGTGTGTTTTCGAATGTTTCTATCTTTATCTTTGTGCTAACTATTTCTGTGTGTACTACAGAATTATTTCTGTGTGTACAGAATTTCTTCAACAAATATCACTAGTGATAATGGGAGTAATAAAATTGGGAGTGAAATGTGTCTGAAGCCAGAAATGGTTTAATTGAGATTCTATCTTCCAATAATACAGCAAAACACTAAAGTTCTGTTTAAACGCATCCAATGATGTCTTATCTAACATTAGTTGATATATTTTCAATTCTGATCTGTTATTTTCAGGTTGAAATACTGCAGAAACCTGGCGAAACCGTGTTTGTTCCTGGAGGCTGGTGGCATGTAGTTCTCAATTTAGATGTAACAGTTGCTGTCACACAAAACTTCTGTAGTCGAACGAATTTCCCAGTCGTCTGGCACAAAACAGTGCGCGGCAGACCAAAGCTGTCTCGAAAATGGCTTCGTCGTTTGAGAGTAAGTCAAAGTGTAGTAATTGCTTTCTTGCCATGTATCTGAACTAAAATTGAATCGTAGCCTCACACTTTCTGCCTTACTGCTCTCTGTATTTTCTTATTTCCTTCTACATTTTTATTATATTTTTAAATCTGAAATTCGTTTGTCTTCAATACTTTGGGTTGAGTGGACAAGAGGGTGTCCAATAGTTTTTCCCCACTTTCCTTCTTCAACATTCGGATCAACACTAAATAATAGTGTTAAAATGCCTCAGGGCATTACACTAGTGTTCAAATAGTGTGTTGTCTCCCTCAGGATTAAAAATCGGTAACCAGTCAGTTTTCAATCAGTTTCTCAACCAATTTCTTAATTTCATGGAGATTGTTCAGCCTAAGAAAAATTAACAATTTATTAATAATTTTAAGAGCCGAATGTGATAGGAGCAATGTTACGCCCCAGCTGGTGCCCAAATGTTACAAACCCCTCACCAAAACGAAGTATTGATACTGCCCCAGGTAATTTCCAACATTTAATAAAGAATCATTTTAGCAGTAATTTATATTGCTAGTAACAATATATTTTCATGATAATTTCGTTAGTAGTACCCGTCTTTTCTGTTCAATATATCTTTCATGTCCTCTTGGTTTTTAATAAGCTATTCCATTGGCAATCAATATTCCCCATTCAATTGCATAGGCCTAGGCCTATTGTTTGCATTCATTTATTCATTTGATAGTAAGGGTTACTTTTTAAATGAGATCACTGATTTTCCTGAAAGATATACAAATATATAGTGAATATTTTTCAGGATCATCTTATGGTATCTGATTGGATGCCCTGAACTTACATTGAAGCTTGAAAACCTCTCTGTCCTTTTATTCGTATCATATAATATATTTTGTAATATCATACTTATTAGGCTACATTGTATTTTAATTTGTAATATTTATTTGTTCATTTTTCCAAGTTGACCACTAATACTGGATATGTGGTCAACTTTAGTTCCTGTGATATATGTGAAATTATTTGTAGAATTATTTTGCTCAAAGGGAAAAGTTCATTATATAATACATCTGTGAAGAGTAGTATATCTAGGGATGAAGAGTACAAGTCAGAAAAGGTCGATTTTAAGGTTTTGGCATAAAAATTTAGCTCTCAACAGAACAAATTTTGGTCTCAACAGATCAAGTCATTCTAAGCTTGTTTTATTTCTATTGGTGTTTGAACTCAACATTACAATTCAAAACGTCTCGATCTTATCAGGTATTAGCAGTACTACCTGTTGTCCTACACGGACTGTTGAGTCCGTGGGTGACGATTCCCCTCCAAAATAGAAGACATGTCTTGTACTATTAACACCAACGACCCAACCTATACATTGAAACTTAGGAATGACTCCTGAAAAATTACATTTGATGACTTGTACTCTTCATCCCTAGCACTCTAGATATAATATAATATTTATAACTTGTATTATATAATATACTCCTCAATGATTAGAATATTTGAAAACTCTTATTCTGTGTACTTATAGAATTTGATCGTTCACTACTAACTATCGACATATTGTTGAGAAATGTTTCAGAGAAACTATTTCTAAATGTGTAAATTCGATTTGTTCTCAGACGAAAGTGCCAGACGTGGCTAGTGTGGCCGAACAAGTGGACGTGAATCAGTCGACGGGCGTGGCGAGTGACAGCTCCACCTGTTCCAGTTCTAGTTCCAGTGAATCCAGTGACTCTTCCTTCTCCGACAGCGACTCGGACAGTGGACAAGAATCACTATCCGCTCATAAGAAACGGTACCATATCATTCTATTTGAAACATTAATCAATCATTTACAAAGGAGAGTACAACAGGCCTATGCCCAAAACTTGTCTTTTTCCAATTTACACAATCAGTCCAAAATCAGGTTATGTCATAACATCTTACTGAAACACCAATTACTGTAATACGAGTAACATTCAACATTTTGAAAACCTTGAAGCAATTAACATGGAGCTATTGTTTATCATAGTTGATCCATTGAAACCTTATTATTATGATTGAAGCAATTAACAATGTTCTATCTTTGAATTATGATTCCTTGTAAAATTCAATATTGTTGTCTTCACTTATTGGTTTATTCTTATTCATGTTTAATCATGTATTATGTTGTGGTAAATTCTCCTTAATGAACGAAATAGAAAAAGATATCGTCAAACCACTATTCTATTTTGAATTGAAAGATACAATATCATGGTGTACATCTCCATAACCAGCTGTACAGGTGAGGATGTGGCAGGTTATGTTATGCCATGAAACCATGGTACTGTATCTTTTTATTCAAAATAAAATAGTGGTTTGATAATATGTCTGTCTCTTTCTTTCATCATATTTAATCTTCTATTACTTCCATTTTTGGTTATTTATGTGAATATAATTACATTAATGTTATTTCATACGGGTTTGGGGTTTCTAGTTTCTTTACCTATTCTTGAGATTTTATATCCAATAATGAACTGATGAGTTTGTACTAAGTGAAGAGGCGTTTTTGTTGGATAAACTTCAAATAAAGCTTGGAGTCGTAATTTTTACCAATGGGCTCGTACTATTTACTAGTCCGCATTGTGTACTGTCAAGTAATGACTTTGATGTGGAATATTATCTTGAAGGATCCTTAAAAGTTGTGAACTTTAATGTGTGTTCAAAAGGCCTTCAGCTATATTTTTTGCACTCACAAAGCTGTTATGATGAATAGTACGTTACATATTTTTTTGATTTGTAAAAATATGTTCATTATTCAAAACGGTATTGATTATTATAATTGATTTAGATTTTATGATAATATTTAGCATTTCATTTGTATCAATACTGTAATGTTTTTATTATTGAATACTGAAGATTGATTTTGTTCTGTAGTAAACCGTAAGATGTATTTCTTTTTGCAGTCGGAAGCTATCAAACTCTCCAAAATACGCCTCGTAACACTGTGATAAAACCAACAATATTGACCTGGTGAGTTTTTCTATTCCTAAGTATGTCCTCTATTCTTGCATATTTTTCTTGAATATAATGGCATCAAATATGATATTACTTTTTGATATTTCTACCACATTAAGTGATGAATTGATCAATGATCAAAAGCAATTCCTTAATCGGTAATTGTCCTGTCGGTTTTCCTAGGAAAGAAAAAATTCGTTGGAAAAAATAAATTCAGGTCGTCCATTGAAAATGAGCTATTTCCATATCGCTTGGCTGATACTTCATTTGAAATTTTCAAAGTATGTTTTCTAAACGAAAGGCTTACAAACCTCAAATTTACATTGAATCTTCTGATAAAACCTTCTACTTTATTTAGTAGAATTTCAATGAATCCTTATCAAATCGAAAATGTCATAAGATTTCAATAAATAATTCATCACATTTCTATTATCACTTGTAATATGAATTCTACCAAATTCGGTAACTTAATTTTTATTTTCTGATTATGAATTTTCTTTTTTTCAGATTTGATGGTCTGTCATCTTCTACCAAAGAGGAGTTACCTATGATCTAGAAATCGTCGCAAATATTATTGTGGTATGTCATGTGTTACGCAAGTAATCGAATTTAGTAATAATGTAATAAATTATTCTGATGTCGCTAACGACACTATATTTCGGGAAGCATACTGAATCATGATGTGGAAATCAATTGACCAAAAGTCATGTCTATTGAGGGAATCTTGTAAAATGTACCACTATAGAATTACAGTGATTAGTTTATTTGTATCGTGGGACATGACTTGTCGCAATATTCTCCACAACGATTATGAAAAGATCCTATTTAGTGTTTGCTGTATTAATTAGAAATAACCTCGTCTTTAGAACATGAGACCAATTCCAATCGTTGGAAATGACGTACTTGAATTTCCACCAATGACTGGGTCTTTTTTGACGATACCTGAAAGTTTGTTATATTGATATGGTCAATCACTTTAAATGAGTGGATGATCATTGATGAAAATTTTTACTGCAATGCTTATTTCCTGATTGAAAAAATGAGTTGATTTTTTAGACACTATTTACATGATTTTTGTGTCTTGAGCTTGTAATTTCATTATTTATTGAACTTCATTTTGAAAATTTGAATGAATAGACTTTTTAATTTATAGCATTAATATTTCATACAATTATTGTATCCTAGTTACACAAAGCTATATTTTTCAAAATATTTATTTCAATCTTTGCAAGAATTATTATACACTAGATATAACAAGTCAGTAAGGGTGAAATCCTTTAGTGTCGCCTATGAGATTGTACGTATTTCCTCTCCCATATACGTATAACTCCCTTTTTAATTACTTTGATGAAATTACAATATTTCAATATCAATCAGCTCTGATCATATCCGGTCATTAGTTCTTTATTTTTTAATATATGTGATAATATAAAAATATATTATAGCAAATAAATCATTCATGAAATTAAATTGGAATACTCCGAATACTTTCAAGTAGGCCCTGGGAAAAACGTTACATTTTCAAGTTACAACAAATATTTCCATTCTTTAACAAAAAAATCCTTGACTAAATTATCATTTGTGGAGTGGAAAACATATCCATCCTCAGTTCCTTGCTGGATAAAGTTCAGCTCAATATACATTTCAAACAAAAACTCTTTCTCAATTTCTCTTCAAACAATGGATTCTTTCGACTGAAGTAGACATGAGTACGTAGCTGTGATAATTTTTCAGATTTCAATGTACTCCAATTTTAAATTAATTTCAATTGGTGGGTGATCGCACACTATGTTAACCCTTTTTTCATGTGAACTCTATGAAGAATACGATTGGAGTAAAGAATTGTGATGCTCTTTTTCACAGTAAACTTTTCACGGACTTTTTGAACTTGTAACGACCTTCGGTAATAATCTTGACTTTGTTTTCTCCTCGCACTTCTAATTCTATATCTATATTCCATTTTCAATATGTAATTTTTTAAGAAGTTTTTATGGAATTTTGATTATCTCTTTGAAATATTTTCATGAAAAATTATAAATTATCCTTCTGTCAAGTTCCTTTTCAAATCTTCTAAGACTAAAAATGTATCATTAGCAACGGTTCTACCCTTTCTTGTGATAATCTGGAAAGCAGTTGAAGATTAATCCTAAAGAAAGACTGTTGGGTAAAATTTTAAAATTTATAAATTATCAAAATCAGTTAATTAACTTCTATCCTAATCTTAATATTGCCTACTATCCTCAAAAAATATTCCATTACCTTCAAATCTGTAAATTCATCAGTAATTTAACAGTTGATACTCTAGGGTGGTCCCTCATAGCGCCAGGACGGTTCTCAACTGTGATCAAAATTGCCTCAATCTTGTTCTTCAGGGATTAGAAACCACTTTCTCTATTTCTAAAATCTGTCTGCTTTCATCAATATTCCCCAGAATTCGTTTTTCTGTACTACATCTAGGTTCTTCCATAAATAAATAATAAACATTATTCTTATTAATTGATTACTGATAATATCAGTACTTTTGGAATAGTTTCATCATTTATTTCACGTTAAATTTCATGATCATAATACCTGATTGATTCTTAGGGAAGAGGTTGGCCCGTCGTTAGTGCCGTATCTCCTTATTGTATGATAATTTTTCAAAGAAGTTTATATTTTTCTAGTGTAATGGTTTCTCTTCCAACACAATGATAGTTTAATTGTAAAGGACAGGGTGTTGTAAATGTTTATTGGATCTTAGATAATAATACTTTTAGAGCAATTTTCTTCCTCTCTTCGTTGAAATGAGTTTTTCCTAGTTGAATATAAATATAGAACGCTCAGTTGAATACTTTTTCATCGAGCACTGATATCCTCGATGTTATAATATGGAAGAATGTACTGATTTACCATTATTGTGATAATAATGAACTATTGATCTTGACTATTACTCTTCCTAGTATTTAAACATACGATACTGTATTGAAAATGTAGTCAATCAATTGTCTTCCTGTAGTAAATTTCATCAATTCATGAGTGTAAAGTGATACAGTAATTGAAATTATAATGATATTCCACATTTTGTCAAATATTGTAAACATACTCTTATAGTATGTTTATAAAAAATGAATTCATGTGGATAAGGGTGTACTTTGATGTATTTGTATTAGGTGCAAGATAATAATTATCGAGTAATAATTAGCAATCTGAGCCAAAATTTTAATCACTTAATAGTCTTGAGGCAAATTCGTTTTTATCGAGCAAGGTACATATGGAATATACGGACTAACATAAAAATTTCATGATAAGTTTGGCTTCATAGAGCTATTTTTGCTTCTCGACTTTCAATTGACAATGATTAGTAAATTCACTAAATAAGTAAATAGAATTTATTGAGAGTGTTTTATGATATGATTGTAGTACTGTACCGTATTTAATATTATTGTATTTCATTGTAATATTTTAGAAACCTAAAATTTTCATACCTTTGCTCAAATATGTTTACATAGTTTCTTAATTTGATGGGATGTTAATCATATTATTTTAGAATTACTATAGATTTCACTTTTGTATGCTACTTATTATGTTAGGAGTTTATTATAGTGGCTCAAAAACAGATATTCTTGAAAAAGTTCTCTCGCTTGACTCTTACAAGTTTCTTATTTTTGAATTGGTTCTAGTATTTTAAATATTGGGCGTTTTTAATTCAGGAGAAATCTATATTTTAGTTGTATTAAAAACTCTTCTGTTAGTTTAGAGAAGTTAATTTGAAATTTATTTTGAATAGCCTACATTGTTTGAGTTTGTATCACTCTGTTCTTGTGAATTTGTGCAATCAAGTGAAAAGAAACTTGCTTAGGATTTTTATTTTTACGTTTTTGAGAATATTCACGTTTTATAGTATGGAATCTCACTCAGTACAGAATATTCAACTCCTTTTATTTATTCTACATCACTCTCCTAATAGTGAGTTGGCTGTGCTGAAAAGTTTTGTATTTTCCAAGATATTGGATGCGGCAGTCAATAAGACACGATTGAACCAGCTGTCTTTGCGTGGAAAGCGGGCGGAGCGTGTTATAAACGTTACCATTGTATTCTCAGTTTCAAATAGTTTTAGTCTGCATAATAATTTGATGAAAAAAAAACTAGTCGCTAGCTGTGAGAGCGTTTTACCGAATCATCTTCACACCGGCATCACTAGAATTTCAAAATTGTATGAAAACGGTGCTATGTTTCAGCAAAGGTACCCTGAACCTGCCTTGTAGTAGAGGTTTAATGAAACGTTCTCACATTTAACGCCGTAGGTTTTCCAATTACTCGTATTTAGGCTGAAATGCTTTGAAATTAGGAATACAATGGTAACCTTGAAAAATTGCAGTCCTTTCAAGTATCCTATTGACTGACAAACCAGATATGTGTGAATAGTTTGAGGGAGAATACTTTCTAAATCAATGTCTTTGAATTGTTGATTAATGATGTATTGAAGTCAAATTGTAATTTCTTCCCGTTGAACTCATTATCATGCAATGATTGTGAACAATATTCAAGATAGAGATAATTAAAGTATGATTATCATACCACCTCGATTACTTGTAAGTACGGTACCTGTAATAAGAATAATATATATATCCACATTCAGCTCATACCTCTCATCTCTCAATATTAAGATTGTATTATATTGATGATTCAATTTGCATTAAGATGTTGTAATGTCTAATATAAAATATTGAAATCGTAGTATTATTATGTTAGCTGACGAATAAGTATTATTAATTGGTCGGTGATGAAGATCCATTTGAAGTTTTTGTACATCAAAACACAATGCGACTGTTTTGATCCTCGATGAATTATTTTGCATAGAATAATAACAATTTCAATGGAGAAGTGCCTTAATGATGAAGGATAGTAAATGTGAATTTCAATAAATGTTTTTTTCGAAATAATTATTGTATTCATTGATTCGGCTTAGTATTCCTTGAATCTGTTGCGAACGAATTTTTGTATAGAAGTTGTTCTTGATAGACATTTTCTATTATACTTAGATATTTATTTATTGCTTTTATCTTTTTTTACCACGCATAATTTCTTTATTGACGTTATAGCAAAGAAATAAAACTAGAAGATGGATTAAGTCTAAAATTTGCTGATATTGATGATAATCAATAAGGTGAGATAATCAGTGAGGTTCAACTGAAAAATTTGAAATGAATAATTTTCTTCTTGTTTAATACAATCGAGGAACAAACTAAGTACTTGAAGGATGGCGTATCAAATGAATTTCAACTTCAAACTCCATAACTGCATTGTCCTGGATTATCTTTATTGAATATTCCAAAAATAGCATGTGGATTTATTATAACACTTGAACAATTTTATGAAATTAGTGAAATAAAAAGTTCTTTGGCACTTCAATCATTACTATTTGAGAAGCTTGTAGTCTTATATAAAATTTTATAGAATTCATAATTTTCAAAACTTTTAATCAGATTTTCGTTTGAACCATTCATTCATTTTAAGACAAATAAGCTTTGTTCGATTAGTTCTTCAAAACAATAACCTATAACTATCTAAGTAAAAGTTACAATATTATTATATAAGTGACTTAGTAATGATAATGTTGTGGCCGCTCGTCATATTATAATTCCGTGTAAGAATTAAGTATGGTTGATATCTGGGCCATGGGTTCAGTACGACATATAGTAGCTCGCATGATTGATTATAAGAAAGTAGTCTTAACCATTTGAAGTGATATTATAAATTTCAATTGTTTTATCAATGTATAACTCCATCGACTATGACTGAGATACAACTTTTTCGTCAAGTGATGTTAAATTTCCTCTGAGATGAAGTTCGTGTCAGTATTTCCTTTTCAATCAAGGATATAATTTACACCGGTGCTCAGGATTATTAACTATCTGGTTGAATTCATTTGCTCCCAGAATGCAATACTGTTGCACAGTTTCTGGTTATTGGTCGGAGTTGGAGATGCTGTTCCGCTGTCATCCGAAATATTTCCACAGCTGTCAGCTTTTTCCACTGGTCTCATATAATCTGCCGGCCTATTAGAAGCTCTCAAGCCCTCCCTAAACTCCTTCGAAATACATCGTGCTGTCAAACTGTGCACCTTGAAAAAAAAGATGAAAAATGATTAATATTATTTTAAAAAATGAAAAAATATAATGATTGATTATTGCTGGCTATTCAGAGTGAAGAAAATGGGGAGGGGGGATGCACACTCCAGAAGAAATATTTCAACTACTACAGGGTGATTTCTCTACTGATCTGTTACATGGTGGCACAGTTTCTATAGGTTGATTGATATTCCTTCTACAGTATGCAATACTGTTGCACAGTTTCTGGTTATTAGACGGAGTTGGAGATGTTGTTCCGCTGTCATCCGATTTATTTGATTTACATATTTATTTATTTATTTGATCTACTAGGTAATGTTTTAGGTTTCACGTGTATAGATTATTATCTTCGGTGAATTCATGGAAATCATTAGCTCAGTTGAGAAATATTGAGAAATGTTTTGCATATTTGCGAATGAACTGTCTTTAGCCTTTTTCTCATTCTCTTGATAAAAAATATCCAGAGTGATAAAGTTCTCAGCGGACGAACTAGTACAAAAAAGTGCAGCATGTGAATGAAAAAATCAATTTTCATCTCTAAAAGGAATAGTAAGTCAATCGTCAATGATAGGCCATTATTATAATAATTAATTCACAAATATTATTGAAATCACAAGCCTCATGACTTGAAAAATATGAATAAATATGATGTTTTCTATTTCATTCTACTAGGTTTTCTCAATTTCTATTACAATAATGATGAATATCATTTTTATAAATATGTAAGTTTGTTGTACATACCTGACGTACGGGCAGTGTCTGGACTTCCAATTTATTTTTTGATACTGGTGTGCTTGAAGCTTGTACTTCAGCTATTTGAATCTGGAAAGGATAATTTGGTTTAGCTCCAATAAATGCTTTCAGGAAGGATTTTTAGTTTTCAAAGTAGATTTTTTACGGGCAAGAGTGCAATTTGAACATACAACACAAGTAAATTGTAAGACATCATAAAAAAATTCTTATAAACTTGTCCTCTGTCAACTTTGATAGGCTGCTTCTGTAATCTCTTCCAATTTCTCTTCCCGGAGTGAAGTAGTGAATTGAATCCCTGAAACTTTGTAATTTATGTAGCTGAGGCTACAAATTTGCACCACCGTCACTGCAGCAAGCTAGTGATTTTCATTGTAATTTTAAAAAGAGATAAACTAAAATATTAGAAAAAAATATATAAGAACAGTTCAGAACCCATCCCTTGAGTTTTGATAATGGTATGTTTTTATTAAACATTTATCAGTAAAATATTCTATAGAATAATATAATCATTAGCTCAATAACAAAAATTGTTATTAAATTGACAATTATCTTTACTTGGATTTAGAAAATACTAAATGCATTAGCCGTTCTTTGAAATAATCATTAGCTCAATATGTTATTAAATTGACAAAAAAATATCCCCACTTGTATTCAGACAATACTGAATGATTAAACCAAATTCTTCATAAAGTTTACCTGCGGTTGGGAGTCGGTCTCAACGTTAGAAAACTGTTTCGCCAGCTCTTTCACAGATGGCAAAGCAATATGATCATCGTCATAATCATCATCGTCCGCCGCAGCACTAGCTGCTCCCCATGTCGAAACAGTAGTCACTTGTTGCCTGTCCCTACTGTTTGACGTCGACACGGTCGTTAAAAGTTGCTGATTGTTCAAATTTGAGACATGCGTTCTCGTCTCCACAGCTGACTTGGATGGAGGGGGAGGTGCCCCGCTCCATCGCCCTCCCACTTCCACCTCTACTCGAACTGAAACCTGTGAAACGTAAAGAAATACTGAATTCAAAATGGATTATAAATAATTTTTTATATTGAGAAGAAGAGAAAATTACGAGAAAGCGAAAAATGGCGTGTCATTTTAGACTGGAGGTGATGGTTCATCTTTTCACCCAAAACTTGCATTTTTATATGATCTTATTTGATATGATTTTTTATGTTTCTATTTCATGTTTGGAGATTATTAGACTATTATTATTTTACCATTAGATTATTAGACTATTATTATTAGATTATTAAGGTTTTTTGTGAAATGAAAGACTACGGTACGTTATACTGTTGGATCGTTGGATAAGGTTCTGAGAAGTTGATGATCAGGGGAGGATACTTTACAAAAACGGGTGGTGGTTACAGTAGAACTACGGCGTACCATACCCCTTCTTCTCAAAAAAGAGTCCTATTTAAATTTGATGAAAATAAAAACGATGAATTTCCATTAGAAATAACTAAATCAATTGAAGTTGAAGATGAAATAGAATAATTATGTCAATCGTTGATGGTAATATGAAAATTCAATGAGTAATAGCTCCACCTCCACCAAGTTGCTTTTAACAGGGTTAAAGTGGTTAGATGGAATTCCTTGTGAGGCTCTCACCATTTGAATTAAAATGAATATATTTTTCATTTATTTTGGGAATAATAAATTTCATGTTTATCATATCGTTGAACCAAATAGTTCCTTCTTGTAAGGAAGTACCTTGTGTAGTAAATAGTATTTTTTAGAGCTATTAAAAATTGTTGCAAGTAAAGAATGAATGCCTCTGTTCCATTGACTGAATTTTCAGTTTAATTTTTTTACTCTTTTAGACTCTTTACCATTATGATGATGAACCTATACAATTGTCACATTTAAGTATTATATCACTGGAAAAATCAATCTCAGAATAAATTAATGTGGCCTACCTGTGATTTACTTCCATCATAGGCATGTGTTGTGGAAATGTCAGTTCTAGTGTCATTGGAAGAATCTCTTCTTTTCTGGAAAAATATAACATCTTCATGCTTTATATATAAGGCCCAGTTTCAAGCTATCTAGCTAGTTTAATTATTTTTTTATTTGTAGGCTATGTGTAATTGGAGGCAATCCATCACAATAATTACTGATAGGTCTATAGGAATCAATAATAGGTACCTAGTTCGGATCCCACCTAAAGCTGTAGGTCCATTCATCTCTCATCGTCATCCTTCCCATTACCCACACACAAGCCTAGGGCTTATGTGGGCATCCCCAGCAAAAAAATTGTTCAATTTGAAAGTTAAAAGGGAAGTGAGAATAATAATTATTATTGTCGGTACAGTCCACATAAATGAATAAATAAAAAGTTGAAAAATTTGTACTATGTATGGTACTAAGTACGGTATACAGTATATACTATGTATGGTACTATTGCTACTAAGTATGTTTTTGAAATTTGTTCCATGTAGAGTGCAAAAATATTTTCATGATTCTGAACTCATTCTACTAGTTACTTCAAAATATAATTCTTCAATACAGCCCAGTTTTACAAATTTTTTTAAAAGGAACTCAGTCCTTATAGGTTTTGAAAAAGCTTATCATATTTTTTTGTGATTTTAATCCATTTTTCATAAGAGGTTATCCTCTTGAATAACTAGGTGGTTACTTTGAGTTGTTGAATAACTAAGTGGTTACCTTGAGCTGTGGAATAACTTATAAAACCAAGACATTTATACAATTGTGGAATATTCTACAAGGATGCTGAATACAAAGATCTGTTAAATAGCTTCATGCGTCTTCTGTTCGATAGGCTTGATAATTTTACTTTAGAAGAGAAGAGAATTTTCATCGTGTTTATTTGTGTTTATGGGATGACTTTTCTAATTTAATTACAAATTAAGGGAGTCTGCTTGATAGTAGGCTATAGTTTGAAGCAGAAATCGTGTGGTACCTTGGTATTCGAAGCTCATGTTGTTGAAGTATGATCGAAACCACAACGTACTTGATCATATAGTTCTCATACTGTTCTAGTTTTCATACTGGGAACTTCTAAAGATTAATCTTGTGTGAAAAATTTTGGAAATCAATTTTCAAAGTCATGTAACCAACTATTATTGTCTATGTACACATTTACATGAAAAATACAACTTAATAATCTTTACAATCATGCTTACATGCTCAACTACTTGAAAAATTACAAGTGTAGAAAAATGAGAATATGAAACCATTAGAGGGTATGCATTTTTCTATCATAGCCTAATAGTGCAACGAAAACTTAGTGATATGGTACAAAATATAGTATAGATAAATGTACAAAAGGAACAAATAAAACAAAGAATTGATCCATTCAAAACATAACTTTTATTAATAAATCAATCATTTGACATACTAATACCTCTCATTGAAGCAGCTCTCATGTAACTCATTACAATAATTGTAATAATAAATTTTTTTGTATTAATTCTACATCAATTTCAAATTTTTAATTTACAAAAAAATTGTTTGAAAGTTGATACTCCACAATATGAAATGATTACAACATTTCTTGTGCTTGTTAGCTTTATACATACTCGTATTGCAGGAAATTAAATGGGTCAAATATAAAAACCTGTAACTGCAGCTACAGATTTATTTTCTTCTAAATATTTTCTAAAAGTTGAGGAACGTATTTCCATGCTAGTACAAAGTTCAACTTCTTGTTATTAAAATTTTTATAACAAATTATAAAATATGAATGAGGTTTGAAGAGTTAGTGTTTGATGAGTGTAATTTTGTGAGTTAGTTTCTCAATGATGTTGAAATAATGAAGCTCGTGAATGAAGCCCTCAATGAGTGAATGGTTTGAATGATTTGCAGTGATCTAAGCCCTCAACCCCCCCTTATTTCTCTAATAAGATTTATTAGAATAAATCTTCTAATCTTCTGTTTTTCTGTTTCAAGAAAAAAGCAATCAATAATTTTTAAAAATTGAATAATCCAACTAATCCGAATAATGCCACACTTTACATGTCAGGCATAAATATTTTAAATTTGTAACAAGTGTTTGAAATTTTACCTGGTAGATTATTTGGACTTGGGAAATGTATTTTTCAATAATGAGTTGAATTGTTTAAAGCTTGTTCAGATTAGACAAGTATGTGAAACATCAACTTTCTGTTGTGTCAATTTGAGAATCTACAACATAAAGAGTTATGCTTTGAATGTCAATACCGTAACAAATATAGACCGATAAAATATAGACAATAATAAAGATTAGACGAAAATACTGAGCTTTAGATTATCTCCATTGTTGCTAATGTATGGTAGAAAATACTGATGAAGAAAAACATTTTCAAGTGAAAATAGAACTATGATAATTTGACGATAGAGGAAATTAACTTGCTTCCTTGTTTTCAAAGAAGAATCTTGACTGTTTTTTACTAAATGAAGTAGTTTCTGCTAACTGGATAGAGTCCCGCAAAAATATTTGATAAATCTTTCAAAATTTTTACAATTTGTTAATATATTATGAGATGAATCCTTTTTTCTGAGGGTGATGCCCACATGAGCTCTAGGCTTGTGCGTGGGTAATGAAAGGGGCGATGATGAGAGATGTCGACTGTATTTTAGGCAGTCGGGACCGACGGCTTTTCGTCTCCTTCAAAAGATCTAAAGAAGACAAGCCCATAGCAAGAGTTAATAAACAGATTACAATAGTTTTCGTGATACAATAATGAGTTCTGAATCAAATGAAAACTGTATTTTTACTATCAGTAATCGTAATCTGAGATTCTATTCATGAAATTTCTATTATGCTTTTAAAATATCCAATATAATAAAAATGAAATAATAGAAAGACTATTGACTGAGAATGAAAAGAAAATATAGATAAGAGATTCGCATTTATAAGAATTTGAATAATTTGGGCCATCACTTTTCAATCTCCAGCTAGCAATATATTGCTCATAATCGTTTTTACATGCATTGAATTAAAGTAAATTTTCAATCTAAAAACCCTCCTTTTAATACTTTTTTGTAACTTCACCCTGAAATCTGTTTGAACCATGATTTTAGAATTATAAATCAAATCAAATTAGAATTAGAATTAGAAATTCGATTATTTCATAATGATTAGGAGATCAAGTTGAAGAATGAGTGAAACAAATGTAAATAAGTTTCATTAAATATAAAAAAGAAATTTTGGGAACATTTCTGATAAGTTGAAAGAACAGCGAAACATGCAATACTTATTTACAAAGTTACAAAGTGCTTTGAAAGGCTCAAATCTCATGCTTGTAATATATTTTTCTAGATAATTTGGTAATGAACATGAAGTACTTCCCACACCAATCTAAACTATTTTAAAATGATGACTCATCAAAATTTAAACCAACACTTCCCACAAATGAAATTATTGTGATAGATTTATGATAAATACGTAACCGTTACCAATTACTTACGAAATATACTAATAACTAGAGATTCACACTACAAAGTTACCTGATTAACAGATCTACAGAAACAATTCTTAACACTAATTTATGAAACTACCATCAAGCTAATTCTATTGGACTAGTACTTGAATTACAGTATGAACTAGAGCTACTAGTTTTGTATCTTAATTCAACTAATCTCACTTGATTCCCAATACTTAATAATAATAATCATGATAATACAACTCTCAACTTCATACTTTTAGACATACATTTTTAGGAATATTTTTTATTTTACTTCTGAAATAATGTGGGTTTTGTCAGAATTACTGGCGCGGTAACGGGAGGTAACTTCTACTTCTACTTGGTATTCGAACTATTGTTTAAAATCCTACTAAATTCATTTTAAATAATTGTATGGACACAGCTTCCTGCTTTACAAATTATCATAGTCATCTAACTGCAGCTTAAGCTCTAGCTTATGTTGAGCAGAATCAGAATAAAAAATATATATTATACAGAAAATAATTACCATTTGTATATTTTCAGTTTACTTAAATAATTGGAAAAAGTTATAATGATAATGGGTTTCTCATAATTTAAAATAATGATGTGAATAATGGAGGTACTTCGATAAATAAGTTATCACAATTTGTTAACTTTTGACTGATTATTTTCTCTCTCGAAAGATCTCAATTAGCTGTTTTTCTATTTTAATTCAACTAGCTGTAGGCCTATTGAAAATAAAAATGAGAAAAATGGTGTAACTTTTTGCGGGTATCTCACTGAAATTTGTTGTAAAATGGAATGGTTTCTCTTCTTATTAAAGCTAAAACTAAGTTCATGCTCCACTTTTTTCAGTTTTCTCTATTTTTGAAAAATTCTCTGAGAGAACTACGATGTTGAATGTTTATAACATCAAGGTTTTATTTCAGGCAGTCCTAATATTGTGCGTTTCAATAAAATTAATCTAGACTACAGAAACTGCAATTCATATAGAGTTCTCATCAGTTATTGAACCAAAATGCTGGATTGTTTGTGAAAATTAGAAATGAATTATTTCGGAACACTTCAGAACTACTCACACGCGGATACTTAAATCGCGAAGCGACTGGGCTACTCAGCGACTCGTAGACCCAACATGTATTTTCAATATGATGACGCTTAGATATTCCAGTATCGGATAGTCGACGACTCTGCAAAAAACATGGTGGGTCTCCGAGTCGTTAAGAATCTCAGTCCCTATGTCCAATCTTGGCCTATTTTTGTGTGCTGCACAGTATGCGATCAATGCTTAAGCATATGCATTATGCAGCATGCTTGCTGAGTCGATTTTGTGTGCGACTCAAACATGCATATGCTTAAGAATTGACCGCATACTGTGCAGCGTACAAAAATCGAACAAGTGTAGACATAGGGATTCGCTTTGCGATTTTAGTATCCAAGTGTAAGTAGTTCCTTCTCTTGATTATTTGAAAATAATTGAGAGATGACTTTGGAAGAATCCCATTCTATTATCCATTCTAAATCCAGGGAGCACTCAGTTTATGCAATCTATTCAGACTACCTCCCAATTTCAAACTATTGCCTAGCATCTTCTTCCTATGGGGCGATTTCATTTTGAGTGTTTGAGATTTGCGAAGAGTGTTGAGATTCTCGAAAGTGCATTCTACGACTTGCGGCTCGGGAAGTGAGGAGAGTCGCTCGCAGCCGACCATCGAGGAATTAGCTGACTCGACAGAACTGGCATAGCCGGACTCGGGCCGCGTTTTGTGTGCTTTGTGTAGTTGTGGGGGAGGATCAGTGTCCTCGAAAAGTGGATTCATTGTAAAATTGGGGGACGAGCCGTGTACTCTGGATGCAATGTGCATTACAGATCCCCTCAGCAATGTAGCCTCGAGGTCTAGGTCACCATCACTCACCTCTTTCTGATCGCCGCCATTGTTGATGTAGTAGTCGCGTCCGTATCTGAAAAAAGTTGGAAAAATAAAAAAGGGAGTGAATTAAATTACTGTACATGTTTTTTAATCGAACGATAAACAATAAAACAAATAATATTAATTGTATTTATATGGGTTGTTTTAATTATAAATATCATCAGTTGATCTCTAAATTTCCTATCAAAATTGAATATTTTCAAATTTGGTATTCACTTGAGCTTTTACTCTTTTCATACTCAGGGCAAACCCCTTAAAAACCTTTAGTGTTTGGTTTGGTATGTACAGTACCTCAGATACCAAATTATTGGGGAACATTGAAGTTATTGAGGATTGGGGAACGGGCTGCAAGGTTAAGACGAATACCCGAGAGTGGGTTTGTATGATATTTAAATCAATATTTATTCATTTATTATTTATATTTATTTCATGGATTACCGGTAATGAATTGACCTACTGCCGCCTAATGTGTGTTTATATGTACTTCACTATTATAAAGGCTAAGGCTGAATTGGAATGAGTGGTAGCACAAACAATAGAAGAATAATAACTATACCTATATAGTCTGTGATGGTAGTAATAACAATGTTACCTGTGTATCATTTTCAAGGTTTTTTTTAAAGGAATTTGAAACGTTGAAACCAATGATGAGATTTCTTACGACAAATACTGTTTACATTAAGCCACACTTTTTACAAAAATCCTTTACTTGAAAGGTTTCTGATAGTTATAATGAGTACTTACAGTGTATTCGATTCCTACATGTCTTGAATATCTACATAGAATCATTTATGAAAAAATAAGTGTATCTGTGTATGTATACAATATTATTTGAAACTTCGGTCAACAACCAGTAATGATGAATCCGAAAATTCAAACCATTATACTTTTCATGTACCAATCAATAATTTGTTATAAAAAAACGGATACTCACTGTTTATGATTAGGTTTGCATCCGCTGCAATCAATAGGCACCACTGAAGCATTATTCTCTCCCGTCAATTCAGGAAATTCTCTGCAAATTATAATAAAATAATAGGAATCGATAGAAATTAGAGCTGAAAAAAGTAGTAATCTTACTATTTTATAGCAATTAATCTTATTAAATAATCATTTCATAAAATTTATTACCGTATGTGAAGTGATGAGTGAGTATGTAGAATTAATGAAGGCTTAAATGAAATTGATAATTAAAAGTTGGTACTGGAATAAAGACTCCTTACAACACTTGTTTCCTTGAAAATAATCAGTGTTTGATGATTTCATAAATCAGAATATGGATAAACTGAATATTGAATGGAAGCTTTAATTTCTACTCTTTAAAGCTTTCATCTTTCAATGTTTAGGAAATTAATTCAGATTTGCTACTATACTTTTAAGAAAGTGTTCCCTGTTACCCACAGTCTTTCTCGCCTAGTGATTTGCTTAGGCGTGGATGAAGATCTGTCAATTCAAGATTCAATGGTGAAAAAGGAAGTATGAAAGAATGAGTATTGATATTTGTTATTTCGAAAGTGTCCATTTGGATGCCCAAGAAAAGGTGTTGATTTTCCAATTTCTGAACGGACAATAAAATGTATTTAACTGAGATTGCCAACATATTTTAGAGATGCATTTGCATTTGATAAATGCTAAATTATTTGATCAATGAAATCTTAATGTGATCACTCACACAGAAGTTTCATTACTGATTTGCCTCCTCAAGAGCATTCGTTCTCTTTGACGCCTCTCAATGTTTTCTTTGGAGTAGGGATTATTGGTCAATGGCACGGCTTGCAACCACTTTTTGTGTTCTCTCTCAGCAATAGTTCCTTGAACAAATAAATAGATTATTAGATACATAATTACAAACTCAATAAAGTTAACATGCCTTCATCCACAATATTTGAAGAAAGACAATACATTCACTTGAGGTATTGTAGAAGAGTTTTGAAAATAAAACTGATTAACAAGAAAAACTCATTTGGATTTTATTAGTGAAGCTGTGCTGCAACAGGTAACTACCAGAAAAATATTTTATTTATAAACATCAGCACAAAAACAAATACGATTTTAAGGGCAAGAAACAAAACAATAAAACAGTACAAAACGATTTTAATTAGCAAGAAACAATGGATAGTCTATGATAAACTATGATGAAATGTCTACTGAATAGGCATGAAGAGAATATTGGTCTCTTTGTATTCTATAGTAGTAGTAGTCTCTT
The DNA here is from genome assembly GCA_017141395.1 of Laodelphax striatellus. Lineage (NCBI taxonomy): Eukaryota > Metazoa > Arthropoda > Insecta > Hemiptera > Delphacidae > Laodelphax > Laodelphax striatellus. Next base: position 23,628,665 of record CM029530.1, read on the forward strand.
TGTTCTAGACTATAAGTATGATAATGCATACTTGAATGAATTAAAATAACATGTTAAATAATAGAATTAAATTCAATTTCTGGTACAAATTCAAAGTAGGCTACCTGGTCGAGGTGGCGCTGAGAATAGATCAAAATTCTCACTTTCACTATCATTGGCTCCATCTTCATTATTTTGACTCTCCATTCCATCGGATTTTGCATTTTTTGGAACTGAGTCTTCAGATTCTATCCGCCTAAAACACAAAAAGATGATAGCCCAATATTCTATTATTCAACATGTGAATTCCATTTGGAGTTCTCCATTTATCTGAATTTTTTGGCAATTTCATGCGATTCACAAAACGTTATCAAAAAATGTAGTATGATAGTATACTCTTTTCAGATTTACATTCTTCATAATAACACATTACTTTCAGAGAATTTACAGGAAATAGAGTTGCTTCTAAAGTAGTAGCATCTAAGAAAGGCTTGTATTGTTGATGGATTACATTCACTATAAGAAAATACAGTGAATTGAGTTTCCTTTCAAGAATGAGATGAAGATAAAGAATTCCTCTCGATATGTTAATCAATATAGATGCAATTGACAATATACGTAACTCAATTTACATTTAAATAAATTCATTTAAATTTTAATAAATTTGATTTGATTAGGATGTATCTCTATTAAGAGGTCATAGAAAAAAATGCATCAGGATCTTTACCATGATAAGAAATAGAATATTTATAGAATGTCAAAAAATTAAAATTGACATGAAGTTTTCATGAAGTTCTTTTAAAAAGTCATACCTTTCCTCATTCGAGCTTTTATTGTCACTTGCTTCGTTACTGTCCACGTTTATTGAATCTGGTTGTCGTGTTTCCGTATCCTTTTTGGATACACTTAGCTGGGCAGCTGAATCATAGGCCTCTGTATATTCACTGTCCTGTTGGATTTCCAACGATCCCTCGCCTTTTTAAGAAAAAAGTAGTCATTATATTTTGTATCTTTGAATTTTCAACAACTACCATCAAACTTTATATTTGAACAAAAAATTGTAAACTTGAGAAGATGAGATGATAATTGATATGGATTATTACGATGAATTCATGGGAAAGTACCTATTATCTTTATGATTTATTTTGTAAAAAGCATTGATAATAATAAATTAATAATTCAAACATTATTATATTAAAACATTATTCTTATAATTCAAACATTATAATATTTTATCTTTGTTGAATTGTTAAAAATTTTATAGAATAATTTATTATTTATTGCGCCGAGAATGATATTATTTGATTTATATTGAATACAGTATATTATATTTGATGATATTATTTGAAAACTATTCTTACAGTAGGCCTAAATGCTTGAACACTCTAGTTTATAATAACAGTATTATTCGATAGCATTAACGATAACGAAATGGATTGTAGGTAAGTAACGTACTAGTATTAATCATTCAAAAATTACGCCACACGCAGAGACAAGTAGGTACACATTTAATCCATTGTAAAGTATCAAGGAGATTTCACAAGATTGTCGAAACGGGAACAACCCTAATTTTCATTTTGAATCGATATTACAATAAATTGGGATAAAAATTCTTAATACTGAGACATGCCAGGTCCTGTGCCAGGTCACGTTCTTAATAAGACATCAAAATTACAGCACAAAATTTCTCAAATTAATAATAGAACAGTAATATAATGTGATAACTTAATTTTTTACTCACCAGAATCAACTTGAGGCACAATCAATTCATTATTTTTGGCCTCATTCAGGTTGAAGACAGGATTCTTGGATTTGATTGCAGAACAGTTCTCCGCAGTCTTGCAATCAGCCTCATCTTCACATTCTTCTACGGCACTCTCCAGCACACTGCCGTTCTGCAAACTGAATCCGTTGTGTATCAGCGGCTTGTTTGCTTTGTACAATTGCATCAGGAATTCATCCTCGGCATCTGTGTTTTCTAATTCATGCTCACTTTCCGAGTGGAGACTTGATGCATTTTTGTCTGAAACACAACATTTGAGATTCGCAATGACCTCCGGTTGAAAATCCTGCCTTAAGATAAAAATATGAGAAATAAGAGTTATTTTTTAAGAAAGTAATGTGTTAAAAAATAACACTGTGTTTAAATGGTTGAATGATTATCAGTATGAGACAGAATGAAGTTCACATTCTACATTGTATTTGTGCAAAGAGTCATAATTATTTGAATTTATCAATCCAATCAAATAACACACTGGAGGTAGATGAAATTGGGTAATGAGATAATCAACCATGAAATTCAACATCCCGAGGGAGAAATATGTGTAGGCCTACTGATAATTATTAATGTAATAATTAATCAATAGGCTACAGGAGAGGAACGAAAAGCATGGAAAAGTTCCTATGTACATTAACAAAAACTTTCATTATAGAACAAATTGTGAATAATTGCAAGTCCAACATATTCAATCAAGAAGAAATTGCCTGATGAGAACTGTGAATTGAAATAAATGAATAACCAAACTCAACTCTAATGATTTTATTAATAATAATATTTTAAATTAAGAGTTCAATACTAATTTGTCAAAGAAGGAGTAGCCTATTATCTGTAACGAATCATAACATTCAGTCATCATGTATTCAATACCATATTGTACTCTATGATATAATATTCTATTTTCTCATCAGTCATTAAGATGAACATGCAAAATTCTTGGAAATCTTGAAAACATCTTGAAATTCAAGCCTTGTGATTTGTTAAATCTACTTTGTTAAAAGGAGTATTTATCTGTAACAAATCATATTACTCTATGTATTCAGTATTCTGTCTAGAAATAATGATAATAATGTTCTATTTTCTGAGCAGTCATTGGGATGAACTTGCAAAATTCTTGAAAATTTTGTAAACATCTTGAAATACGGACATTGTGATTTGTTGAATGTACTTTAATTTACCTGGTCCATCCAGAAGATCTTCCAAGGCACTGTCACTACATTCAGAAAGGTCTGAAGTTTCATCCGCGTCGACATCTCCAATCAGGACGCGATATTCTTCAGATGGATTGGGAACTAGCATTGGCACAGGCATCGAGTGATTCATGCCAGCTGTTTTCAGCCTTTTCTTCTGGAATAGCCAGTTCTCTTCCCATGAATCGACGTTACTGATCACCTCCATGCTGACATGGATGTTGGCATCTTTCCTACTCAAACTGAGATTTTCTTCTTCATCTTCGTCTGCTGTTGAAGACGGAGATGAGCCTCTTCCTGAATTGATGATAGAATTTTTGAAAAATCAGAAAAGAATTAGAAAGAAGTACTGGTTGAATCTGAAATGATGAACCCTGAAGTCTGAAGGTGAGAGGAAAAAGAATGTTGGTATTCAATGCTATTCAATGTTGCTCTTATCGGTATTGCGCAATTTCTGTTTACTCAACAAATTCCTTCCAGAGGTCATGATTTCAGATTCAACCAGTAGTAGTCACAGTTTAATTTAAAAGCATACTATAAAGAGAAACTGTTTTTAACTTGTGAAACAAAAATCTTTTAAAATTGTTGAAACAAAATTGTTTTTAACTTTCAATGAGTATAGGCCATTACAAACTTGGAGAGATAAAAATATATATTCATTGTTTTTGTAATAAATTAGTTCATGGCTGCATTTAACATTAAATATGACCAATCAACCACCATTCATTGTTAAAAACTATACAGTACTAAGTGTAAAGTTTTGTAAAAAATCATTTTGGAATATTTCTAGTCTGTTGGGTGGTACCATCTTCTTTGCTTGCTCAATAATAGTTTTAAATAGACTAAATAAATGTTTTTCAATTTGTGTGATGTTCTGGTATACATACAGTATTGACGCTTAAAGAGTTATTTCTAGTAGTGATAAAAACACAAGAGACTGAGTGATTATAGCGATTAGCTACCTAACTGAAAGTCCATACGCTAAATAAAGAAATTCACTCTATGTTTCATCAGCAATGTTTATCAGCTCCAATTGATGTAGGCTTAAGTATAGCAGGATTCAATTCAACTTGTCATAAATCAGCTGATCCAGTAATAATTAAAGAGTGATTTCGACACAATAATCATGAGGCTTGAAAGTCTTAAAGACCTTTAAAGTCTTTAAAAGAACTTTTTAAAGAAGACCTTTCAAAGAATAACTTTTTAAATTACCTTTTCAATAATCTGCGAGATTCAGCATTTGTAGGTTAAGTATTGTGATCATATGCTCGTCGATCAGCTGATTTATGACAAGTTAATTGCATCCTGCTATAAGCAGTGTGAATGATTCAGAATAACTCACTGTCAACAATGTCCATGCCAAATTCTGGAAAAGGTGCTCGCTGCCTGCGTTTGAAATCCAAGGTGGACAGGAATTTGCCGAGACCAGTGTCACGTTCGTCTTCAGAGCTGTATCTGGTCACAACTTCCTCTATGCACTCCTCGATCTATCGATAAACAATATTATAATATTTAATAAATAGTAATTTCATGTTTCATTCAATCGCCTGATTACGGAGATCTATGAAAATTGAAGAACAACAACATTAAAAGTATTGAGATATTTCACTAAACTGACCCAACTATAAGTATAAATAGAAATAAAAATAATACAGGCTATACTGTACAACATTAATTGATTGAGAAATTTTTCAACTTTAAAATAATTTTGATTATTACAAAATGATAATTGAAACTCAAGCATTTATTAGATCAAGCAATACAATTTTATAGGAGAGAAAAAACAGGTGTTAACCCAAAACTCTTCTGTTCCAAAATTTAGTCTGATCAATTATAATTATAAATTAAGCATTATCATACTTACTGTGAATGAAAGTGGATCACTTTTTGTAGAGCCACTCCAATTGCAATCATCACATGAATTTGGAAAATGTTCGTTCGTTTCAGAATCCGAAGAGCTGTCTCGTCTCCTACAGTCATGTACTGGTTTATCTTTAAAGTAATAACATATTTTTGTTTTAATTTTTAAATATTTCTTCAGTCTTCTTCAATACACAACAAAGAACATAGCGTTATCAATTATTATTAAAGATTAAAATCTCAAAAATAATACAGCACAAGTTGTAAATAGTAGGGAATACCTTCAAATTAAAAAAATCCTCAAATCTACGACACAATCCATAATAATTATTAACAGTATGGTGTTACACAATAATGTTTCACACAAAGCTTTTTCATAATAAACATTAACAATAAAATTCATTCACCTACCCTTACTCAATTTTAACGATTACCGTACAACCGGACAGTAATTTTTGTCAGCATCACTAGTGAATTCATCAATATGTGTCAAAGAAGTCGCTTTTTAAGTTGATTCCAGTAATTTAATAAAATACACTTCATATAAACAACCAAAACCTCAAGTTCGTGCATTTTCTTCAAGAAAAAAATATAGGAAAGTACACCACTGCTTCAGCCTACTATATGTATTCTTCTTTCTTTTCTATTCTCAATTGGATTTTATTGAATTCGATTTATTCCTGACTAATCCCTTTTTATAATGAGACACTCTTTTTTTCAAAATCATAACAATAACTTTGCATAATAAATCATTACAATGACAGATTGCATAATAATCTCACCTCGCAGAGGCAGAAACTCTTCTGAGTGGGGGAAAGCATGGTAGTTGTAGAAGGAAGAAAAATATAAATATATAAATAATGTAAGAAGCTTGATTAAGTAGGCACCGCACTCACTTGTCAACTTGTATTTTCTTCTTCGACGTCGAATATTTCTACCGACAACGTTGCCATTCGTGTCTCGCACACTAATCTGCGAATTCGATCCCAATTTACTCAATCCTTGCTGATGACGTTCGACTACCTGAAAATTGAATTGCTGATTTAAAATACAATCAACTTGATAAGTAAAGTTTTCGACTTATGGCTTGCAAGTTAACGTTCTACTGCATAATAAGCCACATTTTATTCCGAAATCAACCACCCTCTAAGTTAATGCTTCACAAGTAGCTAATGGAACTTGACTTGCTGTGAAGCCATACAGCATACAGCCAACTTCATATTTCAATCTTATCTATGTATATAGTGATAGAACTCGACTTAAATAGTAGTTGAAGAAAAAATAAATGGAGTATAAACTGGGCATTCCCATCCTCCACTTGCAATAAGGCATCTGAATCCTCAACCACACTATATTTTTAAATAATCTAATAAATTTATTAAAAAATTAGTATGATTATTTATGGATGTGGAAATGAATTTGTCAACCAAATGCGTACCATACAACAGAAAATGTAGAAATATGAACAACCCATTTCAATTTCATAGCTTGTTATAATTCTATAAATAATTTTGTGACCATCATTGATTTCCTGATGAATAAATTATAATTTATAGAATGGTGTGATTGAATCAACTCTTCCTTCAAATACTTGAAGGTACCCAATATATATTCATTATAATTCTAACTAAATGGCTACTTACATTCTCAATACACAATACATCATCCTCAATACATCAGATGGCATTTTATAATAATAAAATTAATTGTAGAGTTGGTAAATTTATCAAAAGCTCAAAAGGAAGTATAAAGAAATATTTTAATACTTTATTCACGAAGTATTTTTCCTCTATCAGAGTCAGGGGATCTATCAAATTGGACTAATTCTAATTCATTCTGAGTTCTGAATGTGATCATAAAGTTAATTCTGGAATTTTAAGAATATTGTACTACTTAAATATTCATGACTGAAACATCATTGATAGAGAAATGTTACCTATAAAATGAGTGTATTATCGAACTTATTTTATAGGTAACATTTCTATTGTATTATCGAACTTACATTGAAAATTCAACATATAAAACTGAACTTCTCAAGGATCTTAATATATTCTACAGAGCCACTAAAGGCACAACACATTGATAATTATTAATCGATTGATATAAATTTATAGTACTGTACACTCGTAGAATTAAACTATTTTCATAATGCAAATAGTTTGAATTCAGCCATAAACTAACAATTAGAAAATGTTATAAAACTTTTCTTAATATTTTAGATTGGATTTTTAATAATAGAATTCGACCTCACCTTATTGAGAATAGCTGTTGCCAGTATATCTTCATAGCTCTTCTTTTGAAGCTCTCCTGCCTCATTTTCAATTGACTTTTCCAGCGATCCATTTGAAAAGACCTGCAATTTGATGAACATTAAATTATTATTATATTTCATTGGTGAAGAACAATGGTGTGTGATTGGACTACACACTGCACAGTACAAAATGAGTTCATCATAGAATATTATTAAAACTTCTACCTACACAGTTCATTTATTAAAAAAACAATTATTATCAGTGCTTGAAATCCCTGAAATGGAATGGAGATGGATTATTCCCTTATTTCCTAATTGTTCTCTACTTCCTCATTATTCCATTAATTAATCCTTATCATTTTTTTCCTCAACTTCAAATTTTGGAAATATTGTTTAGCCTACATTTCAAAGTAGGAATAAAGTTGGGTCCATAAATAGATTTCTTCAAGTTTATCATCTCGAGTGATTTGCTGTTGTAATATCAGTCAACTTACATGAAAAGAAGGCAAGTTTGTAGCCTCTCTCATTATTTGCTTGATAAGTTCCTTGAGCTCTCCATGGATGAATGATGGTGAGTCAGTTAGAGAAAGAGGCTTATCTGTAACATGAAATGAATGAGTTAATGTGACAGTTGTATGAAAATGACATGAATCTTTCAAATCTGTAGTTGAGAATAACTTCTATTTCAATAATAGACCAGAATTTGGTTCTCCATTAATTTTTAGTCAAATTATAAATTGATAAATTGCATTATTAAAACGTGCATATAATATGTTATAGGTTTATTGCACTTTAAGCCTGATTTGATTTGGAAATTTGACTTTCAATGCTCTATATCAATCCTACCGACTCACATACACAGGTTTATATACCAACTAGAAGTACGAGAATATCGTCAACTTGGGTACAAGGAGATACAGTAGTATATTTATAATTATTCTAGAAGTGTTGGACTAGGCTAGAAGGTATATCATGCTTTTATAGTGTGATTACTACATTTTTATTTCCAATTTTAGGCCTATATGTGAGATTAATTCCACCCAAACATGCTTGGACTACAACATAATTATTTAAGACTATCACTTGAAAATTTCTCCTTTGGACTTACCTGTTATTGCCATGTGCAGCGAAACAGAAAATTTGGCCAAAATCAGAGCAAGTTGATCATGGAATTCATCACAGAATTTAATATCTGTAATAGCAAGATGCATACCCAGCATGCAGTTAATATAATTACAGTAGTTATGCTAAAAAATACTCATATTAACAGTGAAAGCACTATTTACAGAAATCTGTTGGTCCATAACTATTTACAGAAATATAAACTATGAACAACATCCAATCATCCTTAGGCCTGCATCGGAAACATTGAGTAGCATTACAGCATTGTGAATTGAGTGTGTCCAGATTTAATTGTGTCATGTTCGTGAACTGATCAAATAATCATACAATGTGAATTGATTAAGTATTAAGGAACTAGGTTGTATTGATTAGAAATTGTCCCAATTTATCTTGGAAGAAATAATTTCATGATAGAAATTTACACAAAAATAAGTTTCAAGAACAGCACTAAAATTTGTCATAGAATGTATAGTAATTCAATTTTGTGACTATATATATGTAGAAAATAATGATAAATACGGTATAGTACTAATATTAACTTACTACTGAGAATTGAAATCAATTTTAAATTACATGTTGTAGAATGTAGATCACTTATCACTAAACATTTATATACATTTTCATGCAACATGCACAAATAATTTCCATAACTTTACTAATTTCTCAGAAAGTGAGGGGGTAAACTAAACAGAATATTGAAGATTTTGAAATTGGAAGAATTTTTTGAATTATATATTCGTATGGCATGAGGGAAAACCATAACATAGTCTCTAAAAGTATAAAAAATTAATAGTTCCAATTGAAATAATGCTTGCCAATCATCTGACTCTGTCATAAAGATAAGAAAAATAAAAATAAAATATATAAATAAATAATATCACAGTTATAGGATAAGTCTTGGTTTTAAATTGCGACATCAAAGTCACTCAGCCACTCGAGAGCATCTGGGTTTAGAGTAAGGAGACCTGCAGCCCCTGCTGGAAAGCTGTATATTGGGCACTCATCTGTTATGTGATGAAGAGTTTGAATTTGACCGCATTCACAGTTTTCTGACTCAGCAAGGCCCCATTTTTACAGACGCTTTTACTCTGCTACAGCCAGTCCTAATTCTGTTGAGTCTAACCCACAATTTCCTAGGGAGAGAAAACCCTGTTGGGAATACTGATACATAAACTTCATCCCCATTCTCATTGCCTAATAGTAGACATCGTTCTTGCCATTTGTCTATGAGTTGCTGATTCAGCATTCTGCAGCTTAGCCATGGGGGTCTCCGTGACTTTAGCCTTATTACTGGCTGGTTGTTGAGAAATTGGTGGATGGGGAGGGACGGGTTTCTCTCTATGTGCTCCCATAAACGGCTATTGCATCTAACTCGGCGTAGGTCTGGTGGCTCTATATGTGCAAGTACTGGCAGCCAGTGTTGAGGTGTGGCCTGCAATGCCCCTGAGATCTTACGCATTGCTTTATTCAACTCAACATCTATTAGTTTGGTATGGCTGCTCTCAAACCAGATGGGGGCACAGTACTCTGCCACACTGTAAACCAAAGCCAGAGCAGTTCAAGCCAGAAATTTAGCTCATTCAAAAGTTTCTCTGAGAGTTCTTTGGCCTTGGTTTCATCCCATAATGTATCACAATACTCATCCCATAATGTCTCACAAGCCGCATTCCAACATGGAATATATTGAGACCTGAATCCTCTAGGGATAGCTCGAATTGCTGCACTTCTTATCAGCCCAGTGAACCGTCTATAACTTGATACTTTGGGAGGAATTTGGCAGATAAATTTATTTTTTTAATAAATTCAATTTTTTGAATTTATTGTGAGGATAGATTTAATTTGGATAAACAATTCACTGTATATATAGAAATCTATTGAAGCATATCTCAATTAATCCAAAAAGCATGATTAACCTGGTCTATTGCTTTACAAAGCTTAGTAAATTGATAAATGAGATCCATTAGCCCCAAATTTCTACCTTCCTTGAAAATTCCAGAGAAAATTTCTCACAGGATATAGTACAATAAAAGTATATGAGCATCCAATTTTTCATAAGGTACAGATCATATCTAATACAAACTGAAGTGAATTTCATGCTAATTTTATATAGCAGTCGAAGCTCGTCTAGACACAGACTAGCTAAATAATTAGTCGGTACTAGTTATAACACTAGTCTACTATGCTCTAGCTAGATAAAATGTGAGAGAATGGCTTAGCAAGGTTATTTCAAACTTCTAAACTTTAAACATTGAAATACAGTAGGCCTACTGTATAGTATTTTATACAGTGTTATTTAATAATGGACAGTGTTTAGTTGGGCAAAACATTTGAACTTTTTTCTGAAAGATAAGATGATCATAATAATGATAAGAATCTAAATAGAATATGAACAGTGTTATAATAAATTATTCTTGTTCTTGATTCTGGAAGGGGCGTTTTGTAGGTACAGTTTGTAATTAGAAATGTACATTGAAAGTTTTAAAAATGAAATATTGTGGTTCTCACAATTGGGATGAGTTGAAACAGGCCTCAAACAGACATTGTCAAGGCCGTCACCGACCAGCCCCTCCACAATCGACTCCATGAAGTCTCGCACTTCTCCATCCTGACCTGCAAAATTAAAAAAAAAAATTGGAAAATTAATATTCTTATGCAAAATTAATCAGGAAAATGTACAGTACAAAAATATCCTAACAAGACGTTACATAGGAAATTCAAATGAATGAATGATGATATAATTATTTTATTGAATTAGCGATTATTTAATTCGTTTAATATCAATTTAAAATCTGATATAAGCAGAGAAAAATCTTAATGGAGAAACTTTATTTTATCTATGTCTTGTATACGTTAGCCTCTTTTCAAATTGGAAATGTCAAGGGTCAATGAATGAATGAATGAATGAAGTAATGATATGTTGCCTGCACTCTATGCCTGATTCAAAAAAATATTTTATTCCATAAGTAGTGCAGTTCATTTATACCAGAGACGAAAGTTGTTTTATTAGTTGTTTCATTTATACCCGAGACAAAAGTTGTTTAATTAGGAATTTCGTTCAATTAATTATTATGATTTAACAGCAACTGTATAGTTGCAATATCTCATTTCCTTCCAAAGTTGTTTTATTTTTAATTAACTATTATTATATTACTAGGTGTCCCGGTGAACTTCGTATCACCCTCTTCCCCCCCCCCCAACAAATGTCCCCCATCTTCTCCCTACAAATGTCCCCCTCTCATGACACCCCCTAAAAAATGTCATCCCCCAAATGCCCCCCTTTATTCCCCCACAAAATGTCAACCCCAAAATCCCCTTCATTTCACCCTTTCTTTCCCTAAATGTCCCCCTTCATGTCATGTCACCCTCCCCACAAAAAATGTCACGAAGTAAAGAGATTTAATATAATCAATGTATTTTTATTTTATATAATCAATAATTTTTGTTTTAATTTATTTTATATATTTTTCAATATGATTATTAGAAACAATAAACATGCATGATACGAACGATAACTCATTTTATTATTGATGATTCTAGCGTAAAAAAATAATTAGAGTAGAAAACCAGAGCAAAAATTTGACCGTAAGGTTCGATCATGTAACAGACAGAGTTTTTCCACTGAGCTAGGCATTGAATGAGTGCTGTGTTTGATCTTGAATCACGATCATCTTTCGGTAGTTGGCAATTTCAAAACATCCGTCTGTAAATGTTTGATAGGTTAGGTCATTAGTTTACTAATTATTTATTAATTATAAAGGATTTTCTTATATTTTAATATATTATGTTAACCAGTGCTGTAAAAATTCAAACGAATCCAAAATCATCTAAATCGGTTCAGCCGTTCTCGAGTTATAAGCGAGCGTACAGACACCAACTCTCTTTTATTAATATAGATTAAAGATTATAAATTTACTTCAGAAACAATAAGGTTTTATTGGAGAATTATTGATTCTCATACATTGCTGATACTGTAACACACATCATTGTTGCAGCTTATTATTCAATAGGGCAAAGATTGTAGAATACCAGTGAGCGAATCAAAGTCAAAATTTTGTCGATCATTGGAGTAATTTATTGTTATAAGTGTGCTTTGTGATTTGTCAAGGATTAATCAATCAATCATTCACTTATTCAATAATTTACAAAGGAGAGTACAAATGGCAAATTCATGTCAATTTCAAGTGAATTCCAATATTGTGAGAAATTATTTCGTTTTGATACAAGTGTACCTGATACTGCGGCAGGCTACTATCAACAAAGACAAATAATTTTAACAACTTTATAACTATAGAACTGGAATCTTGTATCTTACTTATAATTTAATGATACAATTTAAATTTGAAGCATGTTGAGAGAAATTCCTCCATATTGTTCATAGCAATTATTGAATAGTTCTAACTTCTAACACTTGAAGGTATCTGTTACATATTTACTCATACTCATCCATTGATGTAAATTCTTCATCAAAGTACCTGATTGGTAGATCGAAATTATTTTTTAATAGATAATTTCAATGTTAGAGCTTTGATCAGTAGTCCTACCGTCTTGATCAAATTATTATTATCTTGAAATCTTCCCATTGCACTCACCTTTCCTTTTGAAACTTGGAAGATACTTGAATATCAATACAAAAATGGAAAGCATAAGCGAACTTGGTTGGAAAAAATGGCTGAACTTAAAATGAAAACAGCAATCACAAGTCACAAGGTGAGTATGGTAGGTACTGACGGTAGATGAGCCTATTGTATTTCTACCTTGCTGCTGGCATTGAAAGACAAACATTTGCGCAGATGTGCGTTTGTAAGTAGAACAACACAACTGTTGAACTTTCAATTGCGCACAGTAAAGTTGTATGCAACACATGCGATGAAAGCCTGGGATGCGGGATCCATAGCGCATGCAATGAAAAAATTTATATTCAATTCTCTACCTTGTTACCTGCGTTACATTGGTTCAAGGTGCATGCAATATTGCAATTTCTATAAAATAGCCTACAAATCGAAACTGGAAGAGGAAGATGAAAGGGCAAGTATAGCATACACAGTCTTTTCACTGTTGAACGCGCAAACCGTGCAATACCATTGTCTGCGATATGTTATGCTTCAGAAGATAAGAAAAGATTATTTTCGCACACTGCTATTAGAACTTATTTAGTGAATTGCGCTAATTTGTCTGTTTATGGCCAGCTGCATTATAACTTATATAAGACGGCATGAGAAACCATGTTTCACATTGCTCTGTTCAAAGGATGCCACTGTACAGTAATTGGTGGGACAATAATTTAGTAGTGTGAAGAAGAGGCAGATTAGAGTTCAGTGATCGATTTCAATGCTGTCTTGAATGCAGTTTTCTCACGATTTGTTTTCTGTCTTACAAATTTTAAGCCTATATTTGAAAATGATGTACAGTATTTTTCTTGCGCCGTAGTCTTAAATTATAATATTTAAACTTGATATATATCACTATAAAAATTTCAATCAAACTCTGAGTCTTGATTGATAGTTACATTTTTCTTAATGCCCCGTTAGGGAATATAGCCATAAAATTAAAAGAAAATTATATCACTTAATAAGTAATATAATATGTAATCACTTAGTGATCACGGAAAATCCAAAATATGGTGTTATTTTATAGTAATAATAATATTGACCCATCCTCTGTCTACTTTTGTAGATGATTGGGATGTAGTGAAAAAACTAAAAACTAAACTAAAAACGATCGTGTAACAAATGATAACAAATAATTAACAATTTGTTACTATTTGATCGCTGGTTACGTGTAAAATCAAAGGGCTGGTTACACGCTTTGACGTCCACGTTAATCATGTGCATGTCTTATATGTTTAATGGGTTTAAATAAATATATGAATTTTGTTCTAATTGTAGAATCTGAAATAAATACACTTGACATAAAAGCAACTGAACAACAATAATTACTATATTTACAGTGAAATGAGTTCAACTTGTTCTGAGGAAGCATTTCACCAATGCGAAATGGCCATATGTGAGTAATATTCCCACTCTTCAAGCTACCACAGTGTCTAATTACTTGTGTTAAAAATGCTTTTATTTGATTACCTACCACTAGTATTGTTGAGTGCGACCGCCGCCACTGTGCCTGAGTTGAAGAAGCGTTGCTTCAGCTGTTCATAGAACCAATCTGCCGTCTGCTGCTGAGCCTCTCTGCAAAACAATAAATACAAATTTGAATGCTTGAATTCATCTGAAGATTTTCTGTAAGTGTAGAAGAAATGGAAATATAACAAGATATGTTGAACACAATTTAGTATCGTGAATAATATTTTCAATAATAAGAGCCTTCGAATAATAATTCTCGAATCCGTCCATAGAATCTATAGGAATGTACCTAGTTTATGATTGAAAGAAATAGGAATGATAATGAAATTTGGGGTCATAAGTCATCTAGTGTTAGGCTGCTGAGAATGCAAAAAACTTGTATAAGACTGATTTGTGGACTCCCATCCCGTGCTCACTGTAGAGAAAAATCTATCTGTCTTGGTGTGATATAATTATATCACTTCTTATGTAGTGTAGGGGAAGTAAACTGCACTACCTGTACAATCTATTTACGTAAACTACTTTTACATTTTTCCAGTTTCATTAGTGACAAAATGTTTCGTATGTGTTCTTGAATGTTGTACTGATACTCTGAACTCCTATTTTCAATTTTTCGTTGTATATCTTGAATAATTTTGTGAAAATGTTTTTATTAGTAATAATTGTAAATTACGTTCAGTATTCTATATTCAATGTTAGAGTGATTGAAATTATAAATTCCTTGCAGTATTTACATTTGATGCTAATGTAACAATGATTGAAGAGTTGGGTTTAATAGAATACTTTTTTAATCACAGTACCGAATCCTGTTGCAATGATGATACAGCGCTCTATTGTAATTATTATAATTATGAAATAATAGATGAATAATAATTTCACTTGGAATTCTGTACATTAACAATTCATTTGTGTACTTTAATGTTTGTTTAAAAATCAATTTATCGATTGCTAATAAAGCGTACAAGAGAAATTGTTGTTTTTTTATTATCCTCTCGACGGAAGGCATGGTGGCATTCCTTTGAGTGTCAGTACCTTGCAAACCTTACCAAATCAGCTGCTCCGTTCAAGTTACTCTATTGGATAGAATGAATTATTGAGACAAACAAGAGAAAATTCATTGGAGTTGAAACGTAGACATAACTTTGCTCGGTCAATAATCATGGACATTTATTAACCGTGAGGAAATGAACCTGATGTTTCAAAGTAATTTTTATAATTTATATTCTACAATATTGTTTAAGAAACAATATTTTTTAAAATTTTAATTACTTTAAAATACAAAAATGAGAATTCAAACGTAAATTGAAACAGTTCCCAGCAGCGGGAAGGACAGCCTCTGCCATCTAGCAGCAAAATCATAAACTATGAAGTCTTCGAATACGTAATACATCGATAATTTCTCGATCGATGTCTGTCGACTAACAGAATGATCGATAGTCGATGCTTCTTTCTTGCGATATTTCCTTAACAATGACAAAATGGAGCGAACTGTACCAGAGAAATTTGCAAGTACGAGATAACGAAATACAAATGACGCAAATGATTCTTCAGAAAAAGTTAGGATAGGAACATCTGATGAACCATTGTCCGCAAATGCACCGTTATCGAGTAAAAAATCGTCAAAGATGCAAAAAACCACATCTTTTTTATTTTTTTCTGAAGTTACTAAATGATAAGAGAATTTAAAATTGGTGTCACTCCATGAAGATTAAGATGAGGAATCGTTTGAGCTGAAATTCAAGAGGATAACTCTAATAGTTTTTGAGATATAATCAAAAAACCGAAAAACGCATATAAAAAACCATTATTTTCCGCGAATTTTCATCTAGTGTGCAAACATTGGCATACTTACATGTTTCGAATCATCTTAATTCGATTCTCCAATTCATTTTCCATATTTCATCACATTTTCAGATCTAAAAATGTTTCACATGATTTTTAATATTCAAAAATCTAAAGTAGTGCATGGTCATTGAGAAATAAATTTTTATTTACCCTGGACTCTGTAGGACAATATAAGGTTCCAAAAAATACTTATCATATGTAGTATATGTCACGGAATCGAATGAAGCTAGATTTGAGTCCTTTTATAACGTAATCATTGGAAAAATTAATGAAAACTAAAAAAAAATTTCAACCTTCATGAATAACAATATCCTTTGGGGAAATTATCTATCATTGGATTCTAGGATAGGAACATCCGATAAACACATACCCGGAAACCCTTCGTTATTGAGTTACAGGCTGTTGAAAATGCAAAAAATGAATTATTATTTATTTTTTTGTAGAGTTATTTGAGGTATTTAACATTGGATAATCAACTCATATCACGTGAAATTCTCTGAAGAATCGTATAAAAAATATTTCAAGAATGTAAGTGTAAGAATTTTCAAGTTATCCCCAAAAGACCTAAAATTACATCAGTTTTTGGTATTAAAATTGATTTTATCGATAAACTACTGCAAGTAGATACTTGAAACCAGTCTTACTCGATTCCTCAGCTTGATTCCCATGTGAAGTCATCTTTTTCTGACGTTGAACCGCGACGGAAAAGCTAGAAAAGTCGAAATTACTAAAAAATTGAGCCGGTCGTTTGAAATTGCCTCTACACAAGTGACTAGCGTTGACTTCTATAATTACTATATCGCGCTCTGGCCTATTCGCTGTGTGCACGTAGGTGGTGGGGATAATAAAATCGACACCTGCGCTCACGCGGAATTTTAGTGAACGAAAAAGTTCAGTTTAACATGAGAAAGGATAGGGAATAAGCATTTACAATGCATTTAAAGTATTGTCGTATTCCTAATTGTATAAATACCGTTCACAATAGTAATTGCGGCTTCTATTCCTTCCATATTTCCAAACGTAAAGTGATTCAACAAAGAAATTGAGTCACAGTTTTGAATTAATCGAGTGAAAAATCCAGTTCAAAAGCATATGATTGATTTGAAGTCTCGCGCCCATAATGCAATTTGAAATGATAACCAATGGAAATGAACTCAGCTGTGGATAAACTACATCGTCTGCTCCATGAGCTTCGAACATAACCTTTAAAGTTGATTTAAAAACTTGAATTGAAGATTATAATAATGTTTTAGAACATGCGATATGTTAATTTTATTATTCTAAATATAATTCCACAATCGATAAGTAGGAAAAATAGCGACAGGGAATTCTATTTCAATTATAAACTAATTTTTACGTACATAAGCCTATCCTTGCCCATGTTAATCTACCCTCGTAGATTCACACGATTATCCGCCAGAGCGCAACACGGTAGATGCACACAGCGAATATAGCTAGTAGTCCTAGTAGTTCCTATACTTGCCAAGAGAGAGCCCTACCGCCGCTCCCGCTGTTTCTCTCGCTGGTTTGAAAGCAGAGCGCGTTCTTTAAGAAGATATTTTTTAATATTTGTGTAGTAAATAATAACTCTTTATAGAGCTTTCTCTCTTTATAGAATATGATTCATCTCTCGCATATTTATATTTCATAATTATTTGGGAGCAACAATAATGTTGATAACGGAATCTATTGCGATGCTTATTAAATGATAAATTTTCATTGAAAAACGTATAATCTAACTAATGTACAGTATTCTAATCGTCTTTGCTTACATCAATGCAACGCAACCCTTCGAATCTATTCTGTAACTGACCTAGTGCTGCTCTAACTGATCTATTCTGAGTATCTAGTGCTGCATTGAAAACTTTCACTTCAAATGATTTTAAAGGGTCGTCAATCCTGTGATCCATACATAACTCATCGAAGAAGCGTTTTACAATTCACTTTCGTTTATTTTTCATGTTTCATGTTGCAAGCTATGCCCCATGACCCATGACTGGGTTAAATGTGTGGCATTACTAAAAATTCCACTCTGAAAATTTCTTATCTACTCTCGGCCGTTGAGAGGTTCAGTGACTTATTTCACCGGAAACAATAATAATAGGAAAGGAGCCATCTACTAAAAATTTGTATTTCAATCTTCAATGCTTATTTGTATATGGAGAGAGATCTATTCATATAGTAGCTGAATTACTACCCCGCGCCGCGGGGTCCGCGGGGCCCTTATCGCCGGCACTGTTTATAAAATTCATATATTCAGAACCTATATATTTTCATATTATACAATATGAATGTAAATACAATATTTATCACCGTACCATAGGGATTGTAGGAATGAGTTACCGTATCGAGGAATACAAATATTCACATGATTACCGTATTTCCGGAATACAAATATCGACATGCATGCCAGTAACCATATCATTTTGGGCAACACTATAGGTTGACAATATAATTTCAAGAATACTTCATTTTGGATTTTGTTCTATACATATTGCATGACAATATATTCCCCTATTTATTTGAATAAAGAGTGAAAGTACTCACTGGAATTTGTTGCAATTGACGCAGACACAGTCGCCAGTCGGTGTCCTGATGGAGCACTGCCTGCAGACAATGTGACCGCAGCCGATGCAGTCGATCTTGCGCCGCGTCCTCCCTTTAGACGTCACACTGCAACCGCAGCGTCCGCAACTGCTGCTGCTGCTGCTTTTGACGCTTATTTGTGACTGTTCGCCGTCTCCGTTCTGCACGGCCAGCTGCAGGTTCCTGCACAAAACAAATATTAATTAGTATAACTATAAAACGTTTTAATTAGTATGACTAAAGTCATAGCCTTTTCTAATTTAGAGGTGGAGGGGCTATGCTATAATACATGTTCCTTGTAGTGGTGAGTTTTGACACAGTAGGCCTAAAAATTTCACGGTGGCTCAACGTTATTATCAAGACTTTATGAGGGAAGTTTATTGATTCGTAGAGGAACTGCTGAATAAACATTTCCGGTGATTGAATTTAAGCACAGACCCAAAAAAATTGATTAGTACCTCGATAACATCAAGTTTTCGTTGAGACTGATTTCACTATAGTCTCTTGATTTGTACAAGATGGAAGGAAGTGCATTGGAGAATAAACATCGCCGGTAATCAAATTTAAGCACAAAAATATTGATTATAGTATCGCATAAACTGATTTAATTAACGTTTATTGCTTTGTACAGTAGCGGAAGGAAGTAAATTTACATTCTCTAGCATTGGGTAATTTCTGTGTCAAATAGAGTTTTCAGAAGAGGAATCAGGTGAGAAATAGAGGAGAGAGTTTTTGACTACGAGATTCACTTTTGTAACTTTCTCATGAATGAATTGACTATGGGAGCTCAACTGTAAATAGTGGGTAAGACGAAGAAGTAAAGTATTGGATTGAGAGATAAGAAACAGGATAATTCATATTGGAAATTAAATCTGAATTTTTTATCACAAGAGAAAATTATAAGAAATTTACTGAAAAGATAAGATCAGAATGGATCAATGAAATTGATCTGAATCATCCATGACATTTTGGAAGAGTAAAGATACAAGAAAATGTTATTATTGGCATTGATAGGCTATGTCTGAACTGAACATCCGAAATTGTTAGAAGAGCTGATTGATACTGTAAGACATGGTAAGACAGTAATAAAAAATAAATGAATCTTACATTGAAAAGATGTTGGAGGAGTAGAGAAGCTATAAATTGGAAGGAGAAAGAAGTGGAAGAATCAGTTTATGTTTGAATGTCTTCAAAACGTAGAAAACTAACACAGAATAACAATTTTCACTGTACTCTATAGATTGCCTTCATCATCGCCAAGAAAGCATTCCATTTTACTTTCTGTTCTCAATATGTAGGTACACTCAGAGAGATGTTTGGGTAATGATTTTATCAAAGGGAAAATGTTTTTCAGACAGACTGTTAGTAGACGAAGCTGTTAAGATTTCTTGTTTGGTGAGCAGGCCTATTATTTTCAGAAAACCATAATCAAACTGAAGGATGAGTCAATGTTGGCTGTTATGTTGTGGATTCTCTCCATAATACAGTAAACTAACATTTCATGATGAAAAATAGCCAATTTGAAACGAAAATGAGAGTTTTGATAGAATGTTATGAGTATAGGCAGGGTAATTTCACTTGAGGAAAGGATGATGGTTGGATTGTTGGTAACTGATAACAAATTTGAAATTTCGCTTGTCAGAGAGAGCCAGTGCACTCACTTCTTGAACATATAATATTGTGTTATTATGTTTCGATACCAGAATCAAAATAGTTGTGAAATTTCTAGATGGGGAATAGTAATTCAACAAAGTTCCTTAAATAAGTGTATTTTATTCAAGTTTGAATAGCATTGAAATAATAATTGATATTTTGAGCTCTGAGATTCAATGAGCATAGAAAGAATTGTTTCACTTGAATGCTGACCAATTCAACAATATTGTTCAATAAATGTAGGCTACATGATTTCTAATGTGTTTAAAAATGCAACATTATTGCAAATAAATAATAAAAAATGATCAAAATAACTATAGCAGCCGCTTATAAATTTATTTAAATAAGAACATTATTTTTCCAATACCTGGAATACTTTCCCATTGTTAATTCTTGTCCTTGATTTTTAATTACTCTTATATTATAAATTTCTGAGAATGGAATTCAACGGTGTTGATACATTATGTATCTTTTGGGTTTGAGAGTGTCATTAGCGAATGAAACAGTTAGAAACCAAACTGTCCGTGCCATGTTTTCATTTATCAATAATACATGCTGGTTTCAAGTTTGATTCATCATTAAATTTTCAAGCTCACCAACAATGTTTTTCAAAACCTTGATGTTTCTGGGGAGTCATCTGATATCAGCAACAAAAATACATGCAATCTATTTTAATTGAGTGGCGTGTACAGAATATAACTAATAATAATGAATACAAACAGTTTCTTACCAATTACAATCAATAGCGAGGCATTTAAGAACTATTTTTCTTGATTGTCTTTACGCCAACGACTGTTGTTGGGGTGAATGTTTTTCTATTGCAGTTGACTTCTTTTTTTGAGAAGGATAAGCCTTACTCGAAAAGAGTCAAGACTACCTTGAGATAGAGTTCGCAGTAAATTGTTTTTTTTTTTCAGTTGTTGAAGAAAGAGTTTTCTATACACTTTTTATGTAGAATTCCAACAATACCGTCTGATATAAAAGTCATTTATTGATTTTAAAGAAGATTATCATAAAATTTTATCGACACATAATCATATTTCGTTTCTTTCAACTCATAGCTTGAAGTAAAATTGGGGTTTAAGTAAAATTAAGGGTTTATATTCATTCCTGTGTATTTTCTATTTTGTATGCGATTACAATTTCTGTACAACAAAGCCTGAATTATTATGAATTAATTTGAGAATCAGAATATCAATCACCAATGTAGCTTAGTTCTTCAAAACGAATTATAGAAAATTCCAGAAGAAATTTCAGAATTATAGAATTCCAGATCCTGTTAAAAATTATATGGGACACTTATAATCGCCATAAATTGAATAAATATATTCAATGATAGGGTAATCAAGTACATAATCAAATGGGAGTGTTTAGCTTATCTTTTATGGAATATGACTTACTGTTATGATAGATTTTGTTGAGTTTATAAAATTTAACAACATTTATTACAATACTGTGTGCAATTTTGATACAAGAAAAGTACTCTGAGGGAACTGAGAAATGAGAATCAAGTTAGCTTAGTATTTTCAGTCATCGAAAGTCAAAAGAAAGAGAAAATAAAAAATCACCCTCAAGGCCTCAGGTTTCTTTAAAATTGATTATTATTGAAATAGGATAGCAAAATAAGTTTTTATATTTGTGATTTTTCCAAACAATTTATAAGAAGAAGTCTACGTCCTATAGATTGATGTCAATTCTGCAAAAAAACAAAATTATAAATTTATTAAATTATTTCATCAATTTTGAGGGAAAATCCTTACTATAGATTCATGAAGTGGACCCTAAGCACAGAAAATAAAATTATTAACTTTGAAAATGGCAGATTTTAATACATTTTGTTCTAGATGATGTACTATTTAGATTGAGAATTTTATGACCCAAAAAATTTTGCTGCAGTCACAGGGCAAGTGAGAAGAAATAGCAATTTTGTTGAAGCTTAAACAGGCATCGTTAACAAAAATTGAAACAGAGGCGTTTACATCAAACAAGTTAACTCTTTATTGTTTCATTCACGAACCTCACTTGCAAATTGATGAATAATCAAATAACATATACAAAGTGGGCTACCCTACCGTTATTTCAAGGAAAGGATTCCAAAAAATATAAGATGCATTTAGGTTATGATTATGAAATGTAAGATGCAAATAGTGATTTGAATGAAGCTAACAGTTGTCATTTGATGGACGCTTGTATTCAGTGCTTTCCAGTAAAAAATAATTTTAGTCATATTTTTACTGAAAAATGTTGATTAACAATAGAAATACAAAACTACAGTGCAGAGAGATATTTTTCACTGTGTTCCAAGAAAAGATAAGAATAATGTACAGTATTTATCTAACTTGAAATATAAAATGAGTAATACTGATTAATTTGACATTTTCCTATTAGCTTTTCTTCAGCTTCAAAGCAAGCATAAGATATTCTCTGAAGAATGCATTAATGTAAATAATTACAAAAATGAATTATAAATTCCGTTATTTGCATTTTTGTGTTTACATTTATAGAATGCAATTAACCTTTTATCATTCACACAATGAAGCTTCCATCAAAATATTAATGAAATTGACTCAAAAATGGAATGTGGAATATAATGAATCTTTTACCATTCACACAATGAAGGTGCCATGAAAGTAATTAATCAAAAGTTGAAATATTAATAAAATTCACTCGAAAATGGAAATAATTATAGACCTTTCTATATAAGAAGATAATAGACTCTACAATAATATGGACCTAATAGTCTAATAACAAGAGTCGAATAGTTCGGTTATGATAATTGGTACAGTAGTTTTTAACACAAGCAACAAGTAGAAGTCACGTGGACGTGCTGGTTTTCTTGAGCTAAGTCGGTGCAATACCAGCTGTTCGTGGTAACGCGGCACCTCCCCGCCCCTCGCCGATTCCGCCAACCGTCTGATCGGCAACAATTTTCACTAGAAAAACCTCAAAACAGCAGACAAGAAACAGAACCACGAACAGGGCCATGTTGCCCTGCTGGGATCCGGTGGCCATGTAGTCCACAAGTACCGGCCACAGCATTGTTGTTATAATTATAAAAACTTTTTCCAGGTCACAAAAATCACTCGGACTTCCTCATTTCAAGTCGCTGTAAGATGGAATAGTGAAGTTTAATGTCACATAGTCTAAGTTGGTCATGGAAAACTTGCAAAAGGTTCTTCAAAATGTTTTACAACTTATAGTCAAAACAAAGGTTTCTGGTTGTGAGTAGCTCTAGGATATCATTCATAAATCAGTGAAGGCATTTCGTGGACATTTCGTCGACAAGACGTGTTTCAAGAAACTTTGGTTCGATCTCGATCACTAAAAGTTTTATGAAAATGGTGGCCGAAGTTGCCATAATTATTGTTTCTATTTCAATCATTTTTTCATATTTTCAAATCTTGGAAAAATCACTCATAGTCTTGAGTCTGAAAGCTGCAAATATAGAGTTTATGAATGCTTGTTTGTAGCACTTGAGAATAGCTGAGCATGAATCAGTAGCTACACCTACTAACAGGTTCCATGTCACTGCAAGTTGAAACAGTAATAGTCAAGAATGAAAATGAGAGTCACTTTGGATGATCGCCTTATATTTATGTTTCATGCAACTTGACACGTAACATATATGTCATACTACCACAAGTTTAGTAACAACTGAGTCTGTGATCGCATTTGAATAATAATAATTGTTATTGAAGAAACGCACAACGGGTTTCATGACACTACACTGTGGAGCTCACGCTTTCTGAAATTAGGGAAATTTTTGGAAAAACTCGCGTAAACTTCCATGCAACTACATATGTTGAATCACTAGTCCTTGATGCTGTTGCACAATGAATTAATTAGACCTACAAACTCAAATTTTCATATTGTAACCAAATTTGCTGTTCCAAATAGTTTTCTATTAGTTGTATCAAAAGTTCACGAGGTAGCCTATTGCAGAAAAAATCACTGAGTCCTCACTAGATCAAAGTCCGGGGCCTCTGATATATCAAACTCATATAGCTTACTAAAAAACTCGCGACACTTTTCATACAACAATGACTCGAAACCGAAGTCCACGGACACTAGCCAGCACACATTGGACTCGAACTTGTAAGCTGTACTTTCACCAGTGGACTGGACCCGGGCTGGCATGCCACCGCATGGCAAACGAAGGCTTCCTGGTTACATCACTGCCTCCTCCTCGCGAGCTCTTTCCTCCTCTCGTGAACTGCTCGTCGCAGTGGCAGGCCGCACACGTAATCGTCACATACACGTAACAGCCGTGTAATGCGTGGTCCCACTTTTGGACGGCCGCCGTCGCTCCACACTACTAACACCGTAACACAGTTCCGATAATAATTCACTTTCAGACCACTATAACAATTAGAGGACCAGAGATCGGATTGTAACTAAACTAAGTTACAGACCTCTAATTGTAACTGAACTGAGTAACAGATCTAATTTCAACTGAACTGAGCGTTGGATTCAATTGTAACTGCTGAAATGTAAATCTAATATTGTAATTGTACTGATATAAGTGTTAACTCAAGTGACTTCACTGTGAGCCCCATTGATAATAGGCAATTACAACAATAATTGAAAGCATGGAGTCCAGATCGACATCACACATTCAATCAAGTTAGCACTCTATTACAGCACATTCCAAATCAATACCAATTTTTTATCACATTATTATAGGCTAATAATAAACTTTGGGATTCTGTATTCATCTATCTATTGAGACTCTCTGGGGGAGGCCTATTGCTCGGTGACGGCCTTTTAGTTTTCAAAGCTTTTTCAACACCTAATAGTGAATATATTGTCAAGAGTAAAAATGTACTTATTTATTGTTTTGTATTCGTTCATACTAAAAAATGTAGGCCTATCTGTAACAAAGTTTTGGGACACATAAAGTTTTTTTTTATTGTTATTGAACAGTCTGATATAATTTATCAACAATTGTCTAATAATTGAATATAAATTTTCATACCGAACCTAGAAGTGGTTATCAACTTCATTCAATTTTTTTAATACAACCTAAAGTCTTGAGGCGTAGCCTACTCAATGCCAGATTAGGCCTGTAACTAACTGATTAAATTTCTAAAGCTGGATTTCATAATTGAGCCATCATGTTTTTATGATTCATAGTCGATGACTCGAGAGCTATGATGGTCACGAATTCATTTTCACGTATGGTTGCTCGGTTAACGGACTGAGACCATTGTCTTCGTAAAAAGACGTGGTCAGTGGATGAAAATTGAAAGAAAGGATTGGTCTGTAGCCTACCGGAAGCTAGGAAAGCGCTTCAAGCATATCAATTTTTCAATACTTTCATCCTGAGCCGTAAAGAACTGACCGATGACGGTTGGACTATTAGTTGAAATTTTCTCTGAATAGAGAACAGATTGATGTCATTAGAATATTCATTTATATTTCTTCATCTTGTAATGAATTCAGAATTCATCTAATGACGAACCTCTCGACAAAGTTAATATTACATTTTTTATGTTCAAGCAACAGAAAAACTATTTATTCATAATTTCATATTATTTAGAATTCTGAACTTGATTTTATTCCATACGGTACTATATTGGGGTCATATGTATTATTGATGGACTTTACGTCGTTAAGGATACTCCAAGATTTTTGGAGGACTTTTCTAAAGAATCTTAGTATGAATGAAGCATACCGGTTAGTCATCAAATAAAAATCTGGGTTAAATATAGTTGATTGGAAATAATTTGGTGTTTAGAGGACTTTCAGTTCTATTATCAAATTTAATCACTATTCACTATTAAGTAGCTAGATGAAAATCCAAATGACAGAGTAAACTCTTCCAAGGCTACAGGTGATATAAATTAATAATTATTATCAAGAACTCAACGGAAGTTAAATTGTCAACGATGAGGCTTTTTGTTACAAGAGTATAAATTAGCCTACATTCTATTCTCCATTACGAAATACGGGTGGAAATTCCCACGAAATCGGTATTACAAATTGCTTACTAACTTATTATCTTCTAGTCGTCATTAGTCAACGACTGTATGTGCTGAATTTCTGGAGAAGAAACATACTAGAAACATAAAAGTATTGGATTATATAGTACAATTTTGAATAAATATCACGTCCATTTAAGTTCGCACTTGAACTTTCAAAATCACATGTTTGTGTTTCACACTTTTTACAGTACTTCTGTGCTAGAGTAGTTTTATGCTACAGACCAGGGTTTAATTTCTATAATATCAAGTACCGTAGCGCTGGAAAACAAAAACCGGAGGGTTTGGATTCAATAATAAGTAGGACTCAATTTACGCTGAGAATTGTGGAATTTATCTAAGTGAACAATATTTATACGGATATAATATTCTATCATTGATAGAAACCATTATCTATTATACATAACGGCTTGTACTTTTTTTAATGGTTTATTAAAGTGTACGGTTTATTCTCAAAGTGTACCTACCCTGTAATTCCCTGTGCATGAAAAACAAATGATTGGGTCTAAATAATTATTACCCAATGATTATTACTAATGGATTATTATGGATTACCCATTGGGTAGGATTAGCAGATTAGCAGAATAAGTGATCTAGTTGAATAGCACTATAGTTGAGTAATAAAAAAACAAATATTGCCGCATAATGTACAAAATTTTTATACAGTTTGTAATTAATTTCTATTCATTTTTCGATCATTGTGTGAGTTGGAGCGGAGAACGGGAGAAGGGACTCCAGAGTTGAGTTCCACCGGAAGTGCATTGGTTGACAGAAGGAAACACACGACTATTGGGACAATCCCTTCCTGTCAGCCCCCCCCCCCATCACCATACGCTGGCACTCACATACGCGAATGTTCATGAATAGCATCAGGTTGGTGCGTGATTGTTCTCTTTATTACTACCATCAGCGTACAAACTGTTATCCAAAATGTTATCAGGACGGTCTGTACAATACTGAGGAGCTTACCAAGTCAAGTAAAGAATGAATGAATACCTTTTAGATGCCTTATTTAGACGCTCAGACAAGTGCATCCATTCATTCATAAAATGTTATTGAGACATCCTACAACATATCTTAAAAATTACTATCCATCATAAAATTGGAGGGATCATGATTCATTTCAGTTTCGGACAGAAATTGGAAAAGAGTATTATCAATTTTCAATAATTTGGATACTGCTAATAATAATGGTAGGCCGGTATTTATTTTTTCATGCACCATGTAGCCTAGTAGGAATCACTTGGTGAGGATCAATTTGAGATAAAAAATTGAGGAGAAATTAATTAAAAAACATAAAGTAAGTAATTGGGAGGTTATTGGTCTTCCAATAATCAGTAATTACTCAGATTAATTAAGTGTTGAGCACCCGGTTATCCCGTTGGACGAGTGATTGCTCAAGGCCAGCTCTACTGAATAATATAATTAATTCGCTTTGCAAATAATCCAGATTCGGTTCGATACCTATCGCCCATTCATCATTTCTTGCATCACTTGCGCATAAGCTTATGTGGGCTTCACCCTCAGAAAAATAGGTCTTAATGAGAAATGAGGCCGACCAAATATAATATTCTTGTTTATAAATTCAGTAATTCACTAATATTCAGTGTTTCAGAATAAATGTATCAGCTTGAACAATATTGACGAATTTAATAGGTTTGAACCAAATCAATAAACAGAATTAAGGAAATGTTGGAATCACTTTAGTGATCAATACCCAAGCACGTACGATAGAGGAACAATTCATTGGAAAAATTAAAACAAAGTACTAGTAGTGTATAATAAATAGAAAAAAATATTCCTTTGGCTTTGGGGGAGACCCTTATGGGTAGGTTCCACATCGCTTTATTTATCTACTACTAAAAATAAATTCTGAATAAAAATTGATCTAGAAGATGAAATAAGAAGTTAGTGTTAAAATAATAAATTATCATTCAGCACAAAATAACATATCTGGAAATAGTCATTTAGACCTGGACTGGTCAAACATAAGGATGATTTAAAATAACTATAATGAGGATAATCTATTAATCATAATTATTCAATCAATTGATTTATATTCAAGTCAAATCTTCAAAAGAGAGAGTGTAAATTATAGAAGAAAATGGAATAATAAAACATTCCAAGGTCAGAAAATAATTCAGTAGCAATGCATCCAATTACAGTCTATTTCCGAATGAGAAAATAAAAACTGATATCTAGAGAAAATGATGGAAAACAATAGGTGACAATATGAGAAGAGAAACAAGTTCATTGCGAATGGCTGTCCTTCACAGAAGATCGATTTTCATTTCAGAGCTATTTCCGAGTGCAATAAAAAACGAGTTCTAGTCTAGCGATTACTGAACCGTCGCTCATTTGCAGAATATTTTTTATCAATATTCAATTTCGAAATGTTTCCTGGAAGACAGGTTGCAGTAACGGCGAACTACAGGCCATGGAAATCTCTATTTTTCCTGGATTACTTATAAACACGAGACAGTCCGGGAATGAAATAAAACTTTAGAAAGTTTCAACTCAATTCGCTAGAGGGCGTTGCTGAAATAGCATGAATAGAATTTGTTACGGTAGTAACTATAGGTGCTTATTCATGATTTTCATGACAGGTACTTCTCATCACAGCGAAATTATAGAAAATTGTCTTTACCTTAAACCCACGCAGGATAAAGAAAATACACCTGACATATGTCACAGAGAACCCGTCATCTTCTAATTCTTCTTCCTTTATTGTTATTTGTGCTACTAAGCTCTATTGTATTGTGATCTGCTGCATACAAAATTAGGCCAAACCCTGAAAAATAAAATCACATGTTCCACTCATTTGAATCCCTAGGAATAAGGTCCCTATTCTTTTCTGATTAAGAAGTATGTAGTTTCCGTAAAAGGACAAGGAAGCAGTGAAGTAGTGAACTCTTGAATTATACAGTAGTATTCAAAGTTTCTTTCTCTGTGAATCTGGTCTAGTGTCACGCAAATCTATTGTGTCTGAGGAATGATCAAGTAGGAGCTTACAGCTAAGCTAGGAGCTTGGAGAAAGCGTAGTGTATTCCAGATCTAGATAAACTCGTGCTATTGATAATGTTCGACAACTTCACTAGAAACTCTTCACTAACCGCAAGATGTAGAAACTACAAGAGAATATCGATAAGAGAAGATTTAGGAGCTAGAGATCGGTGGTGATGGTGACTGGAGCTGGTGGTTTCAGTAGAGTGTTTGAAAAGAGATTAATGTTTCAGAATATAGTAACAGCAGAGTGTTACTGTCTATGTATGTTGTCAGTGGTTACAGAATATTACATAGGCATTAACAATCAACTGAGATCTTTTCATAAATATAAACACAAAAACTTCAGTTTCCTCATAATTATTCTATTAGGAAATGAAGCTATTGATTTGTTGAAGATAAAAAATGCATAAATTATTTGACGACAGAGAGCTTTCCCTGTGACCGCGCTATATCACATAATACAATTATTGAACTGAAATTGATTCGACAAATGATCAGACAATTATAAGTCGGCATTATCCATTACGTATATCAATAAGTTATTTGATTTTGTACGGTATCATAGAACTGTTCTGATCGAAGGAACTTGAAACAATAACCTTTTTGATTGTAAGTTCAGGCTCTTTAGGATTTGAGTGACCTTAAAATTATTTAAGCCTGTTTAATGAGTTGAAGAATGAAAATATCTACTTTACAAATATGAAACATGTGAATAGAAGTGGTGAGTAGGCGGCATTCGAGAGTGTAATTCTGTATGTAATCAAGCCATCCATTCGAGTCATTTTTATTAGTCTCAAAATTCAAATATCCTCTGGAGCTCTCTAGAGATTTACCACTTTACTTTCTTCTAAAGAATGTGAAATTATTCTTTTGAATTCAGAATGAACTAGCTGACATTCATTGATTCATTCTCCGTTTATTATTTTATTTACCCAATAAATGAACCTCAACTTTGGTTTCAAAGTGGAGTTGAATTAAACAGATTTTAACAAATACAGAGATTAGACTCTACCTAGATTGAACTCTTCTAAGGACAAATAGGCTACAGTGATTCTATTCGATCCGAAATAATGATGACATTAGTAGTACCGGTAGATAAAGTACCGGCGTAATGACGGTTACAAACGGAGGTTGCAAAACGTAAAATCAGAACAAACCAGGCTTTAGTTGATGATGATAACGATGATAATATAACAGGTAATAATAATAAGGATGATGAATGACAGTCTCGCTAGTGATGATGATGACAACAATGACTTTTTCGATGATGACGACGACAATGATGATGAAGATGATGATGATGATGATGATGATGATGATGATGATGATGATGATGACAACGATGATGATGATGATGATGATGATGATGATGATGATGATGATGATGATGATGATGATGATGATGATGATGATGATGATGATGATGATGATGATGATGATGATGAATGATGTTGATGATGATGTTGTCAATAATGACGATGACGGTGAACATAATTGGAAAGGAAGGATGGAAAGAAAGAATGAACTGATCGGTTTCGGTGAATGAGCGATGTAATAGAGGGAGGAGCAGAGGAGACAGACCCCGACCCCGAGGCTGCTCCCATCTCATTTCAGACGGACGGACATCAGATACTCCGCCTCACTCGGACGAGATCAATCCCAGTCCAGTCGAAATCCACTTTTCTTTCTTGTTTTCCTTTCGGCGATCTCATATTTTTCAGTTTCTAGTCCGTATACCTGTATCTATCAGCTGCTGCATCCGAATTGATCTGCTAAAGGCAGCCGAATGTATCCGTGTCTGAGAAACGATATTTACGGTCAATGCATGCAGCACTTCATTCTTGGCAACAATTCGAGCGCATCTGGATCACTTGTTTGGCCACAATCCTACTTGGAAAGTAGGATTATAGTTTTGGTGAATTCTTGTTTCAAGGAGGTAGTAGGTGACAGTAGATCGAATTCGACCGTTTTTGTGTCATCATTATAGTAAAAAAGGATGTGTGTTTCGAAGAATGCACGATTATGATGTATAGACCTATTGAGAAATATTTTTATGTGGAATAGATATTCTTGTCGTAGAGAAGAACTCATGCCACAAAATTTTCAAAAAATTAAAAGTTGTTATTAAGAATATTTTACAAGTTGTGAAATACGGCAAGACACTCGATTTGCCAATTTTAATCACGAATTCAAAGTTGAAAAGTTCATCACATTGTATTCAAATATAAGATATCAATGAAATAGGAAAATGTTAATAGAGTATCAGTGTCAATCGTTGTCAGGAGAACTAGATGAGATATTTCCAAATATGGTTTACAATTTGGTTGGCAACAATATTTGAATGAGACAAAATCCCAAATAGTCTACTATTGCTATTTTAATTGTTTAAAGCTATTTGATGAATGTTTTTAAATAATTTATTCTTGTCCAAATGTAACTCAGAGCTACACAATACACAACTCGTGACACATACTCAAGCCAGGAAAGGTCGAAAACAGTTGAAAGGAAAATAATACGTACGTTAATGAGTGACCCACATCTTTCACACAAGCTAAAAGGTGTTACCTTTTCAAACAGCAACAGAGAGCCTATTTCAAATAATGTAACACTTACATAACTAGAACATCCTTGAGAGCATGTAGCGTTATTGAAACTTATTATTATGGAATATTATGAATTCATACTCTGTACTTGAAACTCAAGTAGAAACATTGAACAACTAACAATAGGGAAATGTAAAAATACTTTTAATAGATTGTTAAAAACAATAATTTGAAGTGAGAATTATTTCAAATTTCTCAATTCAAATTGCACATTAATTGTCATTTAATATAAACCGTATTGAACAGAGCTATTTTCCTCATACATTTCCTTGGCAAAATAATACTTGTGTCTATGCTCAAAATCTATTGACTACAACAGATTTTGACCAGAGACGGTCACTCCCGTCTCCTCCCGTTAAGCCATATCGGTCCCGGCTGCCTAAAAAGTAGTCAACATCTTTCATCATCACCCTATCAAGCACAAGCCCTAGAGTTCATGTGAGCATCACCCTCACAAAAAAGGGGCAAAAAACCATGAGATATGAACATCGAGTTACAATCACTGGCTCAATAATAATACTTTTCAAAATTTGTTCAAGCAATGTTCTTCTTCAACTTGATGGATTTAATCAGGTATTGAAGCAGAGGTTCTGGCAAATTTCATTCAGGGCCATGTACCTGCAAGGCTATTATCAAATAAAAATCTATTACATTCTATTTTATTATTTCTCTCATATCAACCGTGGCGAAGCGTGGTATACTTAACCGGTCATCGCCGGGTATATGTCCTATAGGAAATATACCCGGCGATGACCGGGTATACTTGTATACCACGCTTCGCCACAGCATATCAATGAATATTAACGGAAATGAAAATTACTCAAAAAACGGACATCTGTAAAAGCAATGGACAATGATACTGAGAGATGAAGTACTCTGACCCTAACGATGACAAAGAATTTTTAGGTGAATAAGTCCAGTAATGGTATAATAGGAAAAAATCGAATCGCTGTTGTTAACAGTTTGTGAAATAGGGGCCGACATGGCAGAAGTGATGGTGATTTCGTTTTTACAGTCAGCAAAGCATGAGATCGTTCAAAGTGGAGAGTTGGGGAGCAGACTCAATAATACGTAGATCTGCTACGCTTTTTATTGCAGATATCTCAATCCATTTAATAACTTTATAACAAGCACTTGAGAGAAAATGGTGGTTCTGAATGAATAAATATTTTAATATACAACAAATCATTGTTTCAATCATTGCCATCCATTATAATTCAGAGTAGAGTGATCGAAAGTTTCGTCTGGAGCACTCAATCACTCAAAAAGAAGTTATTAATTCATAATATTTAAATTTGAATTTTACGCATTCGTTACAGTACGTGCTGAGAGATATTGTCATTTGCGAATGAAATTCAGAAAACACAAAATAAAGTACCTATACTGCGGAGAGATTCCATGATCACTCTGTATTACAAAAAATTATGCTTATAAGATGATAATTTGGTTTTGATGATAAAATGCTTTAACGGAAATAGCGTATTGAAATAGCCAATTGGATATTGTAGTTTACACAATAGCGTTAAAATAATAATTGAATATTGAGATACTGAAGAATCCGAAAAATGACTTATCATTATTTCCTAACTCAAATATTAATTTACTGAAGAATAGGATAGAATTATAGTTGGAAAGTTGAAAAATGTGAATGTAAATATCATGAAAGCTAAGTTTTGAAAATGCCAGACATATCCGTAACATAAAAACACATTCAAAGTCTTTGGTTTTTGAAATTAACAACACTAAACTGATTGATAGGATAGAGATATGCCTGTATCCAATACAATAATTTTTAATGGTCTCTGAAGAAATGTTTTTCAAGACTAATATTATCTATTATTGTTAATATTCAACTGCATAGACTTTCACTGTCAAGAATTTCTGACATCCTTTAATGCATTTTTTTTTGTAATTGATCAAGCATAGAACCAGGAACTGACCTGCTTCCATGTGACATCTCAGTTTACTAGCGTATCTTGGGGAAGATTCTCTTACAAACAGGTTTTCATCGCGGCATATTATTTTCAACACAAACAACTACGAGCTTATCATAGAAATAACTTTTTGTTCCACTCATCTTTCTACCAGTGTCCTCAAAATATAGCAGTGTGTATTCAAGAGATGAGGTCACCTCAAATATTAAAAAAAAAAAAAATAGAAATACAGAACAGTAATTATGAAGAATATTGAAATGTTAATACACTACTAAAGATTGTTGTTTTGAACTTTTATAGTGGTTCCTATTATTAAATGGAAGATCAGGAAACTGGAATTTGAAATGTAAATTCATTTAAAAATTATTTTCAACTTTCATTACCGGTATTGTCTTCTAATTTGTGAAAGACAAGAGTGAGACTCAGGTCTAGAAACTGATTGAGCCAACGAAATAGGTGTTTGTACAGTATAAGAAAGGGCACCTCACCTCACGAGCCGCCAGTGCATTTCAAATGTGTAGTTTTTATTTGAGAATCGTTTTAAATTAAAAAATTTCACCTTCCATTTTTTGTGGAATCAAAATAAGCTTAGTTAGATGATAAGATCAAGAATCAGGAGAGGAATTATATTAATTGTATCTGCGCCTTGACGTGTCTGGAGTCCTTTTCAGCCATATTTTATTTAGTAAGACACTCTACGTGAAAAGCAAGAAATATTGTAGTTTATATGAAAAGGTGAATAATAATAGAATTAGTGATCAAATGAAAGGTGATTTTGGATCTCTTGAATTGATTAAAAAGCGGAATTATTTTCCAACTTTCTTTATAATGAAATTCTTGTTTATCTACGGTGGCATGTCATCATTTGGAATAGTATTTTTGTGAATCTTTGAATGAACCTATTGTGAAAAAAAGAAACAATGAAGAATATTACCTCTGCCACTTATTGTTTCAAATGTCATAACCTGTTTAAAATACACTTCACTTGTGAACAAAGTATTCTCTTGAAGAAAATGTGGACTGAATATTTGCATTTCCATGAAAAACGCCGTTAAACCAACTTTCCATTTGATTGGATTTCATTTCAGCTCCAACACACTGCTTCCGAAGTAGAGACAGCAAATGGAATTCTAAATTCTATTCAGCTGGAGGAAAAAAACAAGAAATAGACAGCTCTCGGTACACTATTGTGATGGAGTAGAGTAGCTTAGCAGAATATTGTTTTGTGATGGCAAAAACAACCGCAGAAAATGGCCTGAACTGGTAGAAATGCAATTTCGAGCAACAAATAGAAATGAAGAGAGAGAGAGAAATAATCAAGAGGAAAGGAATAATCATGAGGAGAGTAATGGAAATACTGTTGTCATTTTCCAGGCCAGACAGCGGTAGTACAGTACCTACTCTCAGTGATGACCAGCCAGGAACGGCAAACATCAATATGCAATCATAGAGCAAGAAATCTTTCTTTCAAACGAGAGATTACTGTCTAGATACGTTCATTGAATTCTACAGTAATTAGGATTTGAATAGAAAAATTACGTTGAAAAGTAAGAAAACAATTTTTGAAACGGTTTTATACTTATACCAGGATCATTATAACTTTCAAAATGATAAGCCAGTTCTAAAGAAAAAATACTTTCTATGAACGGTCAAAACATATCATATTGAAATAGGTATCACATTTCCGATGAATTGAATTGCGGAAACTATAACTTGAAATGTTACGTAATTGAGTAAAACCAGTTAAGGGGCGATAAACTATGATTGACATACTGTTTAATTTAATATATAATTAATTTATTATATTTGTAATTGATTGTAATATTAATATTCAGGCTCATAATGTATGTTATCATGGACAGATTACTTTCTTTATCAAGGTTGGATTAGATTTGTATAGGAATCTATTGGATCTGTATTCTATTTTTAAAAAGCTCAGAGCATCATCAGACTATACTTATACTATAATTAGTATAACTCCTATTGTATCACAAATTTGAATAGAAATAACTAATCACTAACAATAACAGCTGCAAAATTTTAACGATAATTCATGATAGACTGTAGAAGGAATAAAATTATAATAATTGAACTTTGTAACTGAAAATTTTTAACAATAATAGAACTATAGAAGGTTCAACAATCGACAATTTATACCGTATGTTTTTTCAGGGGTGTGACTACTTGAACCAGCGTATATCTTCAACAGCTGGTTATAATGTCCTAACACCTGCGGACTCCATTACATTCGACAGAAGGCAGATAGACCGGTCGTATGGTGGTCTTCGAGGGAGAAAAGTGTGCTCATAAGTTTTTTTTTAGGCATTCGAGTTTGTAAGTCAAGTAGCTAACATAACGTAGGCCTATGTAGCCTAGATGTAAATTTATTTGAAGAAATTTCTATACCGTAGCTTATTATTGAGGGGATTAAGTTGTGCTTTTTAGTACAGAGTTATCGGACGCTGAGACTACAAGAAATACTTGTGGTACTTATTTCAATTCACCTCATTCAAAATTAAAGAGCAGTAAACTGTAGCGCCAGTCATCGTTTTTCAGCTAATCATATTTGAGCGAAAATGTACATCAAAAAGTCCACAAGAGCGTCTGACGAATAGACTCAATCATTGCAGTGTATACGATTATCAAACGAATTACACTTTAAAAAATCTCAGTAGAGTATGGAATAAACTGCTGATAGCGATAGGATTTCAGCTATGATCAAATTGAAGTTCCTTTGCAATGAAGTGATGGAAACCAGAGTTTTTCATCTATATTTTTATTTCTATAGATTTCTTACGAAAAAACCAACAATTTGAAGTCGGTACTAACTGATTCAGATTAAAACAAGGATCTTATTCAGATTCACTGTAAAATTATCCAGCAAGATTAATTTTGCAATAAAAATCAAACAATACTCAGTTTCAATGATAGACTATCATTAGAGTAAAAATCATATATAGTTTGAGTTAATATTATCGTTAATAATAAAATTGTGTTTATAATATTATTGATCATGACGTATCTTGATTGTTTTCATTCAAGGGCTTTAAATGAGAACTAAATTCATATCAATGAATTTAAGCAATTAAGTTTAAGATGCAATGCACCTATGCATTTAAACTTAAGGCATTGTATCTAAGTCTAAATTAAACCGCTGTCAAACTTACCCCAGAAGTAGAGAAGGCAACACAATATTCCAAATGAGTTGAAATTATTATTAACCGGAAAATAGCAACTTCTCAGTGCGCGCACTTCTCTACTGGCGTTGAAGCCACGTTTGAAATGATTTGAAGCCGGGTAATGAACGTTACACGCGATTTTTGCACGGATTCTCACGGATTCAAATAATCAGTCACGGCAGTGAGTCGTTATAGCGCACTATTGGGCGAAGCCAGAAGAGCTACTGACTGATCGGGTGAGCAGTGGAACTAGGAAACAACGGAAAACGAATGAATGAGTGAATAGAGAGAGGTATGAACCGCCGCCGGCACTCACGCACGCACAAGCGCCGTCACCATCGTGAGTTCTCGGCTACTTTCGCCCAAACTCGTGTCATTGGTGGGCAATTGGTGAGGATAAAGGTCCTCCAAATCGGTGGATATTCAGAATTGGTGAGGATCCAGAACCTTTATAGGAAAAAGTGCTGCTGTGAGGGTCAGAAGAGTTCTAGGTTTTCATTCTCAGATTATTCAGGCTACTTTTAAAAATAATTTTAAAAAAAATTTTGTAATTATATTTATGATAATTTGTCATGAATGTTTGTTTAGAACAATAAAGAGGATCAGAACATCAGAATTAAATAACAATTTTTAAATGGAAATAATAATTTTCTTTAGAAAATGAGTTAGGAGTGGTCTGTAGCCGAAGGCGACAAGCACCGGTCTGATTAACCTTAGGTTCCTGGATCGAATCAGTTGATGGAACGGATTTTGAAACCAAAAACGGCCACTACTGTTTTTTCGGAGGAGCCAAAAAGCCTTTGGTCCCAACTGACTAAAAACAGTCGTCATCTCTCATCATTAACCCTCTCATTACCCACGCACAAGTCTAGAGCTCAAGTGGGAATCACCCTCAGAAAAAAGTAGTCCCAATTAATAATGAAATAAACCAAATCCACTTCTAACCCTAAGGTTGGCGGAACTAACTTACTGCGCCACCCAATGACCCTATTATTACAGTCTTTCCCATTATTCGGTTTTTGTTTTTTATCATGATTTTCAAATTGAGGTACTTAATTTTCATCAAATATAAAAAATTTCAAGTCCTCAATTCAGTACCAATTGAATAAAAATCCTTATATTATATTAAAATTCTGGAAAAACCTAATGACAGCCCATGTAGAGGTTTGAGTGGGCCGATTATGATGCGGTTTGCGAGAAAAGAAAGGTTTTATCCCAGAAGTGCAGTTTTTTTGTATTTTGTGGAAGAAATTCGTCCAAGGGGCAAAATGAAGGAAAGGGGGAAAAAGTCAAAATGAACTCAGCACTATCTCTTGGCGCCTCGAGGAAGTAAGTGCGCACCGCAGTACTGAACTGTACGGAGTATAGTTGGTTAGTCTTGTAATATTGGATCCTTTTGCTTGTGGTCATAACATAATAATATCTTAAAAAGAACGCTAAAATGAATTTATCACAGCAACTTACCCACTGCAGAAAGGGAATTTTCAATTGGTAGCAAGAATCGTCATCTATGGTGGCCAAATTTAGCTTACCTGGAAGAAAAAATAACATTATTTATCACCTATTCATTGAATGATCGAGAGAAATTGAAAATTTTCACTGTTTGTTATACAGCGTTACAGTTAGCCTCATCTCATGTTCTTTTTCAATTGCCTATTCCAACTGTGGCACACACACAAAATATACTGCAACAATAAAACAATGATCCTAT
Organism: Laodelphax striatellus; assembly: GCA_017141395.1. Lineage (NCBI taxonomy): Eukaryota > Metazoa > Arthropoda > Insecta > Hemiptera > Delphacidae > Laodelphax > Laodelphax striatellus. The sequence continues at coordinate 23,667,419 of CM029530.1, forward strand.
CAAACAGTAATCGGACTATCTATCATCAACTTCATATAAGAACAACCACTTTTTCATTTACTGGAAGCCATATTCACATGAGATGTGTGAAACCAAAGTTAATTTAACTACTTTTAATAGTTAAATCGTCTTTGGTAAAACTTTTCGAATGGAATTGAGTCTGGAGAATCCTGACAAGCAATTATAGGTTTCATTATTTAGTATATCAGTCATAATAATGTTTGATTACAGTTTCATGTTTTAGCAAGCTAATTAATAACGTTCCGTCACAGCCATACAGAGGAGGGCGGAATTCAATTTTCTTATGCTTAGGAATGGATATAAGAGAATATATCAAATTATCCTCTTTTGAAACATTTTTGATACGAGAAAAACTTTACATTGACGTTTTCCCTACAAGAGAAATAAAAATACAGTGTTATCAAGGATTCTTTTGTAGAATATGATGAAGGATTGGTTTTGTGTGATGTGTGTTTTTTAATGTAGCCTATCATATTGTTTGTAAGGAAAGTAATACATTACTAATTTCTTATAATACCAATATTATCACTGTAAATGAGTAATAGTAATTATCAATATTTTATCATAATGCACGGACTAGTATTCTAAATCCTCATTATTTAATCGTTTAACCTGCTTGTGATAGTAAACAAGTTATGATATAATGCAATAACTACCACCATAAATACTAGTACAGTATCTTCAATCTAAGGAACATTTTTGGAGAATATGTGCTACAAAACATAAAAATGCGTGCTGTAATTTAAATTTAAGACAATTAATTGCGTGCTTCCTTTTACTTGCATGCATCGATATCAGTTCCGGTGAATTTGAGTTCTAGTTGAGGTCACTTAAAAAAGTTGCCTTGAGCCAATAACAACATCACTAATTTATTATTATTGTAACTTGGCCAGTACGGTACTGTAACTCGAATACTATACACTTTCCTGTCACAGACATGTTCGTAAAACAAAATAAGTTGAATTATAAACCTCTCAACCACTAATGTTATTTTTTGCAATCTAAATTACAGCTTTTTGAATAAAATCAGTTCCACAGCGCAAGAAATATCCAATACAGTATTATTAATTTTGAACGAGATCTCAATTGAAGCACTACCGTACTTGAATGCGGTCATTGAATGCGGATCACTATTACATGGTGAGCACTAATATAAAGAGAATGCTGCATGGAACATGAAAGGCATGATAAATTTTAGAGGGAAAGAAAACCAGTGGAGAGTGTTGGAAAGAGGAAAGTAGAAACACATCTGAATAACCATCAGCAGTCGCTATCTAGGAGTGAAACATTCAACTAAAAGAAGCGGGATTTCAGTTGCTACACAGAGTGTTTGTGCTTCTAAAGTGCGTACACTTCTCAACTTATCGCCATGACTGCTGTTGAACAGCAGTGATGGTGATGATAATTATCTATGGTACGTACTGATGAATGTGATGTGATACTGTAGGTATTGAAAACTTAAACCTGCACCTGACTAAAAAAAATGTTTGAATCGATTAATTAGGCACAATTTCCATTTAATATTTTATAGGCCTATCCTGTAATAAATATTCAATGTTAAAATATCAAATACCTATTCAGGGAGAAAAATTGAATTTATCGTAATTTATCACTGCAAATAAGCTTTCTTAAGTTTCTAGTTTCAAATTTCTAAGCTAATAGCAAAATCTAACTGAAATACGAGTAAGTGCATTGGATCCTTTTATCCTCTGTTTCTGTCTATTCTCTTACGTTCAGTTATTTTACATTTATCTACATTCTCTTATGTTCACTTATAATATTTCTATTGGCCTGATAATCTAATGAAGTAAAAATAAGAATCATAACTGTACTAAAATAAAATGGTCAATTTTATATATAGTACAGTATGATGAAAACGCAAACTATCTGGAAAATAAAATTTTTCAAACAAGTAATTTATAATGATAAGAAATAATGAAATATGATTATAGCATTAATAATTATAGAGTAGATACACTTGCTCAACAGGGAGAAAATTTCAAACTGTTAGCTGCATTTTTCTGTAATTATTTGCGCACTTTCATTATTTGATGAGCCATGAGTTCTCATTCTCACTGCTCACTCTCGGGTTCATATTGTAACACAAAACAGTTCTAAATTCCAGGTTGTGAAATATGTGGAAGATTGACTTTTACAGTACCTACACTGCTACTTTCCATCATAACAAATAGCACTGGATGCAATCACCGCTGGTGGTTCTTAGAAAATAATGCTTGTTCTCATGAGTACAAGAAATTTTATGACCATGCAGTGAAAGTTTGAGTGAAGCTACACAATTACACTATGCAACAAGTTGAGCAAATGTTTCAATGAGTCAAGATTTATCATGATGATTGAAATTCAAATCTAAATTGTCAACATCCGTTATAAATTGGTTGAACTGGATCAAAGAGTTTTTATAATTTATGGATAGTGCGCTTGTTTGAGCACTTGAAAAATTTATGAAATTGCTGTAACATTTCTAATGCAGTACAAGGATGAACCGCATTAAAAAACTGACAATTTCTTCAATGATGAAAGAATAATGAAAATGTACAGGAGTTCAGTCAAACAGTAGTGACACAAATCAAACACCATTATCCATTAGTGGTATAAAAAATCAGAAACTCGTTTAATGAAAAAATATATAATACTTTTACGGGAGCAAATTTGACAAAATTCATGTTTCTTGGAAGGTATAAAACCTAGAAGGCTTTTCTAGAAACATCACTACTGGATTAAAAGTAGAATTATATTATAGTTACGGTATCGTGAACGATAGGTGAGGTGCTGAGAAGACATACTAATAATCCAAGAGAATTTTTGTTGATATAAATTAAAACGAAAAACCTAGCTATTGAAAAATGGCATGACTGGCCAAAGTTCAAGATTAATTTTATCATTAGCCTAATACAATGAAAGCAATAGCCTAATTGAAATCAGATCTATGATAATGAACACTTGACTACAAAATAGATAAATAGGTCTATTTATAATATAGAGTAACACGTCATCATTAGAATCATGCAATTTCTTTTTCAGATAATGAAACGAAAGACTGTTGTAAATTGAGAATTGAATGGACTTTATATATTATTAACTGAACTGAATTGAAGTGAAGTTAGAATTTGATTGAAATGCTTCAAAATTGTAAAATGTTACAATTTATTGTTGAATGAAATTTTGGTATTATTCTTGTTAATCACACTGTACAGAATTATATCAAAATGTATTAATTGTAAATGTTAACTCATCGCAACAAGCGGGCGCTCGAAACAAATAAATTTATTTATAATTAGCCTAATGAATTGAAAATCAATGAAGTTGCTGACAACAGGTAGATACAAGAGTGTGTAATCAATTACCAAATGCAGGATACAACTATTGGCGCATCAATTTACTGGAGCTCAAATTTTCAGTCATTGTATACCTTTCCAAGACTTGTCTTTTAACCTTGTTACCTTGATGAGTCAAGGTCAATCAAACACAAGAAACTTTGCGTCATTATCAGCACACTCTATTTGCGTAATTGTACCTACTGTACTTATAATTAAACTGTCCTCGCCGAAGTATGTGTTTAGGCCTAGGAGGCTTTTTCAAGCACTTCTTTTGATGCTTTGATTAGTGTGCTCGAATGAATCCAATTCCACTAGACAATAATAGATTTATGAGTATTTAGTTTATATTGATGTGAGAAATATTTGTTTTCTACAGAAATACTGTAATAATGTTAAAGCAGTTAGTGAATCACACTCTGTTCAAACCACTTTTTTAATTATTTGTTACCTCCGTCTATGTATTTAACATAAACACTTTTTACAAGTTATGTCATTGACACTCACAGTTAATTACTAGATAAAAGAATTTTGCGAAGATAATCCAGTCCAGTTTAAAATAAATAATAAACAAAAAATTCAACAATGATTTATTAGAGTAAAGGAGAGACAGTGGTGGTTCTAGCCATGGGCTGCGTGGGCAGCTGCCCCCTTGTTTTAATGTTAAATTTTTACAGTTGTATTTAAAATATTATTATAGGCTAGTATTGACAATTTCTATTAGACTAAAGGCCCATATTGACTTAGTAATTCCCCTCCCACCGTCCCACCCTAAGTGTCCTTTCCCATAATTTGGTAGGCCTACTTTTGCCTTTAGACTTCAGACTTCACCCCCAGTTTTTCAAGTCTAGAACCGCTGAGAAGAGGAACTCTCATGAACTGTATAATCTGAGCTCTGATTGACAAAAAATAAAGTACACCATAATTATTATTGTCATACATTTTTGTACTTAGGCTACATCCCCGCTCCATTTGTACAATAGAATTCATTCAGGTCATCCTTACAAATCTATAAGGTATATTCTATTATAGATCAAAATCTATATATAAAAATATGTTATAGATTTGTAAGTGTAACCTGAATGAATTCCCTACGTAGTAACTCCTTACTTATCATATTATGATAGTAAGGAGTTACTATATAGGGAAATTATGATAATTAAAAAAATTGGGTCATTTTTTACACTGATATAATATTGTCCAACATCTTGTTATGTCGTTCAAAAAATTATATAACTAGAATAAATGAGATCAATAATGCAGAAGTGATATGAGTCCATTGCTTCCCGGTTCGGCTACCGAGAACTGGGTATCAGTTTTTATTGATGTATAAATTACCAACTTATGTGTTACGTACTGTAGGAATAATAAGTTGAGAAGAGAACTTGAAAAGTTAGCTTTGAAGAGAAATGTGGGCAACGGGTGCACCTCAAAACACGAACGTGACTAATCGAAAGTTCGGAGAGAAATTTTTTAAATGTTGGCGCAAAGTCGTGCTCTACCTGTGCGTACTGCTGTTGAATTCTTCAATTTCATGGGAACTTGTCACTGTACTAAGCCGAAAACCCATATTGTAATGAATCAAATTCGCTTTTAAGCGAAGATTTTCAATTAAACCTACAAGGATTTTTTGAAAGTAAGTTCCAGAAAGTCGTGACCAGTTTTTTAACGTATTTGTATTTTCGTGATATTTATTATTTTGCTCAGTTAATAATATTTGAGTGAATAATTCAATTTCAGTTTAAAAATCAACATCTTCCAAATAAAATTCTTTAGATTGAAATAAGCCGACAAGTTGATACAGTACGATACTAGTAAAAATTAAACTTGACGGAATACTTTGTTCACTATCCAGTATAAATAGTACCTACAGATTGATCTCTAAATAATTATTTCTTTAAAAGTATACTATATCTACCTCGGGGACCAAAAAGTTGATAAGTTCATAAGAACTTTGAACTCGATATTATGATAAATCTAGAAAACAGCGTTGTCTAGAGGCATATTAACAATTAGTCAAATTGTCTTTGCTAGAAGGTATATTGCAAGAGGCTAGAGCAAAAATATCCAAAACTCCAGAAGAAACATTCTCCACCTCAGTTTCACACTTATTTTGAAATGAAAATTATATCCTTTATGAGGCGGAATTAGGACTAGTGTGGGCTCTCTCTACCACTCAACCTTTTGGTCTCTGAGGTAAATATGGAATCCTTAAACAAATAATTATTCGAATAATTTTATCTAAAATAAAATAATTAGAAGCTCTTATTTCGATATCAAACACAATAGGTTATTGAGGAAAAATAATAATATAAATAGTCTCTTTATAGGGTCTATATTCTTGAGTTCTGTCTCTCACATCTATCGATAATTTTTCTCGAAGAAAGTACGGCATATTGATTTCCTTACATTTTATACTTTTTATGGAAGTTTGCATTACAAACGGACATAGATTGCTCATAAAGTGGGGATACTCTGCGTATTCGCTTGTTCACGTTAATTATTTTTAGAAAGTTGCATCCCATTCTCACGAGATCATGAAAGGCTAGACCAGATTCCCAGCAGTATTCCCATATACAGAACACTTATTACCTAGTGCCTTTTCCTATGCCTACATCGTTAATATACTTCTGGAAATTACGTTCGACCTGACCGGAAGCCTATAACGGTCTTGGAATGGAGGAACGTAATGTTTGATAATAATCAATGAACTTAACCTTCTACGAGAAAAATCGCAGGCCTAATTGAAATATTGATGTACTCATTGATGGTCCAATTAAATAGAACTCATTTCCACACCAATCAATAAGAGTGTTATTTGAATAATTACTTGGATTAAAATCTGTCTTACACATCATATTAGAACACAAAACAAATGGTATCTATCTGTATCTGTAAATGAAATCTCCATTAGTTTACTTAAATTAAAAAGTGGTTTAGGAAAGCTCATCACCATTTTGATTTTTCTCAAATAATATTTTTCAAATTGTATATTTTTTCTATCAAATAACCATAATATTAAAGTCAGTTGTCATTTTCAGTATATAATAATTTTTTACTGACTTCATACACTCCGTATACCGTACTTATGATTTATACTGTACCAGAAATCGAGGGTCAAAAATAAACTTTGCTGTGGAGGCCGGTAGACCGCACTTCTTGAAAGAATCCAGAAACTTTAATCAGTTATTAATATTCTCAATTCATTGAATACATCATGCTTCCAATAAACTATTGATTAAAAATACAGTCCATATTGAGTAGAAATTCCCACAAATATAATAACAGGCCGTATATAATATACTGAATGGTAATGAAAATCACACATACTGAATAGTAAATGAAACTTTAATCAGTTATTAATGTTTTTAATTCATTGAATACATCATGTTTCCAATACACTATTGATTAAAAATACAGTCCATATTAAGTTTTATAAAGATGAAAAAATCAATATTGAGGATTTTTGTGTAGCAGTAGTTGATAGATGCTGTCAAGTAGAGGAGGAATCGGCTTTGCTATAATTCATGTTCAACTAAAAAACAAAGTGCAAACAAAAATAGATATTATTGTATTCTATCCCAATTACTATCCAAATAAGCATGTTTGTTGTTATGTTGATGTTCAAAAATTCTACCATCAGTGTCTCAATTCATTTTACCAATATACGAAATCATAATTTGGGAAACTGGGTTTGAAACTGGTTCCGATAATAATGACTTCGGTGGTAGCAAAGCTCCACTAATCTTTGAATAAGCCGAAGATGTTTCAAGTCAAGAATAATGTTAAAGGCCGACTCAGTCAATAAATTACTGATATTTGATAGAGAAGGAGGAAGTAGGCATTCAGCATCAAATGGAAAAAGATGGAGATAGCTTGATAAAGAATAAGAGAGAGACAGCATGACGCAAGTTAGCTGCTCCGATGAGCGAGCAGAACAGCTGAGCAAGTCAACAAACAAGCAGTTCCTCACCGGATAGACCTGAAGACCTTGTACGACCTTCACGAGACCACCTTCCCTGTCTTCAGCAGCATGTGCTTAGTGGACCTGTTGTATCAGTAAAGTAGAAGTGGCGATGATTGTGACGTGTGTTTCTGACGCAGGCACGAGCACTCACCAACACGATTAATCCATCAAGAAATAGAGGCAACCCCCTTTTAATTGAAACCTGCATTTTATTACAGTCTTACAATACATCGCTTTGATGCTTCATGCTTGAGAGATTAAGCATAATGGTTAATTTCATTGAGTTCTAGAGGGATCTGTTAAGCTGAGTACAAATATATAATTTAAAAAATTGTTTGACAAAATAGATGTTGAAGTCTAATATTTTGCAGATATACTAAATGAAGAACTGAAAAATGAAAAAGTTATTCAAAATTTTTTTCATTATCTATCTATTACACTCAAATACTGAGTTGCACCCCATCAGTGAAGTAATCAGCTTGGAGGTTCCAATTTGGGAAGAAAATCAATAACAATAATAATTTGAAATTCAATTAGTAAAGTTTGTACTGTGATCGTATTTTGTGATCGCTCCCATCACCGATCTCGGTTGAATTAGTAATATCACAGAGGACAGATTGGAAGATTGAAAAAAGTTGGGACAAAAGATAGAACAGGCTAGAGAGTATCGCTTCTCTATGGTAATATTTTCACACATTGAAACAAATGCTGTGACCTATGTTTTGTTCGATACTGTATTATACTATTTAGTGCGTAATAGATTATATGCATTTTATTTATAACTTATCCAATAATGATTTATAATAGTATAAGAGAACCATGAAAAACCTAAGTTCTTTTGGTGAATGACTTGGTACCCTCAGTATTTTGAGCCAGTTATGGACTATAAAAATAACAGTCATTCAATTAAAATTCCTCTAATTACTAGTAGTGAGTAAAATGAACGAGTTTATTCATTGAAGGTGCAACTTGAACTCAAGCAGCCCATTAGATTATAGGCTTTTCACATTGGAAAACGTATTTCCTACTCATAAGCATCATAACAACCCACTTCGAACAAGTTGGCCTATTTATAGTGTCAATATGGGTGTATCATAATGGGTGCAACACGGCGACCTTGTTTCACTCTATTTAAAGAAGATGGAATTTTTGTTTGATTCCAACAAAAATGAGTGAAGAGATCATTAATCATAGATAATTAAGAGATAGTTTAATGTGAGTAGCAAGAGTGAGAAATATAGACTAAGTCAGTGAGAGAGAGATTTATCAGTGATTGATAAGTTCAATGAATGAGTTCCTTATTTCAGAATATATTTAAGATTTATTAATTTAAAACAATTGATCTTGAATAACACTTTTGGAGATGCTTGAAACAGACCATCTAATCATCTAAGATTATAATCATAATATACAATAATTTTAGAGCATCACGGCCACCATTTAATACAACGCGCTATTTAATGATTTCACTTTTTGTGAGAGCAATGATAATAATCAGGATGATTTATGAAAATAGAAATATTTAAAAGTGAGGTGGAAAAATGAAAATGAGATCAGGAGAAACAAACAGGTTTGAGTACAAAAATATGTCATTACGTATAATTATCTAATTGGTTCACGAGAGTATGTGTATTGTGCAATTTCATCTTGGTGCAAATCATTTACTCTACGAAAGTGCTCTGAATAATATAAGGTAACATGTTTTCCATCAAAATTGTTGATGAGCTGATTGTGAAAAAAATATGTGTGGAGATGTGAAAACTGGGTAATCTGGACACCGGTTTCACTCTGGATACAGGTAAATTGACCTTGAAAGCATTAAAAAATATTATTTCACCATACAGAAAGTGATCGTGAAAACTTAAATTTTTCACTTTATTCAATTTTTCTTATTAAATCATACTTCTGTAACCTCTAGACATCAGATCAAGAAAAAAAATTGAAAAATTATTATCATCTAGGAAATTATAATATAAAGAAAGAGGCCAGCACACTGGTACTTAAAGCTAGTACTTGTACGTGGCTTGAGAATATTCAAGATTGGGCTGGATTGATCTCGGTTTGCAAAAATCGGCAATAGTGTAAACCAAAAGCCTACTATTGTACAAGTTCATGCCTATCGTACATTTTGCAGTTTTTCTATCAATGAATGCCCTCATAGTCAACCACCAAATTGATTTTCAATCATTGTTTTTACGTGTCTGCATTATTCCTAATAGGTAGTGAAGTTATATGAACATTGAATAGCTTTCCACGTATATCATTATCTGATGAAGTCATACAGAAAGAAATAGAGAAAGCAATCTTGTTGGAAATATATCGGTTCTATCAAATACCAGGATGCTCTTCTATCAGCAGTTGAAGAATATTGACCTGCTTAGTTTGGAGACTTTTTATCATGTGAAAGTTTCAAACAATCTAGAGACCATCACATTCCATGTTACTCTAGATAGTTTTTTTTTGTATTAAGCTGGTTTATCTGATACTATATACCTCCATTTGAAATTTATAGCATAACATTGCGACAATTATTTATAGAGCGAATCACATGAAAATAATTACATCTCAATGTGCTATTGTCATCAAATTGATAGACGAGATGAAACTTGTTGAATTTTACGATTTTTAGAATTCAAATTGCAGTATAGCCCACATATAAATCATGAGTTCAAATAACCACAAATAAAAATGCTGAATTTGCATTGGATTACTGATGCTTTTGTGCATCATCATTGGTGTAGTGTAGACGAAAGTGCAACATATATATATGTGAAGAAGATATCCAATTTTACACCAATTGAGGTCAAGAAATAAGTAAATCTAAATGGAAGAATGAATAATAATAAATAAGAAGTGACTAGTTTTACCCTGCTCTTTGAATCTACCAATGTAACGAGCAAAAGTATCACTGAAAAATGAACGATTGAAAGTGTCCCCACTCAGCTATCCACTACTATTTTGCAATAACCATTAATTTCGACGGAAAGCTTTCCCAATCCTCAGTTGAAATTTCATGAATAATAAATTGAGGGAATCAGTTGAAGAATCAGAAAGATCTAGGTTGAGAGTCGAAAAAACACTTGAATCGATCGATAATAGATGTGTGTAGTGTATTTGTAAATGCTTTCACTGCAAACTTTAATGCTACCAAAACTCTCTCTTACTTCAATAGGAACTAACCAGCAAACAATTTGAGAAATTTCAATAGATATTCAGTTTCTCAATCCCTCTGTCTTATTTTATTATCCTCTTCTATGTACATGATGAACTAAATGCACATGAAATAAGGTAAGACAATATCATCTCTAGAGAAGAAATTTGATTATGAATTTATTAAAGATAGAAAAGAGACAGAAATAATTTTCAGACAAAATCTAATTAGGTCTAATTTAACTGTAATTGATGGTCAAAGATGAAGTCGAAATCATAGAGCTGCGATTAAATTATAGAAAAATGTAGAGCTATGAGTGCGGCTTGAGATTGAGATTGAAACTATTCTCAACTTTACTCACTTCTCTACACACCAGTCTATCAAGAATGCTAAATGTTTTGCCAATGATCAAACAGTAGTGAATCATTATTACAGTGAAATCACCTTGAACAGTGTAATGAAGTTATGCCTATTTGAATTGTCTTTGAAGCACTCAAAAACATCAGCAATCGGTACAGTCTCTTTCAATCTCTTTCAATACAGTAACTTGTTATCAAATTTCAATATCGGAAGTTCAAAAGCTCTTCTTGTTAGGCAATACTCTGAGAAATACTCTCTGATTACTATTATTACTAAACTCGATCAAGTTTTATACTGTAATAAAGTTATCTGGCCTATATAATGGAGGCTAATGCCCGTACTAATATTACTTTGAAAGTTTGAAACTGAATCATCTTTCGATTGGAGAATAATATATATTGTGATATGATTACTACTGAAGGTAGCAGTATTGGTCATTCTTCATATCAAACTTTATATAATCGAATGATCCCAATGAAAACTAATCTACTATAACAATAATATTGAGCGGTTGAGCCTCTTCATTTCGATAAAGTTAGAGTTGAAAAATTGAATCACTCACCGTACTTACCTTCCCAGAACAAAATGATTCAACAAAAGGGTATCCCAAGCTGTAACAATGACGCAATGAATTCCTCCAAATTTGGTTACAAACTCAAGTTCTTTTCTATCAAGACATTATTTCAACTTTCCCTTTCGTTTCTTGGTACTAACTTTGGAGACATCTTATAAGATCTGAACCGATTAAGCTAAAAGGTAGCTAGTTGACAAAACTGAATGGTAACGTCCATTGTTGTAGGAGGAAAATATAGGTTGCTAACTAACAGTTGGACATAATTAGCCATAAGAAAATTGTAAGCACCAATCAGGTAGAAACGTCGTGGGCCTCTGCTTGTTTATTATTATTCAAGCACTGCTGTAGATCCACCTTCCTAATTAGGAATAAATTCTCCGTCGCTGAGTTGAGTCGTTGTATGGCACATAAAACGGTTATGAAACTCTTCCTCTCTTCCTACCTACTCACAGGCATGACTCTGTAGTCCATACTTTTTTGTTCAACTGAAATAATAGTATATTTTATGATCGAAAGCGGGTTGAAGAATGAAATCAAAACAATTCTGAATGAATCCCCTGATCATCATAGGCGTCGCGCCGGGGGTGCACAAGGGGGCACGTGCCCCCCCCCAACATCTTGTAAGAAAATGCTAAGATCTTTTAAATAAAATAAATTAATATCCGTTGATACTTAATTGTTTCTGTTTTGACCTACACAGAATTACTTGAGTATTTAAGATTCTAAATGATAACAATAGGATGCATTATTTCATGGTTTAAAACCGTTATAAAAATAATCAATCAATGCATTTACTTGCATTCTTCAGTTCAATCAGTTCAAATTAATTGATGATTTATCTAGGCTAGTACTTCTTTCAAATAATATGATTCACCTGTTGAATAGCTAACTTGTTGAAACGTTCATCCTCCTATTGTAAACAATTCATTTCCACGAATGATTCCTATTGAGAAGTATCAAATTGAGTAGAAATTATTTCTAAAGTATATATCCTCTATAATAGTGTAGTGGAAACGGAAGGATACATGAAAAACTACCGATAGACCTAATGGTTTGACAATTACAGTATTTAGTTATTTGTGTTCAATTTCAAGGACATTTCCGTGAAAAATTAAACGGAAAAGACGTCATAACAATTTTTTATAGACTATTATTCCTTCTCACGTTATATTACCAATCACCAGATACTATTGAAGATATTTCCTATTGCCATGGATATATTATGCCATGGATAGCTAGGCTCATGCATATTATTTGTGGCAGTACTAATAGTTGTAGACTATCTACTGATAGTCTATCTACTGAATTCAGCGATACTAATCGCTGAATTCATACCGGTACTCTATTTGTGAGCTTCTTGAGCATCTCTTGTAGTTGAAGTGTTAATCTCAAAAGCCTACTGCAACATCTACTTTTATCGAGATAGTTTTTCGTTTCTCAAAACATGAGAATGTGAAGCTATAATGAGTAGGTGAATATAGATACCGTAAAATACTGATAATTGAGTGAGTTTAAGTGATATTGCAATTTTCGCTTTTGTTTATGAATCTTGATACACATTGACCATTCGAGTCGAGTTCATTCCACTATTGAGGCGATGAAAAACAGGATGCATTTGTGATGCTGGTCAGTTGATCATGAGTATGTTCTTTTACCTGCTTCAAGTCCTTCGGCCAATGAAAATAATTACTGAAATTAGTAGACGGATATAGAAACTGCGTACTTGCAAAGAAGATTCGGCAGTTGGAGAGAAGTGCTCTGTAATGATGCGCTATTAAATTTTTTACGACCCTCCATGCAGTTTGGTCGATAGTTGTTCCTCGAACGAGCACGTTCAGCCTTGGACAAAGGAATATAGATTTAGATGCTAGATAGACGTATCATCCCAGGATGATTGTTCTTTTTTGACTCGCTTTGCGTACATAAAATCAGAGCTCGATTGGTCGGCTATTCAAAAGAGTTGACTATGTCAGCCACGACTCCATCCAGCATCGCCTTGGGATGTAATAAAAGTGGTCGGCAAATGAAGAACGCGCAGAAAACGAAAGCATCGACACTTGAACATCCTTCCACCCTCACTATTCGTTCTTTTTGCATTTCAATTTGTTCATTCAATATTAATTTTTTTGTATATCAGTGCGTGTGGGAACTAGGGAGCTTATTCTATAGAACAAATTCAATACAGGAGTATGAAACACAGGAATACATAGAACTGTCTTGCAGAGATGTATCAACATATATATAGTAATGTTTAACATATATTGTGTGAAATGATTGGCGATCCGGCAATGATTGCAAAGAGTCAATGCGTAAGTAGTTAAAAAAATCTGGTGAAGTCATCCTCCGGTCCTCCCCTACTTTTGTTGTAAAAGAGCTTATTTCTTGCTCTTGGCGTTTCTGTCTAATAATAATATAATCGATCTAATATAATTTTTTCGAATGTTTTTCTCCGGAATTCCCCAAGTTGTTGGGTTAAAACTTCTTTGAGTCCATCACCAGAAAGTCAACCGATGAATGTGTGGGGAGTCAGATCCGACATGGCGTCAAATTATTATCCATCGATAAACTGAAAAAAAACTTCAATAAATGTGCGCATTCCATGTTTTAAATTAGAAAATTAAATTTCGCTATCTGTCCTTTTTCTGCTTAGAATAACTGATTTAAAATCGAACACTGATATTAAACAGATACTCAAGCGTGAATGGAAATGAAGGAGCAGAAGAACCAACTCATTATTACTCATTATTCTAATAATTGAAAGATATGGCGAAATTTAATGTGTAAATTATGTTTTATTTGATTCAGAACTTCTTCACAAAACTTATGACTGGTGACAATTGTACAACGGCGGTGTTTGTTTTTGGATATTGCTATGTTTTTGTTGTTTTATTTGTTCAATGATATTGCTTTAAATCGGTGTCTTCAACTTCATGAAATGGCTTGCAAAGGTAACGATATTTCCCTTCTCTCTCTTTTAGTTGGTGGCTCGTTACACTCTTCATTTCATTCTTCGTGTTTGGTTATCCTCCCGAAGGTTCTTCGTATAAATATTCCTTCTCATGTCTTGCTTTGATCAATTTCTAATTGGATCTCTGCACTCTGTGAATGAAGAGAGTATTTTTTTATCATCATTAATTTGATTCTTTCAACTATTCTTATTTATTAATTATTATTATTACTCTTATTCAATCATTAAACTAATTTTCAAGTAGAGTAATTAATATCAAGAAGCAATGATAGCTTTAAAAGTGCCGTATGTCCTAAATACATGTATCGAAATATTTTTCCTACCTCCATGCTCCGTCGCTTCATGGAAATACACAACTAATTCTGTATTCATGCACGTATAAGGAATGAAGCAAGATCAAGTGTGGTGCTAAACCATCAATTACTGATAAGATGTCAAGTTTCGCTGACATATTGGGAGTGAATCCAAGTCTCCATGACCGCGATTCAACGCAAGGACGAATTTATTATCCAAATAGTTGAATATTGATTCACCCAAATTGAAAATATCACATTATCTAAAATATTTTCGATTAATAAACTAGAAAATCCTAGGCCCTATTGGAAGTGCCTCTTTAGAAATAGATATAGCCTCCAAATAGATTTTAATTGAATAAACCGTATCTATTTGAAAAGAACCATGAGTTTTCCTCTTATATGGTTCTATACAGGTAGTTCAATAAAAAGCTTGAATAATATCAATACAGCTCTTGTTTCAATTTTAATTTAAGATACTACTTGTTCACTTACACCAATTACTTATAGCAATTACTATATGGTCGTATTCTGACAACTTTCTGAGGAAAACACAAACTTGATTTTAAATATCGTTCTACTTATGAGGTAGAACTGTAAATAAGAAATGTCGGTTTTGTCATTTGAATTACCTAATGATTACTAGATTGTACCAAATCTTGAATACAATATTTACAGCAGATCCAGTAGATGACTTCATAAGCTCAGTATTTAGGTAATATTTTATTGCATTGTATTTGATGGTACTGGAACAATCTTTTGCTGGACTGCATGTTGCCAGATATTGAATAATATCCATTCAGAAAACCTTATGTGAATAATTAATTATTTTCTTCCAACTTCTTTGTGCGGAAATATTCATTGACACTTGACATGGAGAATGACTTGAATTGAAGGAATTAATGGGAGTTGAAATGCTGGTAAACATCAAAGTTAATTTTAATGCTTATCAGTGCAAGTGACGATTAAAAAAAGGTGCGCAGCGATGGAAAGTGTTCCACTCAAGTGATGGGTGTCCGAAAAGAAGTTAATGAAAAGAAAACAAATTCAAAGGCTGCGTTGTTTGAGGAGCTACAGCAACATAACGCTAAATGAGAATTTCGTGTTAATCCCGTCATATCTTTGTACAAGTTAGCCTCTGTTTCCAAGGATGTGCGACAGGAAGCAGAAAAGAAGTTTATTTCTGACAAGTGATACGCGAGTCTCGTCAACCTGTTCTCTTCACTTCCGCCTTCACTGCTTGACAGCGGTAAGTTACACAAATCTAGAGGTAACGGAATACAATGTTTGTGATAACAAATGCCCTTCAATGGCTGCCAAGATAAAAATAGTGGCTTGATGTTACTTCTAGGAAAAAGTAATTGATAATCTAATATTTAAGTTAGAAGAAAATTTGGCTTCGTCAATGAACACGAACTAGTCTTAAATTGTTATATTGTCTAAATACAGTGATATAATTCTTCTATTTCAGTGGTATTACTAATCAGGTCATAAATTGAATTTTCAATGATAATTTTCCTTTTAAAAGGAATTATTGAAGAATAACTTTTTTTTGTGTGAGTTATGTACCATCAGAACATTCCATTCCATAAGATGAGTTTTTTTTTTCAATTGTGTAGGCCTACTGTGCACTGTTAGTAATTGGGTCGTTTTTACTCATTAGACCTCATCGTTGTGAACAAATTGAATTTGATGAATGACATCATTGTAGATTTTTAAGTAATATTAATCGACTAATTATTTTCATGAGGATGATAGCAGAAATAGATAATTTCCTTGATTTCTGTGTCACAACAACTTAAATTGATTTATTTAAACAAATCGTTCGGTTTCCCTTTCAAATTAGGCTACTGAACAAACTCTGTAAGCATGCCTTTTTTAAAAACTGTATTTGAATAGACTTAAATCCATTTAAAACCTATTGATTTGAACTTTATTTTTTCACAAGTCTCAAATGGTAGGTTTCTTATTATACCTTTATCAGTGAAGACTTATTATTAATTCTCAAGTTATAATGTTGTCAACAGATCCATTTCCAATCAGAAATCAATTGAAATTATTATTAAGATATTCAATTTATTGTCCAAGCTAACTAAAATGATTTTTTTGGGCAATACAGTATTGTGGGATTTATGCAGTCAACACACTTTGACTGCAACTTTTCAATACCCAAGAATGCAAGTTATTGATAGTACTAACTGATAAAAGATTAATATGCTGCAAAGGTAGTACTCTTATTGAAATTACTTCCCTAGATCTTTATTTTATAAAACGTTACAATTTTCAAATAAAAAAAAAAATCAATGTAGCCTACCTTAATGAAAAATGAAGTGAAAAAGTCGTCAAATAATACCAATTTTAGTCAAATTTCTCTAAAGCAGACATTGTGTGGAATAGACATAATTTATGAAAACTAAGGTGAAGTGGAACAACCCTACTCGGGTCTCCCCACTATTAAAAGCCATATGCTAAATGAATAAATAAATAATGAAAACTTAGGCTTGATTCTGTTATGCAGGCCTTTGTGGTGGTAACACTTTTATTATTTGTAATTACTGACTCGCAACGGCCATGTTGTATGTGGTTAAAATGTAACGATTATTAATATATTTTCAGTCTAGGATAATAAACGGCCATGCAGTGGTCAAAGTGAAGTGTTCGCAGTGTCTGCATACTTTTCCAACATTGATTTGATCATTGCAACCCAGCGTTTTAGGAACCAGTTTAACAAAGGATTTTTGTCGAAATTTGAAGAAGTAAGTGGAGAAGAAAAATAAGTTTTGTGCTATCCAGTGTCAACAGTGCTCAGCATTGATTTGATTTAACGTGGACGAGTAATTCAGGCGGTTTAACATTTCAAAATAAAAATTCGGTAGAATGATTGAAGATGATTTGCTTCTTAGGTGAAGTAAAGAGTCCAGTCTCAACAGACGATTTATACACGACTCAATGGTTTTTGTACGCTTCACGGCTCATCAGTGATCTCCAGTGGCCAGCACGCTGATTTACAGAGTGATTCTGTAATGTTTCGCATCTGTCGCGTGTATATGACGACAGCGCGGTAAAGATCTGACACAACAATGTCGACATCACCAGATATGCTTGGGGCGAATGAAGAAAAGGAAAAGATCTCGCAATACAATGAACGAAGAAGAAGAAGAAGAACCTAAGAAAAGAAGAAGAAGAAGGAAGAAGAAGAAGAAGAAGAAGAAGAAAAGGAGGAGTGAAAATTAAGTTGCTATCTTTAGAAGACTTGTGGTTCTTTAAGAAGAAGAGGAGGCACCCTTTATTATAGAGAAGAAGATTTTGTGAAAGTTGAAGAAGGAGAAGTGAGGAGGTTAGGATGAAGAAGTGCTCAGAATTGATTTGAAGAAGAAGAAGAAGAACATTTTAAAGAAGGAGAAAGGGAGAAAAGGAAGGAGGAGTAGAGGAGAAGAAGAACAGACGATTTATACACGACTATAAAATAGTTTTGTACGAAGAAGCTCATCAGTCACGAGGGAGGTACAGAGAGATTCTGTAATGTTTCGCATCTTTCGTAGAAGGAGAAGAAGAAGGATCTGACAAGGGAAGAATGAGAACTTGAGGAGGATGAAGAAGAAGAAGAAGAAGGAGAAGGAGAAGGGGAGAAGAAGGGTAGAAGGATGAGAAGAAGAAAGAGAAGAAGAAGAAGAAGAAGAAGAAGAAGAAGAAGAAGAAGAAGAAGAAGGAGGAGGAGGAGGAGGAGGAGGAGGATAATGTAAGAAGAAGATGAAAAATAAGAAGAAGAATGTGAATAAAAAAGAAGAAAAAGAATATGAAGAAAAGAAGAAGAAGAAGAAGGAGAAGAAGGAGAAGAAGGAGGAATGAGAGAAGAAGAAGAAGAAGAAGAAGAGAGAAGAAGAAGAAGAAGAAGAAGAAGAAGAAGAAGAAGAAGAAGAAGAAGAAGAAGAAGAAGAAGGAAGAAGAAGAAGAGAGGAGAAGAAGAAGAAGAAGAAGAAGAAGGAAGAGAGAAGAAGAAGGAAGGAGGAGAAGAAGAAGAAGAAGAAGAAGAAGAAGAAGAAGAAGAAGAAGAAGAAGAAGAAAAAGAAGAAGAAGAAGAAAAGAAGGAGAAGAAGAAGAAGAAGAAGAAGAAGAAGAAGGAGAAGAAGGAGAGAAGAAGGAAGAAGGAGGAGGAGAAGGAGAAAAGAAGATGAAAACTAAGAAAAATGAAAAAAAAGAAGAAAAAATATGAAGAAAAAAAAGAAGTAGGAGAAGAAGGGGAAGGAGAAGAAGGAGAGAAGAAGGGGAAGAAGGAGGAGGAGGATAAGAAGAAGAAGAAGAAGAAGGAGAATGGGAGAGGCAGGGAAGAAGAATGAGAGGAGAAGAAAGAGAAGAAGAAGAACAGGAAGGAGAGAAGAAGGGTAGAAGGAGGAGAAGAAGAAGAAGAAGAAAAGAAGAAAATATATGAAGAAAAAAGAAGAAAAATGAAGAAAAAGAAGAAGAAGAAGAAGAAGGAGAAGAAGGAAGGAGAAGAAAGAAGAAGGGGAAGAAGGAGGAGGAGAAGAAGAAGAAGAATTGGAAGAAAAAGAAGAAGAAAAAATGCAATGCAGAAGACGATGAAGAAGAAAATAAATAGGTAGATGTGATGCAGAGGAGCGTGGAAACCGTATGAACATGGACAGTCCATTGCAATGTACTGAAGCAAGGTGTCATCGGTAACAAACGTTACTTTCCTTCCACTATGGATGAGGTTGAGTCTCTGCCACATTCCTTTGTATCCTATCACGCTGCAATCATATCAGCAGACGCGTTACAACGTTTTCAATCTCCCAGTGCTGATTGATGCTGATATCAAGCGTCTGCTTCCTCTTTACAAGGCACCTTGCTTCCTATTCCATCCATACAAAAGATGATGATATCGCAGAGAATTGCGCAAAGCACGTGCTAACCTTATTATCTATCGAGTGGAATGTGAAGGATAATTGAATTTTCTACCAAATTCATATTGAAATATTCAGGTTGCAAAATATCTATAGATGGAATGAATGAATATATTGCTAATCCTTATCTATCGATAGTTGAGTTCAGATCTTGATTGTTGAAAGATTATCCTACATTCAATTTTGGAGGATAGGAGAGAAATCAAGAATAAAGACTTAGGTATTCGAATTGAGATGAATTCTAAATACGTGAATAGAAATATTACAGTTTGATAAGATGAAGATGAAGGAAAAGTAATTTGAACAAGATCATTGGAAATCTATTCGAATTGAATGTTCATGACAAAGGTGATCGGAAGGATTGAGAAATGAATGGACCTACAGTTTCAATTGGATTCCAACCACCGGGAAGCGATTTTGAAGCTTATAAATTGTATTTAGAGGAGCCGGTCACCGTTATAACAGGAGTGATAGGCGCCGTCTCTTATCTAATCTCACCGATCAGACCCGCCTGCTACCATTGGGACAACCGCTTCCCTAAATTTCATCACATGCGAATGAATCGTCATGAGCATTTAATATTAAACAGAATTCATGAACATTTTCAAAAAGAACATGTTTAAAAAGAGTAAAAAAAAATTGGAATAAATGATTTAATAATTATAGAAATGGGTTTAATTAATGTAATATTATTAACGGTAATGGTAACTATTATTACAACTAAATGATGTAGTATGAAGCTTATTTTGTAATGATTGATGTGTCTTATGTTCTTGGAGTACTCATTAATTCTTATTACACAACAATCTCATAAATTTTATATATTACGAGAGAAAAGAGAATCCTCCATCAGGGTATAAAGAGGAATAATGTTTTATAGAGTCTACTAAATTTTCTATGAATTTTCCAGTATAGTAAGGCCAAACCAATGTGAGCGAGGATAATATTGAAATTAAAAATTCAATTTGAACGTATATAATTGATACATAGTTTCCACTCACAAAAAATATTACTGATAGCCTACTATTCCCAATTGATCATAATTCAATTGTTATGTTCTAATAATTGTTGAACGTTATAGAATCTTTCTCTTGAAAAACAATCAATTTAATAGCTTTTAAAAAACTCTTTGTTTAAAAACACGGGATGTAATATTGTACAGATCCTGATTCTATCTTATTCAATACGAATTGACCCTGATCAGAATAATAATGAAGCAATTTGAATATTAGAAAATTTCCAAGATTCATAAATCAGCCAATCGCTGAAAAAATATTCCGCAGCATCTCTCTTATTTAATGACTTTTGCCGATGAAAGTGGAATACTGGTACTGGTATTAACTGAAATATAATAAGATTCACTGCTCTGGATAAAAGTTGTGGATTTCGAAAGTGATTCTGCCCGTTTTAAAATCGAGGACAACAACATTTGAGAGCAGATGGTTTCGTTAGAATGTGGCCTGTGATCTCCAGTTCGACTTGTTTCATTCATTATGATGGCTGTAAAATTAAGAACGTTTACAACATCCACACTTTTCCAAAGATTTAGTTGACAGGTTACTGGAATGAATCCGAATGATGCGATAGAAAGTGGATAGATTACTTACTCCATGATAAGAGCAATAGTGCTGAAAAATCATGGATCAAATTTCAAGAACATTGTGACAAAAATCTAATGAATGCAGTAGAAAAATTGATACCAACAAAAGAAAAATACTGCCTTTTTGGGTCAATATTGATTTCAGTTGTCAAGAAGAATTATGAAGTGACCTTAGGAGCAATCCATAAATTATCAATCATGCAACATCTCAAATAAAAAGAGTTCGGAAAAAATGTACTACCTAACAGTGAAGTGCAGTATAAGTTTATCGTATTAAATGTGAAATGTTGATGAAAATTCCAACTTAAACAAAAAAGTAATAACAATAGAGGATAGAGGAAGCGAAGGAATGGTAAATAATATTTTGAAAGAGTTATTATATTTTTATTAATTGATTTTCATATTCAGCTCCTTAATTTGAGGTCATCTTGACGTGATTAAATTTGATTTTTTTCTGCAACTGGGGCCTAGAGTTGATTAGCGATAGAATAGGTAGATAAAATAAAAATATGTAATAAACATGTATCGATGAGTAGACGACTCATCAAATAGTAATTTGCAAAATAAAACTAATTTTAAAGTGATGGTTGCTTTCATAATGCTCATTATCGCAAGTGATGGGTATCGATTATTGGCAAGTCATTAATTCCGATTGATTGTTGGAGTTTGCATACATGCTTCAACAGCCTTGACGACGGTAAACATCATTCAGATTTGGCATCTCTCACAAATTACCTTTGATGAGCGTGAGTTTGCATTATAAGTCTTCACTTTCTCAAACTGTTTGTTTAACAAAAGCCATGTCAATAGTACCAAGAATCTTTCATCACCTGGGAGTGAGATCGTACTGTTTGCAAAACATTATTTTGAAATTGGCTCTTGAACCTTTTTTTGTCAACCACTTTTGATAAGAATGGTGATAATTGTTTAGAATATTGGGAAACTGCTGGCTGAGATAATGGAGAAACGTGATCTGACTGACTATTTCGAACTATTTTTGTCTATTACTGCATCTCAGGTAAATGAATGAGCTGTTCGCGGTAAAAGTCATGATTGCATCTCAATTCTAGAAAATTAGCTTTTCCTTCATATTATACAGATACAGTATAGTATCCACATGCTTTTTAGACTTCCTCAACGAATTTAAATAAAACTTTCCAGTTTGTAATAATAATGATTTTCTCCAATTCCAAGCTTGAAATAAAAAACTAACTGAATTTTCAAGCTTTGGCTGTGCTTGGGGGTTAAAAACAAATAATAATTATTGTATTGAGAGCGTCAGTTAGACATACATAAATTGAATGATGCTTGAAGAGGTCGGATTGGATGAAAGTGATAAACGCTCATGTGTTGGATTAAATCCAATTATAAATAATTGTATTTAAACTCAATCTAAATTTTAAAATTTTCAAGTGGTCGATCATAGCTTACAGGTACGATACCCTGAAGCCTCTACCCAATTTTAATCACTCCACTTCAATCACGTTTCGTAATTGGTTGGCCTAGTTGTTCGTCATCTTAGATTGAAAAAGAAACAATCTTTGAATTACTGAGAGATTCAAGCGTGTTCAAATATGACGAACCAATTCATGAATCATTATTGTTTTTGTTTTTAAAGACTCACAGATTCGATCAAGTCATTTCATTATCTTTAGAAAGATCTAGAGATAGATGGTAATTTGATAATTTGAAGATGATAATTGAAGTATTTAATTTAAAGATGATAATTTAATACTTAAAATAATATTATAAAATAATTTATTTGGTACTTATTACAATACTAATTTACTTTAGTTGATCCAGTTGATTAGGCCTATTAGGTAACTTGGCTTCAAGAACCAACTTGTTTGTTTGAACTAACCATTTCCTGATACTTACAGGAGATGCTGTAATGAACTTGTCAGTTTAAGAAAGTCATTGACTCAAACCCACTCTCAACCCTTTAAAAACAGCGCTTAATAATCCGTAAGCATAACACGCACCGCTTGGGTCACGCAGGAATTTAAGGGGAACACAGCAGTCACAGTGGAATAATGACATGACGAATTAAAGAGGTCTTAACAGTGCACCAGAATTGTAGATGGGTCAACAATTTTCTGTTATACATTGTATAGCAGGGATTTTCAGGGGGTTGTAGTTTTGCTTAAATGTTTTTTGTAGAATACAATGAAATTCACTCAAATCTTTGAACATTTATGATGGAATACTTATTGACAATCTGACTTCAATAATTAATATTCATTTACGAGGGGTATCCCACTGAAAAAAGAATGGGGGAGGGTTTGCTTTTGTACAAACGAATTTTTTTCAGGGATGAAATAGAGATGGCAGAATGTAAGTGAAATTTTGTTAATTTGACAGATTGTTTTCTGTTAATTCACCTTTTGTGATTATCATCCGATACATATTTGTGTAATGTGAAATCAGTTGAACTATTAAAAAAATTATGTAATTAATCTTTATTCTGAATAAAGAAAGATTAAGATTGTGTTGTGTTTAGACTAAATTCAAAAATGCTTATTTTGTTGACTGAGCAAAATCGTTGTAATCCAGTTCTGTATTGAGGAAAATCTAATGAAATTTATTGTCTGTAATCTTATGTGGTATGTACCGGTATTACGCTTAGGAAATTTCACACATGCATATAGTTAAAAATCACATTAAACTAAGGGATTTACAGTATATAGTTCACTCATACTCGAACTATTCAAAGTTGAATTGATTTGTGTCATTTTTATTCTTTGAAAAATGACACAAATCGATTAGTATTTAGTATTTTTTCTTCCAATACAATACTGTTATGTGTAAATGTTCGTATGACGTTTTATCGGTGTGGAGACCCTAACGGGTAGGTTCCACCGCGCGTTATTTTTGTATCGTGTGTGAATACAGTCATGTGTATTTGTGTATTTTGAATGGATTAGATAATGTATTATTGATTTAAATTCAATGACTTCTGTGCAGTTTACAGTCGAACGAAACACTATACCGTCGTAATTCATTGTATAATATTTTCGCATACTTTGTGGGAGTGTTTCCTATTACAGGCTAGATATTTCAGTTCGATGTGTGTCTTGCATCGGTTTTGGTTATATTAGTTGAAATTCAATAATGTTTATGCTGTGGAAAACGGATTGAGACTCACCCAAACCATTTGAGTCCAGCGAGCAGTACATAGTAGACACTGGACAGGAATCCGGCGAGGACTCCCAGCGAGATGCCACCGGAGACGAGGGCTGGCATGCTGGGCATTGCAGTGACTCGGGAGTCACAGGACGCTCCTCAAGAGTGCAGAAGAAATACTCCACTCACAGAAAGACGCGCACCATCCCCGCTCACACACATCGGATCGCACTCGGCACTTACTGTGAAAATCCAAGGAAAATTATGAAAATTAACTTGGTGTTGAAGCGGAAACAAGCAACTTGTTCGATATCATTCGATTAACTGGCTGAGCGAGCGGACCTCACACTTGTTGGCGGTGTGACGGGGGGTTGGGAGGGGGGTTTCTCCCTACTTCAGGTGCAACAGAGAACGAGACAAGGACAGAGCGAAAACTTGTTGTTTATCTACGGTGTGCCGGCTCGCTGTCCAACTGATAACGATTCCCTCTCCACGAATCAACACCCGAAACACACACACACACACACACGCCGCGCGCTCTGCTATCAAGAGTAGAACGTCTGATGATACGAGAGCTAAGGTGTTCAAAGGAAGAGCTTTGCGTCGAGTGCCCTTGGAGTAGTTCGTTACCGCCGCTTACTAAAATTATTATTACATAATTCGATATGAATGAATTGAGAGTAGTTGGAAGGAATGGAAATTTTGTAAAATGTTGGGAAAACGTTTTGAAAATGCTAGTAGCTTTGATTACATTGAGAGTCTAGCTGTTCTCACTCACTGTAGAAAATGTTTCATACTTGATTTGAAGAGGAATCTTTGAAAGAGTATTTGTAATAATTATATTGACATGAATGCCAATATTGGCTTCTGCTCTGAATGTGTTCGACTTGAAGTCCTTTCACCTCACTATTCAATATCATGCTCAAACTCATATACTTGATTGATTTGAATTTGCAAAACTTTAAAAACTTTATATTGCTTCGAATTCATGAATTAAATAGGAGTAATTGTTGATTTTTTTTTAAAATGGTAGTATTTCTTATGTGGAAGTCAGTAGAAGTCAAGATATTCCCTCTCTCTGTAGAAAATAGTTCATCATCGTACTCGATTTGAAATTTGAAGAGAAATATTTGAAAGCGGAGTTTTTGAAAAAATCTAAATAGAGTTTTCAATCACATTGATTGGTAGAACTATTAAGATGATAATTAAATAATATCCTATTTCTGATTTATGAATTTCTATAATGAATTATGAGCAATAATTGCACTAAAATGTTTTT
Organism: Laodelphax striatellus; assembly: GCA_017141395.1. NCBI lineage: Eukaryota > Metazoa > Arthropoda > Insecta > Hemiptera > Delphacidae > Laodelphax > Laodelphax striatellus. Next base: position 23,692,991 of record CM029530.1, read on the forward strand.
TTGATGTTGATGAATCAAGAAGAACCGACTACGGTAATTTGCATCTTCTAAACGATCTAGTTTCCAATTGAATTGATCAGTGGTACAATAGATTATAGATCATGAATTATTTGATTATAACCTGATAATACTTATTAACTATTTCCCGCTCCAACTCCACAGAAAACCTGATTGGAGATACATTGCTTTGATCTGTAGAAAGATTTCAATGCAAATTCTCTCTGTTTCAATTAGGAAATATGGAAGCCATATTTGAAATTAAGTAATTTTTCAATAAAAATTGATAGTTTTTCACGAATGCAATTGCTATCATTCGAAAAAAAGTACAGAAATGTTTTTTTTCCTCTAAAATTACTCTAAAAATTATAAAAATAACTCTGAAAGGGAAATTCGCTCATAATATTTTGGAGTTTGGAGACAGTAATAAGTTCAAATAAATCAATATGTACGGTATCTGAAAAATGCTATTACGGTATTCTATATTTGATAAAAAATATAAAAGATATCAATTTAATTTCAGCAGAAGATTTTCAAAAAGAATGGATGCAAATATAAAATAAATGAAACGGTCATCTGTTTCTTCAAGATTGTATAATAATGTGCATTGGATGAATGTTATCAGGTAACGATATATAAGCTTCTTTTTACAAAGTTTTTCTAATATTAATTTTCTTATAATATTATTTGTCTAGATGAAACTGAAAATTTCCCTGCTACAGTATAATTATATAACAAACCCAATAAGAGGAATTTTTCTGTTCTCTTTCTATTCAAAGAAGAGATGCATGGATGATAAAAAAAACAGTTAATTTGCAATGGAGAAGCAACTGATAACATCACCTACGATGTGATTCACAATAGTTTTTTTGTCGGTTTCTGCTATATTTCCGAATTTAGCTGAGAGAATTCAAACTCACTGTTATCATGGTAGAATGTGTGAATATTACTGTGTTAATTTATTATAACTTCCACTACTATTCTAAGATCACTAATTGAAGTTTGGTCCTGATTCTACTATTTCAAGAACTTTTTCGATCAAACTTGAATAATTTAACTCTAATAGATAATTTCGAAATTTTCTAGAAAAATTATAGTTTTCTCAAAACATTGCGCAATATTGGTCTGCTTTGTGACTTAACTTGACTTGTTAGATAATAAGTAGTTTCACAACTTCTTCTTTTATCTACCTGCTCTAGTTTTAGCTGTAAGAATAGTTAAAACTGATACTAAAGTCTAGTTTATCGTACACTTTGCTTTTACAACTTCATTCATATCGTTTTATTCAAGATATTTCATGAAGCCCCACTCTCCTCTCTCTTAACACATGCTAAGACAGGATGAAGGAAGCACAGTTTCCTACCCATAATTATTTAATCAACACTTACTAATTGATGAGAACAGGAACAAATATTTTTATATATTATTTGACTACAAATTTACACAATAGGCCTATTCGAAATAGTCTTTCATTAGTAATTTAAATAGCTTATCTATCCACGTCCATTTTAGCTCATTTCAAATTCATCTCACTAAAAGTCTGTTGAGACCGCAGTGATGGTCTGTATTTCTTATAGCAGAGATAGTGATAAAAAATGGATTTCAACAACTCTACTCAGTTGAGTATGCATCACTAACCTTTAATTTTCAATAAATCCTTCTGAAATCCTTCTGAATTTAAAATTTGAAGCATTGGGGTTCATGTGAATTGGAAGAGGAATTTAAATAGGAGAGGAACAGTTTTGGGCATAAGATTGTTATACTCTCCTTTTGTTGCGCTTTTTGTAGCTCAGTGTAAACTGACTTCTGGCCTACGAATAAATTATTTTTTGATCTGAAAAATAGCAATAGATAGCTAGCAAATGAAGATCAGAATTTACATCAATCAATGCAACAGTTTTTCCAATATTTGTTACATTGCTTTCAGTGCAACAAGTTAAATTGCTTCCACTCACTCAAGAATCCATTTATCAGTATTGAAGAAGATAAATAAAGGATGAAAAAACTAAGAAAAGAAACCAAGCATAAGTTTTTCCACTGTTTGTCACATTGTTTTCAAATTTTAGTGATAGTTTTCACACCGATTGTAGCATAGCTGTTAGTGGAAGAATTCTATTTACCTGCAAGCTAAAATTGAAATCAAAGTAAAAGCACTTTATCAGCAAGGTCACACTGAGCTACATATAGCGCATCTCTGAGCCGAGGAAAGTAAGTCTCCACTGAAAGTGAATTGATCGGCTTTGAAGTTGGTCATCATACCTTTAGTGGTCTGTGCAGCTTATAGAAAGTGATCTCAGCTTTCTCAGTCGGTTTCCGCCCTGAGGGCCAAGTTGGATCCTCCATGTCCATCCTCTTCTTCACTCGTGCTCTTGTGACGTCATACATTTACACGTTCACCTTGACCACTTGACTCATCTTCGCTCGTAAACTTGCCACTTTTTCGTATACTTTTTCCCGCTTAAGCTCCTCCCACATCATGGGCGGTGAAGTACCTGAATCAGCAAACAGCCTATTAGACGAATAAATCAAGTGGGGTACACCCATAAGCATAAGCGTCTATTATTAGATTCTGGCTGAGTCCTCATATCTAAAATTTAAATTTTGTTTATCTAGTCAGTTAATTTGATAAACTTGAAACCATATGAAAAATTAATGGAATTTGAGCATCAATTTCAGCTTGAGCGAAGAATTTTAAAGTTCATGCTGAAGTAAATGTGGAGTATTAATTCATATTAAAAATTAATGAAACAGGATGTTGTTTCAAGATGAAATATAATTTTTGTTTTTTATTTGAGGTAAAGGCATTTTATCATTTTTATTTGAGGTGAAGGATAATTCCAAAAGAATCAATCGTACTTGAGTTTGTCATAAAGTTTTTAACATTACACTGGGATATGTGGAATTGTTTACTTGATAATGAAATCCATCAGTAGACGCAGTAATGAATTGCATTGATTGAAGTCAATATTTTTCTGTCACTATTTGTAAGTACTTTCGTGTATCAGTTATCATCTGCCTTTTTTGTTGATTGAAAGTATTTTTCAAAGAATACAATAGCTTTTTTAATTTTGTTGAAAAAATAGGTTATAGCCTAATTCTTCCATTGTGGAGTGAGGGACTTGCAAAATTCATAGCTGAACCTTCTCATTGTAGCCTATATAATTATATGGTTCTGCTGGATATAAATATAATATTTATTCTATTTTTCAAAGAATATTATGATCCAGAACTTTCATGAGACTCTTTCTCAATACAATACTACTGCTACTACTTCTAGTAGTATCTGAAAAAATGGTTACAATAATAACAGATTATCAACTTTTTTACTCGCTGTGCTGTAGTCGCTTCAATCAATACACAAAATTAACATCATTGATAGAAAGTGAAAAATTAATAAAAAAAAGTGAAACCTATAGGATAAATCAATCCTTTCTGATATTTAATTCTATGATCAAAGAAAAATTGTTCAGTACATTGAGTATGAAAGTAGCATTTTAAAATAATAACGTATAGTTGAGTAATAATTATCATCATCACTTTCTCGGATAAAACTGGCCATAAGGAATATTTTCAGTTATAAGCTCTATTATTGCGATTTCAACTACAAGGCATAGATTGGGCCTCACTTCTTTGCTGATATCCAATTGGAAATCATGACTAGAAAGGAAAAGTATGCAGTCAATGACGCCTCCTTCACTATAATAATATATTGTAAATTGTATACATCACGAGTTTGAAGGAAAACCTTAATATATGAGGTGAAATATCTACAGAAAGTGAGACTTAGGTGTTATTTGATGACTCAAATGATATGGATAGAAGAAATGCTATAAAAGGGCATTATAATCAAATATAATTTTTGCTTGTTTTCTGCTTTACCTGCAATCATCATCTCTCTCATCATCAAGAGTATTTTTTATCCATACATCACGTAAAATAATATAATTTTTATCACAACTCTAGGTAGACCTGTATTTTTTCAATTGAAGATCTTACTCATAGGGAATCACAGTTGTATGTGAAAGTGAAACATGAATATCATAATAATTTTTGCTAGAAATGTGTGTTCAATTATTGGGTAAGATCATTCATACAACTATTCTTTAAAGAAAAATGAAATAAAATCAACTCTCTTTTTGGAAACCTCAAGGAGTACTAATATCTTTATGTTAGTTTGTTAGGTGTAATCTTGTTCCATTTAATTTGTTTCAAGATTTCAAGTACAGTACAAGTCTAATGATTTGAGAATTAAAAGCTTAAGAGAGAATTAAAGCTCGAGAATTAAAGTTTAATTAATGAGGCAACTCATTAACATTAACAATATCAAGCAGTATTGAAAGAGGATCGTTACATTTCTGGAAAAATTTTATGAAAATTTTTTGCACTTGGATAATAAATTTAGCGACTTATTCATAAGATCAAAGTAGAAATGAGTAATGATAAATCTTTGTTCTATTATTAAGATTACTTTTGAAAATCTTTAGATATTTTGATACTTAGATACTTTGAGCTACGGTTTTTGAGTCTTTGACACATGAAACTTCAACCTTGAAAGAGGTTGATGTTCTTTTTTGCCACACATGGATGAAGATACAACACATAAAATTTAATTTGCAAAGAAACAGTCGAATTGACCTTGACATCTGCACCAAGTCCGTGACTAGTCAAGATATTCATATTCTTATGAAAATAAAAAAAAAAGAAGAGAAGAGAAAACAGTGATGATTCTATTCAACGCATCTTAATTATTCAAACAAGAACTGTAGTAAATTCAACTCTAGAAATTATTCATTTCCATCTACTAGTTGAATTTTTACTCTGAATAGTCGTCCTTTAGTTTGTACTTATTAAATTATTTCAATGTATTTTTTTTTCAAATTATATTGTTCATTTTTGTTTTCAAAAAGTTATACATTAGGTTATAAAAGGTTACAGAGATAACTAGGATAAATAGTAAAAAGCCACTTGAATAGTGGGGCCATTTCATTTTTCACATGTTGCAGTGAAGTAACAATTTGGCTAACAAGGCATTTGCGGTGTGGATTATGTAGCCTTACACTTTTTGTAGTGTCAGTGTCCCTACTCATTTTCACTCTTTCAGTACCATAGTAGCCTATGCTTATTGTTCCCTTAAAATGAGGTTGATCTACATAAAAATGTAGCTAGAATAAATTATGAATGCACTATTAATTTGTATATTAATATACAAGTTGAAGTAAACACAATAATCTATTGAATAAGTTTTTATGTACTAGATTCTCATTCAAAGTAGAAGTCAATTTTTATTATGGAGGGTTCTTTAATAATGCTCCAGGACTCCAGGAAAATATGAATGAATAGGAAATGAAAAATAAGAATACAGTATATGATTAATTTTCACTCATATTCTATTATTCATTTTGTTTATATAGTCCACTTATATTTTATTTGAGTTTTTACTATTTTTCTATAGGCTTTCATTTTTCCTATTCTTCTTCCACACAATCTTCGTCGCTATTTTACTTCCATACATTTTTTTTTAATTCAATAAAAAATTGTTGTAGTCCAAGGAGATTTCATTCAACTTTCACCAATTCATTCTTGAATTTTTCTCCTTTGAGTGACGTACAATTCAGCTATTGGTTCCATTCCTATTAGTTAACCACTAAGCGGCGGCTTAGTGAAACAAACAGTGATTATAGTCACTGTAATATTGAAGGAGCAATGGAGCGCTATCTGGGCAAAGCGATAGGAACCTCAACAAACAGAATAGTTGTGGCAGATTGCAGAGAAAGGAAAAGTAACTATAAGAAAATAAGTTATTTTCACTGAATTCTTTTGTTTCTTGGAAACAGGTGAATTTTTCTCATTAAATTATTCATAGAATTGTAGGGCAATTACCCTTTTAAATTGGCTTTAATTAAGATTAGATTATACTAAAAAAAATCCAATTTGCTTACACTACACTACACAGAAACTGTATACAATCTTTAAGTATGGTCTCTGTACCGTAGCTAACACTATATTATTATACCAGTACCATAAACTAACACTAAATAAGGATGAGAATAATGACTCTAAATAAGAACAATAAGAGCCCAGATTCTGCTTCATAATTAACTTGTTGATATAAGCGGCTGGTGTCTCACGATTTGATTATTAAAAAGACCTGATTAATCGAAGAACTTGATTCAGTCTTCGACAGTTTATAAAAGTAGTTCTAAAATATTCTGAAAGGCCCTTAGCTCCTGGTCAATATTTGTAGAAATAAAATTTGCGGCTTGAGTTGAAAACGATACTTCGGAAAACATTGGGTGGGTGGTTTCGGTTTTATAAATATGTTTATTGTTACATATTCTTGGGCAATATGACTTAAATAAAGTTAGGTAACTAGAAAACACAGCCCTAACAAGAAAACCTTGAAGTCCAAAAAATTAGGTCAAACTGTAACCCATCCTACAGCAACACACCGATAACAGCAGCTTAACAAATGATTCTGTAAGCTCTACAAAGAAACCTGCATAAATCTGGAGCAGTTCCCTCTTCTATTGATCGTTTCTAGTTCCTCATCATTATTGAAGATATATATAAACTTGTTTTTCAAGTAACCTCCATGTGTTACAAACAGTTAAATCTTGTGATCAGGGTGGCTGTAATTCTAAAAAATAACTTCCACCACCAATCCAAATACATGAAGGTTGTCATTTAGTACTGTTTGACATCAGTGTTGCTGATGGAGGTTACGTTTGAATTATTTCGGACTTTAATGTTTTCATTAGGCTATGTCCTAGTTTTTTCTTATTTAAAAACCATTTTGCCCCTAGGGAAGTAAATAAATAAAATATTTCATAAAACCAAAACCAAATTTTTTGTTGTTTTTAAAGTATCGTCAGTCAATATGCCGCCAGTGTATTTCTAAAAAGGTTAAGAAGCTAAAATTATCCCAAAATATGTTCAGAACCTACTTTGTAAACTGTGTCAAGTTTGAAAAAGTTCGCGTGCATGAATGGGCACGTAATATGAAATCAAACAGTTAAACCTCTTCGTGGGACACCCGGTATATAAATATAATAGAATAAAAACTTTACACACATCTATATAATGTATCCTTTGTATATCTATTATATTCCGTGGCGAAGCGTGGTATACTTAACCGGTCATCGCTGAGTAAATGTCCTATAGGAATATACCCGGCGATGACCGGTTAAGTATACCACGCTTCGCCACAGATTATATTATATATTAATAGACTATATTATTATATTATTCTCCTTTGTACCCAGCTATTATCTAGAGTATCTGAGTATGCAACTGTGAACTGTTCATTTCTGAGTCTGAGTCTGAATCAAATCAACAACAATAGTCAATACTGTAAGCTGTAAATCATCTACAATTTACATACTGGCAAAGACGATAGGAAACTATTATAAGTATTCTAATTGTCTTTCATACTGGTAAGCTTATTGGTTCATCTGCGGACACAGAATCCGGGGCTTTTGGCCAAAAAATATTCAAATTGTGGAAAACGGTATGCTTGTATGATTTAGTGGCGGAGGGGGGGGGGTTGTTTAATCTCTACGTCATCTAACACTCCACAGATATTTCAATAACTCAAGTATGTCTTGTTTTAAAATTGAAATATTTTAAATAAATTAAGTTCAATATTTTGATAACGTTTCTATACCCCTAACTCTCCAAAAGAGAAGATGAGTTGGTGTGAGAAGGATAACTTGATGAGAGTTTTGTTACCTCACATCAGCACGTTTCTCAATCAATATTTTGAATTGAGAATTCTTGATCCCCTTCTTTGTCCGAGCGTACTCTTCGGTCTCCGTTTAGCCAGTTCCCTGCAGAGCGTACTCAGCTTGCGGCTTGGTGGAGTCATCCACAACAGATCTATGTCCGTCCGTTTTCCACGTCGCTCACTCATGCGAAATGTGCCATTGATCCTCGCGGCACATTTCATCTGCCTTGCATCCTATGTACAGGTTATGAGCATGGAATAGCATTTTGCGCAGCGAAGACAGTGTAAGCCTGGTTTGGCAGCTAGAGTTGTTTTGGGGGCAAACATTTTCATGAGGTGACCCAATAACATTAATAATCATTTCTAATTTTTATAGAAAATAGATCTATTGCAGGAGAAATGTACTTATAATTTTGAAAATCAAAAATTTGAAAATTAGACACTAAAGAGAATCTGTAAGACTTTGAAAAATTTTTTGTAAATAGTTATATTTTTTATAAATGTTCAATCAGTTGTTTTCATCAAATAATTTCATTTTTAACATGATTAATACCATTGTTATTTTTCATATTTAAACACATATCCAGTGAAACATGGGAAATATTCAGTGAAAGTTATTAATGGATTAATAATTGGGTGTATTTGAATTTTCATAATAGAATAACTTTGTGCAAAAATTATTGTTGTAGTTTAATTACTATTCTATTCATTATAACATGCCTGGTATTGTAAAACGTTTCCTAATGAATATTGATTTATATTGAATTTTATCAGGGAGGCGTATGAACTTCATGTATTGAAGCTACAATAATAGCTACAAGCTATTATTTCATTTTAACCATTGCCTGCTATTAAAGTAAGACTGACCAAATATTACTTACAATATAATCACCATATTCCATATGGTGATAAAAATATACCACCCACTCTAGTACATGGATGTCCATAGTTATTTAATTTCGATAAAATGTTATATGTTTTATTGTTGTAGTTTAATTACTATTCTATTTATTATATTCTTACGTTTTAGTTTTGAAGAAGGAAATTTTATTATTTATATTAGAATAGATATATGACTTTTTAGTTATTTGAACAAATGAATAAATACTATTTTCTGTAAATAATGGATAAAACAGTAGAAATACCATGTCTCTCACAACATTGAACCAACGGCGAGGTATAACTACCCGTGACGGTCTCCCCACAAATAAAGTCATACCAATATCATTATTTTAATTATGTAATGTAAATATAAATCGGAGTTACAACTCAAAATTCAAGTGCCTCTTACCGTCAACAAGTTCTTGGTCGGCTGAAGAAAGTGAAGCATCTGAAGGTCTACCTGCTAGTGAGCCTCTTGATTCACTAGGTGCCAATGATCCTCTTGAACTCCTCGAATACGATGATCCTCTCGAATCTCCTGGTGCTGTCGATCCTCTTGATGTATCTGATTCTCTAGGTGCCAAGGATCCTCTAGAATCCCTTGAGTCCGTTGATGCTGCTCGTGGTGGACGTTTGGGTCCAAATATTAGCTCTGATAGTCTTGCTAGAGATGATGGTCTTTTAGCACCTCCCCATGTTATACTTTGTCTGGAGGATTTGCGCGGGACAGTACTAGACTTAGCTTTTTTTGGTTTGGTATTTTTAGTCCCACACCATTTATCCGAAATATCCTCATCACCAGAAGCTCCTCCTCTGCCTCTGTCAGCTCCTCTTCCTCCATCACCTCCTCTGCCTCCATCAGCTCCTCCTCTGCCATAATCACCTCCTCTGCCTCCATCAGCTCCTCCTCTGCCATAATCACCTCCTTTGCCTCCATCAGCTCCTCCTCTGCCATAATCACCTCCTCTGCCACCATCACTTCCTCTACCCTGTGATGGTTGGTGTGAACTTTGTGAAGGTGCATCATCAACCAAACGTCCCTTACCGTAATTACCGTCCCAGCCTTCATAAGGAGTAGAAGGTCTGTGAATCAAAGAAAGTTTTATAGTTATAAAAATTCAGATTTTCATTTAAACATAATTATATTTTATCAATTTCCATTAATTAATTCACTTACAACTTCCTATTTCGCATTTCTCATTCCTTTTTAACACAGTAAGCTATGCCATAATAGTAATTGAAATGATGGAGCTCAAAACTGGATCAGCCTTGAGGCTCTCAACATCAATTCATTTCTTCAAGCAAGTACAAATAGCATAGGCCTATATTGTATACAGTTACAAAGGTCAGACTTTCATATTAGACAGGCTTTCATGCCCTGCTAATAACATTTCATACACCAACTTTCAAACATTTCATAAACCGGGTTTTCATCCATAGAATCAGAAGTAGAGTGACTGGCATAATAAAAAGTAGCAGAGTAATGAAAGCTTATGAAAGTAGCTTTAGCATGGTGTTATAATATACTGTAATTAACTATATGTGGTGCGACAAAAAAGTAATGAGACTGATTTTCTTTGCAAAATGTGACAACCCAGAAGGCTTGCATATGCACAGTATCTTTTATCATTGTATAGAATCTGCTTCTTGTCCAAGTGGCATATCTATACAGCTGCTCAGTTGTGAGTTGTTCTGCAATAAGTTAACACGTCATGTTTGTGTCTTTTGTAAGACTTTTGCAAGCCTTCAGGGTTGCCAGATTTTGCAAAGAAAATCAGTCTCATTACTCTTTTTTCGCAACATATTGTATACGTTTCTGGGGGGAGATTAACAAGAAAGTTAGTGGTACTTCCTAGTATAAACTCTACCACTTATTCTACTAAGAGAGCTCAGCTTCACTGGAAGTTGAATGCGACCATCACTAACATCACTAACATAGTATCACAAAATTTCAACAAAAATTAAATTTTAACTGAATTGAAATCTCCAATCATAAATCACTTAGATACAATTTCAGGACTTTCATATGCAAAGCCTCTTTTATAATGCTAAGTATTTACCTGGAGCCGGCTGAAGGCGTTTTTGAGCCGGCACTACTCGGTTTTCTTCCAGCTCTTTTCCGGGCTTTCTTTTCATCTCTTATTGATGCTCTTGATTGTCTCCTAGCTGCCTTTTCCGCCTTTCTTGCTTCTTTTTCAGCTCTTTTCCGGGCTTTCTTCTCTTCCTTTATTGACGCTCTTGATTCTCTTCTAGCTGCCTTTTCTGCATCTCTTGCTGCTTTTTCAGCTCTTTTCCGAGCTTTCTTCTCTTCCCTTATTGACGCTCTTGACTCTCTTCTAGCTGCCTTTTCCGCATCTCTTGCTGCTTTTTCAGCTCTTTTCCGGGCTTTCTTCTCTTCCTTTATTGACACTCTTGACTCTCTTCTAGCTGCCTTTTGAGCTTTTTTAGCTTCCTTTTCAGCTCTTTTCCGGGCTTTCTTTTCATCTCTTAATGATGCTCTTGATCGTCTTGCCTCGTCCTGTAATCTTCTCTTCTCCTCCTGATCCATAGGATCATTTCGTTTTGGGAAAAGTCTGTTGTCTCTGCAGCGCGACATGAAGCATTTTCCTCGAGGCTATGGAAAGAAAATTCAATCATAGTTGGCTAGAATAGAAATCAGTTCAACTTGAACCTATCATAGAACCTTTGTGTAGGACAATGTGTTGTATACTCTAAAAACGCCCAATGCGAACTGTTAATAGTGATCAGTTCACTTTCATTCCAGACTTGACAAATCTAGTAGAACTTTTTATATTTTCTCATTTTAATTTCTAATGTTTCTTGTTAAAGAGAGAACTATTGTAACCTTTGTTTTGTCCAATACAGTGAATTTATATTCTCTTCTATTCTACTAAAAAAATGCTCAACGGTTGTCTGCAATTTTCAAATCAATTTATAATAATTTAATTTTATAGACTTTATGCTCGCTGTTCTTTATTTAGACTTATGCTTCTCACTTGCGAAATATACAAGAATAAAATAAACTTCAATAAACAAAGAAATGATACACTAAATAAATGAAGATACTCATTACTTGAGATGTTTGCATTTGCGAATAGAAATACTGAAGCTTTTTTCAAATTCATCTGTCATAAAACATTGACGCATTGACAATAATTCATCTATCCATTGTCACAAATCGGCAAAGTTAATGAGAGTATATGAATTGAGAATATATAGAACTTTTCCCATTTGCTTTTATTATAATAAAAACAATCATACTTTCATTAATATTATTTATAATGAAATAGTTCAAACTCTTGATAAACTTTGTTCTGAATCAGAAATTTTTTTGATTCTAATGTATAAATGAATATTCATTCATTCATTCATCCATTTATTGGCAAGATACACTACAATGTGGGGAGAATCAACAGACATTCGTCCAAAACTGTTTCTTTCCTAAATTTTGATAAATAGTCCAGAGGTTATGTTGTTGCTGAAATTGTGAGTCCAAAAAACTATTAACAATAATTTTGAATTTCTAAGATTGTGAGATTTGATAATAATTTTTACTTTAAATAATTACATGCAAAGTTCTCCTTACCAGATTAACTTTTATGCAAGAATGAGGTAACTAAGTAAGAATGAACTTAAACTAATTGGTTCCTTGCTAGTAAGGTACCGATAATGCAAAAGAAGCACGCTTAATAATTAATTATTATCATTTATGACAATACAGATGAAAGAAATTAATAAATTTATTCATTTCAGGTCGATCATAGGTACTAACCATCAATATGGCTGCAATTGCTATAAAGCTATGAAGGACGTCAGTCAGCTATACTAATATCTCACTTCAGTAATTATTATATACAGGGTGGCGCATACAGAACGGATGTTTCTCAAAGTGTTATAAGAAAGTTTATTTGAATCATACATTCATCTTTCCAACACCAAAATACTAAGTAAATAACCCAATTTGAGAATTTGTATGAAAAACTCCAAAACACTTGAGTATATTTCAAAAATTACATAGGAAAGATGGCGCCCTTAATGCGTTAATGCTCATTAAAAGCCTCAAATTGGTCCTTAACTTTTGATACAGCAGCAATTCATTTATATATTGCAGTATTCAAATCTTCAATGTAACGATATTTATGATAGTAAAGTTGAATTTCAAGTAAAGAAGAATCTTATGCCAATAAGCTCAACTTGAAACTTTCTGCTGAAGCTCTGTTGAACGACGATTGCAGATTCATTCTATTGGAAATATTGTTCTGCAGCAAATACGCGATTTTGCAAGGTCAATTGCGCCATTGATACTAAAACTGGATACTTCAACCTACAAAATGGTGTCGCTCTGTGGTCACAGAAAGCTCTAGTCCACTGATACTATCCGACTCAAATCCATCCATTCTTTTTGCGCCACCCAGTATTAATAATATCATATAGTAGTAAACCTGTCTAAGACGGAACTCGACCGGACTGAAAAATCTTGTCCGTTTTAGCAAGTTTTCGGCATACAAAGTTACTTTTACCTTTATACAAAATTAGAAAAAACATTCCGTTTCAAAAGGTTTGCGTCTTACACATGGTTCGCCTCAGACAGGTTTCATTATTAGAATTTAACAGAATAGTTGAGTATTTCTATAAGGCTGGCTTGTTGAACGCAAATTTATAGTGAGGTTTTAATTTCGCAGTATCGCATAATTTACAAGGCTGAATATTGCAAGAAAAATTAATAAAAATTATTTCATGCTAATGGCCTTCAATACTGCTGGAATGATAGCATGAAAAATCTACAGCATATGAAAATACTTCACAAAAAATAAAACTTTGAATCAAAATTTATACTCGATGGACTTTACTAATAAACGGATTCTCACCACTGGTTTTCCATCATCTGCAATCAATGTTGGTTCCAGGTCTTCTTCATAGGTACACTGATTATCGACCGATTCCCCTGTCCTAGTTCGGGTCCCAGCAAATAGATTATTTTTCATGCAAATTCGTCCCATGAAATTCTTGGGGCCAAGACAACAAGATTGTCCCCTTTTCTTTGTTTTCTTTGGAGGGGGACTAGATCCAGGACGAGAACCATTTACACTACTTCCTCTTGAAGAAAGTCTGTCTTCTGGCATATCTACAGTACCCCGGCTTGGATGTGGCAAGTTTAATGTATCTCTGTAAGGTCTATCAGGAGATGTTCCCAACACTTCTCCTGGGAGAGAATCTCTATCATCATCATCATCTTTAGGTTTACCACAAATACCAGAACCAGATCCAGGCTTCTTTTTCTTCTTCTTCTTCTTTCTCCTATCAGGCTGACCTGCACTGCTGTAAAGGGAATGAACAGATTGTTTGTTTAACATTTATACTCTTTCAAGATAACAAGACATTTGAATTGAAAACATTTTAGCTGTGTAACTGCCGTGTTGATTGAATTAGATGAGCAATGTGAGCAAAGGGATGAACTGTCATGGATGTTTAGAGCTCCTATGAGCTACTGCTCCGATCAAAGTTTTGAATTCCATTACAATATTGTAATGCGAGGCATATCAAACATTCACATGTCACAGACTTACATGAAAACCACCAGAACACACAACATAAAATAATTATGTTGTGACGTGTGATATATTTGGAACACTGCATTGTGAGTAATGTCTAAAATGTTGATCCACATTGAAATTTTGGAACAAAGAGAATAACAACTACAAGAAGTCAAAGTTCAAGAAATTTGTTTAAAGGATTTGATAATTTAAAATTAATAATTACAGTGGAGATTTGAAGGGATTTCCATAATTCTTCACATGTGCCTTCCAGCGCATTCTTTATTCAGAGTCATACCCAGGTATTTAGCATAAGTGACCAATTTTCTATTGTTGATCAAGACAAATTTAGACGTTGATTTTAAGACGATTTCCATTGTTGTTTGGACAAATTTGCGGTTGGTGAAGTCAACCTTGGGCAGATTTTGTCTTATTGATCTTAATGCTCCATAGAAAGTTCATAAGAAAATCACCCCTCTGGCGCTCTGGCTACGCAACTGGTAATGTGGGATTCTTCTTAAATTTTTGTGGTATTGGATCGTTTCTCTTGTGCGTTGAATGTTCTTTCATTGGAGGGGATAGTGAAATATTAAGCTTCCTCTTCTTGTACCTACTCTTAGCTCTCACACACTCTGTCTCCTTTGCGAGTAGATCATCATCAGTGCAATAATCTGTTTCATTATTATTTATATTTGTGGAATTTCCTCTATCGGGAGTCGATTGCATTATATATTGGATTTAACATTATCTTTAAGAACTCTCGAATTTTCACTGTCTCGACTGGAGTAGATCCAATTCATCTGTCAGCTCAATACAGTATTGTTTTTATATGACAGTTCCAATTTTTCATTCGCGTCTTTCAAGGCTCGCACACTGGAGCAATAAGCAACAAGCAACTAGCAGCACACAATAAGCAATATATAAAATCATTTTACCAATATTTTTGGCGTTTTTTTTTTGCTTTTATATCGACCTTTTTAAATTCAAAATTGATATCTCATGGTTTTTAGCTTCGGAAGTGGAAATTAGTGATAAAAAATGAATGTAAACATATACATTTGAAATCATTGAATTCGATGAAAATTGAAGAGCACCAAACATCAAGAACTATCACTTGCAAGTCAGGCTTACCAACCAAATCATCATCAGAATTATGGAAAGAAGACGTTTTGGACTTCTGTGTCTGTGTCTGTATTCAACCAAATGAGTTTATTTTGCACTTTCTTAAATAAATAAATATTGCTTATTGCATGTTGCTAGTTGCTTCTTGCTTATTGCTCCGGTGTGCGAGCCGCATTAATAAAAATTTCTCGGCCTCTGTAGACAGCTGGTCTTTGTTTAGTTTGTAGCTGACCGGTTCATTTTCCTCAGCATTATAATATTGTTCCGTCATCAGACTTAGTTACGATTGAACTGCGATGTTACAGCAATACGATAGCGTACTATATCCGAAACAATAGCATGTACAAAAACACGTCCGCTCGGTTCGGTGTTCAAACGCTGACTGCCTAACAAATACAATTCAAATGCAATTTACCAGTCTTACCCGGCACTGGAGGGCCAACTGGAACCACGGCTGCCGGTAGCGCTATTCGGTCGGCAACAGCACTCGGCACATTTGCATCTGCACATCTCGTCCTCACTCACTGCGAAACATCTGTTTTTGCTGGTGCAAATGAGTCCTTGGCTAGGAAAAAAAGCTAGAATAAAAACTGCAGGCTCAAATTAGCCATGGACGTGGAATGTTAAAAATGGGGTGTTATTGATTTGTTATTATTGTTCTGCACGGTTGAATGATAAAGGTGACTGTTTTGTCTCGAAAAATTGTTTTATACTTTTCAATTCACATTAAATTCAATTCACAAATGGGCGTATGAATTTATCACAGCACGTCATGCAGTGCACAGTAAGTGAAAGGTCAGCATTTCCCTGTAAGTAGATATAATATGGGGAAGCTGGGCCACCTTTTTGAGGTACTTGCAAGTTTTATTTTTATTTATTTATTTATTTAAGTTGCTTTTAAAGTAACTACTTTTCAAACTAACTTCCTTTTTAAGTAACTTGCTTATAAGCTGAATAAAATACCTCTAGTTTTGATTTATTACTTCAAAGTCTTCGTAGAATGGAATGCTAATTAAATTGAATATTAATAATAGATGCTCTTAAATTTTTCCGTGTTGTTGTCTCGTTTAGTACACGAGATTAATAATTTTAAATTAAAATAGTCAATTTGATCAATTATTAAATATTATTTAGTGATAAATTTGAATTAAGATTACAATAGATTTGATTTGTATGACTCACCCGCTAGTCGGGGTCTGACTTCTCGAACTGTCTGGCATGCTGTCTCTTGATGATGAATAACTGGGACCCGCAGAACTTCTTCTTCGCTCCATCTTTTCCCGTTTCTTTGCCTCTGATCTTCTTCTCTTCTCTTCTTTCTTTCTCAATTTTTCAAGCCTCTTCATTTCTTTCTTCTGTTGACTCTCCCTTCTCTTCATTTCACTCCTTCTTCTTTTCTCGTCTTTCCTTCTCTGTTTCTCATCATCGCTCCTTAAAAAAAAGGAGGATCATAGTATAGATATATTGAATATATAAAAAACCATGTTTTGATTTAATGGCGACAAAGAAATAACAATCATTTGTAAACTTAATATTTCACATGAGAAGAAGCAGTTTATTCCTGGGAAAAGGGATATTATTTTAAAACCTATTCACAAAAAATGTTGAATTTTCTCCTATCAAAAAAAAAAAAAAAAAATGTAAGGGAATATTGAAATATCATGTTCCAATAGTATTGAACAAATACATTGGAATTGATCATTTAATAAATCCTACCCAGTATGAATCCATGAAAAAAGGGTATGGAAAAGCTTCTAGTCGAATTTAAAAATACAACTTATGAACAACGGCCGGTCGCATTGCTTATTTACCGCACCCTGTAGGTCATATTCAAATGTGTATTTGTATTTGTGTATATTGGTGTATATGTGCATTTTGTCCATTTGTATTGTAACTTTAAGGCAAATAAATTTGATTGATTGATTTGATTTGAACCTGATTTTAGAAATAACTTCTAGTCGAATTTAAAATTACAACTTATGCACATAAATAACATATACCGGTACTTTTACATTGCATGCTCTGGATATCTTCAACGATTATCTCAAGCCTTTATTTCATCGAGAAAATAAGATTGGATTAAGAAAATTTTCGAAAAAGTTAGACGGAATTATATAGCCTAAGACAACTTTCTGTAAACCTACCCAGACTTGCCACCTATGGGACAAATGCCACGAGAACTAGTTGGTGACTGACTTCTCGAGCTACGGGAATCTGGCATGCTGTCCCTTGATGAGGAATAGCTAGGTGCTCGGGAATTCCTTCGTCGCTCCTCCTTCTCCCTTTTCTTTGCCTCAGATCTTCTCCTTTTCTCATCTTTCTTCCTCTGTTTCTCAAGCTTCTTCATTTCTTTCTTCTCTTGACTCTGCCTTCTTTTCAACTCGCTTCTTCTTCTTTTCTCCTCCTTCTTCCTTTGCCTCTCTTCCTGCTTTCTTCTCTTCTTCTCTTCCTTCGTGAGATATAATCCAGATGGTGAGCTTCCAATCGATCCCGCATAAGAGCCATCACGAGAACCATCACGTAAACCTTCACTGTAACCGTCACTGTAACCGTCACGGAGAGTGTCACGAGAAGTATCGCGACTTCTGTCCGGTTGAGACGAGGATACTGAACCTGTTCTAGACCTAGAGGATGAACTAGGCACCCCTTTCTTCTTCCTAGAAGATCCACAGCTGGTTAGCGATCCTGAACCAGGCACCCCTTTCTTCTTCCTAGAAGATCCATAGCTGGTTCGCGATCCTGGCCTTGATCTCGATAAATCGCCGGCTCCACATAGCGATCCACAAGACAAGCAAGATAGACAACTCTTCGATTCATCACAATCAATAGGCTCGAAAAGATCGTCATATCCAACTAATTTGCATTGGAAAGGAACCTGGAATACAAAATGCAGTCATTATCATGATCAGTCTTGAATGTATTCAGTCGTTATTATCATCACGAGAAAAGTATCTTGAAGACATTTTAGACAATTGAAGAACTAAAATATAATATATAACTTAGAAACTAAATAATAGCTTATTTGAGATACTTAGCATAGTTGTTTTTAGAAAACAAAATTGAAAAAGAATAGAATAAAGTGTGAAAATACAAAGTCAGGATTGTGAATCATGAATTCGCAGAGAAAACGTTCTATGTAACAATTATAAAAATAAATGAAGGTGAAAATACCAAGTCATAGTCGTGAATCATAGATTTGTGAATCAAAACATAATAGGACTTGAAGAATGATATCACTCATTAACGTCGTAAGTTAATTAGACAGTTTGACCTATTTGTATATACCTCGAAAACATGATAACTTAGCCTGTGTGAAAAATATGGAAATATTATAATAAGTCAACTTGATATAAATAGTATGGAATCAATTTTAACCCAAGAAATAGCTCAGCAGATGTAACTTTGTAAATGAATTAATAATGAAAATTTTAAAAATGTCTCAGTATTGCGCTCTATTACACCAGTTTTTTCAGCCATCTGGAAACTATGCTCTCAATTCGCTAAGATGTTGATGTTAAACATTTCAAATATTAATAACCACCTTTACAAACTGCTTCTTATTCTTTTTTGCGCTTTTTCTAACCGGCACTAGGACCTCTGCGATGGGAAGATCGAGCTCCAAAACCTGAAAATAGAAAAACTACATTAATATACCAATTCGAAACACGAAGCATAGAGGAGTTACTCATTGTAGGCCTACTGCTATGCAAACGTTGGGCTCCAAAATATTGAGTTTGAGGATACATGAAAATAAAAACACCCATTTTTTGGAGGGTGATGCCTACATGAGCTGCAGGCTGATGCGTGGCTTGGCTAACCTAATAGGAAGGGTGATGATAAGAGATGAAATTAAAAACTACTTTTTGTGCAGCTGGGACCAAAGCTTACATGTCCTCCAAAACACAAGAAAATAATATAATCGATAATAGCTTCCAAAACCATTATACATGTAATATTATCTAATGCATTTTTCACTCGTCTGGGTGGTCTGGATTTCAGACCTATCGCTTCTGTATTGCTATTTCTAATAATTCATAATTAGCCTTCATAACTATGCAATATTTCATTTCAACAAATGTGTTAACCTTAGCCCTAGACTAAGAAACCTAACTACCATTACGTTGACCAACCTTTGTAGGTTTTCCATCTCTAATCCTACTGGAACTTTTCACAGTCAAAGGAACTTTTTTTGTCTTCTTCACCATTTTTCTGAAGCAAGATGTTCCAACTCTTCAGAATTTTCACTTCTTCTTACATTATCGGCAGTTGCAGTAAGTCATAGCAATATCTGAAAAGAATCAAATTGCAAAATTTCAATTAATGTTTTATGACACCGATTATTCATTTGATTTCAACATTAGCTCATACATTCATGTCATGTAGGTCAAATCAATACCTATAAATACTATAAATATCAATACTTAATAAATATATTATATATATATATATATATATATATATATAATATCTTATCCTTTTTCTCTCAACCCTCCTCATTTTCCATGAATTGAACGCTTTCCTAGGTAATAAATAACGGGTGTACCAGTCAAACTTGCATTTTTAAAATTGCTGTAAAAAATAAACAGATGAATTTTTCAAAATTGTGTTGTTACTATCTTAATCTACAAAGCATTCAAGAAACAACATTCAATTTGACATTCCCGATTGAGACATTCTTGTACAGGCGATTTCTGAAAATAAATAAACTTTTATAATACAGTACGAATTTACCCCGCGCAGCGCAAAGCGCCGCTTGCTTGCTTAGTACTGTATCGTTTGGAAATATAGTATCATTACTATCATTGCAACAGACTTGTGAGTATATTCTAGATTTTACATCGAATCTAGCAGTGGTAGAAGCTCAGTAGAAAGAAATGCGCAAAAGTTTTTTAATATAATAGATATAGAATATCATGGAAGATGGTGACTAGATATGAAACAAATGAGATTTTCAGAATTATTCTAATACTTTTTTGAAAAGCTCAAAACATACATTTTTGCAGATAATTGTATCATACATTTTCAAGCTTGGAATGCATACATGGATTAAAATACATAACTTAAAATTCAACCATCACTTACAAAGTTTTAGTGAATAACATTGCTCATAATATAAAAAATTGTAAAACTCGCTCAATTTTTATCGATTTGTAATGAGCTGACTTAGTCATATAATTACTGATAGTAATATTTTTATTGGTATAGATTAGGTGGTTTTTTGTGTGTCAACCATAATGAATTGTGAATTATATTATTTGATTGGAGCTGTATGAACTTATCCATTTGAATGAAGAGTCTTGGAATTGAAATACACTTGAACTTTTCGAATATATTTTAATTGTTTTTCTTATTGAAATCAGATAGACATTTCAATTTAAATTAATTATCTTATCTTTTTGTTACATCCTCACCCATTGTGTGTTTGATCGCTGATAATCTAATAAAATGAATAAGGCCGATCAGAAATCATTCAAAATAATAATATAGTCTCAATAACTAAGTTCTCGTAATAATCAACTCAATAACTTAGTTGACTCTTTATCCATTTCCTATAAACTTGACAATCAATTTTTTCTCTTACATTGCAAGTTGTGAATAAAATTCAAGTAAAGGTTTTCAGAAAAGTTGCCATTAGATAGGATTTTCGTTCAATTATGAAGTTTGAAAATAAATTTGTTATGCCTTAGAGATGTGATATTTATCTTGACATTAATTCTCTTGAAAGTATTTATATATAAATTTACCGTATTGTATTTTATAATAGGCCTACTGTATATCGTATTGATATATATTTCAATTATATTAGGCATAAAACGCATAGAACGATATAAAATTATCATGGTTCTATGTAGCAATATAATTGAATTTCTTTCTTTGATAATACCCTTCCAAGATCAATCATCAGCCTAATAGATATTGAATACAACAAAACTATACAAATTACAGAAAATTATAGTGATAAATTTATATTATATATTTCAGATTCAGATTTATTCTAAACTTGACAATTTATTTTTATTTCATCACAGAACATAACACACATAACTTATACTACAGTTTATAGATATCTTCTGAGAATTTAACACAATGGATTCCGTATGATACTAATTATTCTTTTTATTTATAATTTATCACTCATTTTCGACATCACTTATACTTTTAAGGCTCCTCATCTAGATCTCCACCACCAGGATGAGTTTGAAAGTAGCAAACTCTTACCAAGTTCTGATTGTGATAACATTTTTTCAATAGAGAACAACCAACTTTCAAACCGTTTTTAAATTTCTCAGCGAGGGCTTCCAATGTTGGGGCTATATCAAAGTCTTCTTGGCTATTTCCTCTTCTTGACTGTGGAGAATCTTGCTTTTGGTTTATTCTTTTTACATCCGAGCATCTTTTGCAAGTTCTTCGACATTTTGAGGATGAACAGTGAATCGTACTTGTGCTGGTAGCTCTACTTGATTTCATTGTAACAACCGATTTATCTTTAGCACCTTCAGTTTCTCCCTCATGCCTGTCACCATTCACGAGGTTCAACTTATCACTTGAGCTCCCACGTTCTCCCGGTTCAGGTCCTACAGCCATGTCTGTGATGGGATCCCTATGTTGTTTCTGTTCTTTCACACTATTATCCAAAGACTTCTGTCTTTTGAGCTCTTGTGTATAATTTTCATTCTGTTTGATTTGAGGAGCCGATCTACTAATGGGTTGACACTGTTCCAACTTCTTTAAAAGTAACATAACAGCTGGAGCTAACTCTTTATTGATTCTAATCACTTCTTTCTTTCTCTGAACTGGTGTTGTAGAGCTTATAGTAGGTGCATCTGTCTTATCAGCAGAAGTCTTCATTGTTCCAGTTTTCAGGCTAGAATTAGTGCTATCTGCATGACTTGGACTTAGCACTACGTCAATCATTTTAATTTTTTCATGAGATAAACACTTAACTGGTGTTTTATCATCAGAACCTTTTGACGCGTTATGATCAGTTAATTTCACCGCTGATCCTCGTTCATTGTAGCTTACTCTTTCTTCGTTGGGATTGATTGATTTACTGTCACTTTTTTTATAATTAAAATCACATCCTTGATTATCACTTATTTCTCTTTCATTTTTGGTATTCTGAGGCATAACAAATTTTGAGCTTGAAAGGCGGAAGCTCTCTCTTTGTCCATCAGCATTGACAAGTATTTCCTCTTCACCTTTATTCAATCCTTGTTGAGACTTCTTATTCCAAGCATCATTCTCTGCCTCAGTGTAATTATTTACTGATTTTTCATCCAAATTGCTGTTGCTTATTGAATCTTCCAAAATCTTATAATTTTGGGTGGAATAGTTTTTTGATTCTGAAGTGATTGATTGGCGGCTTTCACTTTCTTTTACAGGGTCTAAAAGTAGTCTTCTTCCACTCTCACTGGGTCTATTTGAAACATCTGAGTCAGCATTTATTTGCTTTCCACTTTTATCAAAACTGTGTTCAGGCTGTCTATCCATAACTCTTACATCAGGATCAACAACTAACTTTTCTTCCTCGCCTCTCATGTAAGGGCTTCTTGAAGTGGAGCTTGACCTTGAATTATTGTGATTGCTCACTCTTTCTCTACTGGGATTAATCACTTCTTCACTTTCATAAGATCGTTCAAGCTGTCTATTATAAGAATTATTTTCTGGATTAATAGATTTCTCTTTTTCGTTAAGATTCCCTTCAGGTTTTGTATCTAAAGCATCTTCACTATTATTGACCAACACTTCTTTTTCATTCATACTCTGATTGTTTAGTATTAGATCTGTTGTCCTTGAAAGGGTTTTTCGTTCTTGTTTAGAATTAAAAAAAATCTCTTCTTCACTCTTAGCAGTTTCAACAGAATGAACATGCTCAAGAGATCTATTCGAAACTCCTTTATTTGGATAAACAGATATTCCTCCCGCATCTTCATCAGATTTTGGATTTTGTTCATTCTTTTCATTTGATACATCAGCGTTGAAAGCTTGTGAAAATTTTTCATCTTCAGAATTATTTGTTTCTTGATCCGATATTTTGTGATCTGCTTTGTTTTCATCCCCAGTAGGATTGACTTGGCCTTGCTGCTCATTTAAAGCTTTTTTGTCAGGGTCTCCTGACTCTGATACGATTGTTTCTCCGTCACATTCTGTTGTAGAAAGAAATGCATCACGATCAGATCTCTTCTTTTCCAAGATCTTCATGATATGTGTTGAACTTTTATGAACATCTAGATTACTCCTCCTACTTTTTTTTATTTCTAAACTCTGCGAGTGTTCCAGTGATTCATTCTTATCATTTTCTTGTTCATTTTCATTATTTTCTATTTGGAACTTCTCCTCTTCCCTGCTGTCTTCTAGAGCACCATCTTCCTTCCTACTTTGTCTATCATTCTCTTTACCTCCTTTATCATTTTGCTTTGCTGTCTTATCTTTATTATGCCTGTCTTTGCCCATTATTATAGTTTCAAGTGACAAATTCTTTCGATTTCATAAACTCTTGTTGAACAAGGATATTTAAAATTAGAGCGAGTTTAATTATTTTTCAGGTCCACCTGACTGACAATTCGATGCACAACTTATTTGAAATGGATCTCCTCAATCTCTGCAATACAATAGTTTTTATATTAGTATTTCTTCATTGGCAGAGCTCAGTGTATCTGACAGTTGATATTTCTCTTTGAATAGAAATTTAATCGAACTCAAAAATTAATAAAATATTGAATTCCACATCAATATTATCTTGATCTTCTTCTATTTCATACTTCACAAATTCTTGTAGTAAATTTTATTCTGAGTGATTCATAGTCTTTTCTATACCGGTATCCAATTAACTGGTATGCACTTCTTAAAGAGTGAAAATAATATTTTCAAGAGAACTCAAGCGTATATGCAATTGTGTAGTCTTAATAAAATAAGGATCACTCTCGGAAATTATTCGTGATGAAGCTGTAACAAGCTGCTATAAACTAATTATCACCTTCTAGAAATATTGTCATTCGATTTGACTCTTCAGCAATTATATATTCAATATCTCTCTCACATTGTCCGTTCAAGTTATAACATTTCTGCTTTTAAAAACTCACCATTTGCAATATTATTTTAAATAAAATATAAATTATATTAATAAGTAGGCTAAATAATATTTTTCAAAACGTATGTTATAGAAAAGAAGAGATTAAGTTATCAAGCCTTTCATTCATTTTGAACCATACCCGGATATTCATACCAGTTTAATTGACTGTCTATAGAAATTGTAAGATTTTTCTAATGTCAGTGCTTGAGTAAAATGGAATTCAGTGAATTCATCCTCAATTTTTGCAATCCCTCAAACGTTTTTTCTTTAGAAATCGATCATTTGAATACACTAATATTAATATTTTCGTAAAATCTACCACATTACCGCCACCGGTTCTTCTCATCGATATTCACTTATAAAGCAAGTTCGCCTGCTATTCCAATATTCTATGCATGGAACTAAACACGAAAATTCAAGAATAAATCTAACAGTCTTCAAAAAATGTGCATGAGCGTCACACTTCTTCATAAAGTAATATTGTTGGTGTTAATTGAAAGCATTTTAAAACAATATTATGAATTCGTTATGTCTTTATAGCTACCGTGATCTCAAATTTCCGTATGCCTACTATACTATCAACCAGGTTAACTCACGTAGCCTAAATGTATTTTCATCTGGAATTATTGGAATCAAGTTATTGAAATACGGCAACTTACCATGAAAGGTTGTTGGATCTTCTTGACGTTGTGATCACGAGAATTTCGAAGATTTTCCATAAAGTTAGTGATTTATAATTTGTGATGTAGCAATGTAGGTGTATCCATGATGTGTGTATGAGTGAATGATAAAAGACAACGAAATTTTACTTATGTAGAGAGCAGTTTTCCAGCTGATAGTGTAACTTCAGCTGTTTTTGTAAGCTCCATTTTCCTCTTGTATTTTTATAAACAAGTTTAATTTTTCAAAAAATATTAAATTAATGAATTATTGTTTATTACAATTCCTAATCAACTAAATTCGATAAACAATCCAAAAAGGATACTACAAGTCACTTAACTCAGATTATCCGTATAACGGTATAATCTATGGAAGGCAATCTTTCTTACTTTAGCCTCCTTAATAATAGGAAAGTCAGAGATAAAGAGGGCTGTTTTTGAATCCTCCACGCAGTATGATCGTCATTGTGGTCCGCCAAAACATTGGTGAATTGCAACGGTGATTGGTGAATTGCAACGGTGATTGGTGAATTGCAACGGTGAATTGATTTGTCAATATTCTTCAAAACTTCATACTTCACACCCATATTCATAAAAGTACATAGATTTGAATTTTTGTCTAAGGCCGGCATTACACTATATGTGTGGCCAAGCAACATCGCTGGCTGGGTCTCCGGTGACGTGGCTGGTGACAGGGAACTATTTTCTTATTTTTATATAGAGTGTCCCACCAAGGTCTCTACAGCCGTTAACCACATATTCTACACATGACATTTCCAACAAGAAATGTCTAGTAAAGTCTTTTCCTATCGACCTTCGTTTTCGAGACATATTGATTTTTCGATATTTTGATAATATGCCTTCTTGCTGTCATTAAATACTCAATAACTCGAGAACCACTCATTAAATTTCAATTTGGAGGACATTTTTAAAAAAAAGCATAAAATTATAAATTGATTTAATGTGCTATTCATGAAAAACTGATCATTGAGCGTTCTTTGTTAGCGGTCAAAGTTCAAAAAGAGTGATTTTTCGAATAAGTTCCAAAATTTCGCCGGCTGCGTAGCCTGGTGATGTGACCTGGCGACCTAGTCTAATAGCGGCCAATACCATGAAGGAAAGAGAAATCGCGCCCGATCATTTTCTGCGCATGCCTCAATGGCAACGGACCAATCACGACGAACCATGACGCTCTGTACATTACGTTGTTAAGCTCCGTGTCCCTGAAGGCTAAAGCGGGGAGACGAAGATTGCACTCTTGGTCTTATGCACTGTAAAAACTGGTTTTCAATGACGTATCGCATTCCTTCCAGGGACACGTAGCTCAGCATCGTATTGTAATTGGTCCGTCGTTATTGACGCATGCGCTGAAAAATTGTTATTTCAATTTAAGTGACATGCTGTTTCATTTCTTGAATAGGATATGGCGACTCAACTACCTGCTTTCTCATCGTCCTTCCAACAAGAGTGATTCAATTTTCAACTTGATTAGCAATTTCAATTTTGATGGATGATTTGTTTTTCTGATTAAGCCGATTAAGAACTGATAATTTCATAGATTTGTTCATTGCACTCAAACATTGACTACAACCACGTATGAAATAATAATAATAGAATTATTTAATCATATAGAACAATAAGAGCTTATACAATAATAACAAGCAACAATGATAATTATTATACTGCGTATAAAATAATCATCATCAGGCCCAATGTTAATGAATAATCATGAGGCCGAATGTATTAATCATGTTAAGTTAGTTAATGACTCAATCACTGCAGTTGATTTTTATTTGTTGACATCAAGTACGCACGTATAACATTGTCGAAAGGAAGACCTTGTTGATGCATGGCAAAGTAGAGGCGCGCACGCGCATGCCCTGTCACCAGATTACTGGCCGCTGGCCATGTCAGAGTTGCAAGTTGCCAGGTGTAGACGCACTTGCCAGCTGTGGTGGGTCAGTTTCAGTGTTCTGTTCAGTCGTTCAGTGCGCGTTTAACTCGCTGTCAGGAAGGTTGTAGTGTTAGGAAGGTTGTAGTTGTCCTTGATAAAACGTGTTAATCTGTTGCCTTTTCGGATTTGTGAGCGCCGTTTATCACCACCTGTCACAGCAGCGGAATCGATGGTCACTTCAAGTCAGTAGCCTGATCTGATAATATTGTTACCTTGATTGTAGAACTTCATTCATTGCAATATCATTTGTGTTATTTTCTATACTGTAATAGAATTATTCAATTTGTGAATTGTGTTGGTTTTAATAGTGAATGGAAAACTTACTGATTCAATTCTTGGTTTGTTGTTATCAAAATCCAAGTAGCGAGATCAAGTCAGTATCACCTTGATTGTTGAACTTCGTTCAACCTTATTCACTTTGTGTACTATGTGTTGGTTATAATAGTGTAAGGAAAGTAATTCGCTCAAAGAAACCTATTTTTTGATTTGTTGTTATTAAACTTCAAGTCAGTGGCCGACTCTATCACCTCGATTATTGAACTTCGTTCATTACAATTTAATCTTTTCAATTTGTGTACTATTTATTAATTCGCTAATTTGATTCTTTGGTTTGTTTTTACTGAAAAGCAAGTGAGTAGCTTGATCTAACACTTTGGTTGTTCTTCATTTATTACAATATTTAATCTTATCCAATGTGAGTAGTGTGGCGCACAGGGTGGCGCAGAGTAACGGGAAATTTGAAATAACACAAACGAGAGTAAGAAAAATGAACTTTAAAAGTTTAAGGGAAGAAAACATAAAAAATACTTGCTATTAACTGTTCTAATGAATAGATTTAAATTCTTGTAGACAATATCCTTTAGCTTTAGATGATGACTATCTGAACGTATCAATTCCTGGATGCGAATGGCGAGATTTCGGATGTGCAGTTGTCACAAATGTTAGTTGCTATCATAATATTTCTGTTCAAGTACACATATATTACAAGTGAGTACTACAAATACAATTATTTATTACATAAATATTCCAAATATCGATCTATTTATTCGAACTGTGTATGTTGATGATTAGTGTTACTTATTTATTCCTAGAATTCAGCCCGGCTTCTTTGCTGTGTCACTCACTGTTTGATAAAAAAATGATGCTGTTAAAAAATAATCAGCAAAGTAGCAAGGAGCAAATTATGAGCTCCTTTTCAGCAAATTTTCTATTGATATTTTTTCGAATATCTGTTTTTGTCTATAGTAGCTTATTACTAGCCACACGTTGCTTCTATCCGTGTGAGATAGGTTTGAATAAAACAATACGTAGCTACAAGGAAAATCATGCATTTCATGACAGTGACTCAGAGAGAAATTACTTGGTATTGCAGTTACGAAATAAATTACAACCGGTTGTTAAATAATTATATTTCATTTTCATACTTCGAACCTCGAACCGACTCCTTTCCTTTAGGCTCTACTCACACTTGGGTACTGAAATCGCGTCGCTCAGCGACTGGAATTACAAAACATGTGTTTTTAAATAATGACTCTCAGATGATCCTGCAAACGTATTGTCTGAACGTCATCATTTGAAAACACATGTTTTGTTATTCCAGTCGCCGAGCGACGCGATTTGAGTATCCAAGTGTGAGTAGAGCCTAAATCTACCTAAGAGTGAAGAATCGTGATTCAAAAAAGAAAAATATCTTGAGCTTCTAAGAGAATCAGTCAACAAAATTCGTTTATTGGCTCCATGAAATAAAAATCAGTCAATGAATGGATTATTACATCATCCTAAGCCTAAAACATGTAATTAGATCATTGTAATCTACCTTTACTATTCCACTAAAAGCCTCATTTGAATATGTAATGTGAACTCAATCATCATTTGCCCTGGTTGTTTTCCGTTTTAATCTTTTCCCACTTTCTCTCTCTCTCTCTCTCTCTCTCTCGCAAGGTCAAGTGTTGATGAAAAGGATTTCTTTGTATCTCCTTTTCCAAGAATGGACATTCATATGTCCAAACTTCGCCTTTTCATCTAGATAACTCACAATTATCAAATCATCAGTATAGTTTTGCTTTATATCTACTCATGGCTTAATTTATGAGCTAATGTAAATTTAACGAATAATCAATATTGTTTATTTGTTATTATAATCTAGAATTTAAGCCGTCATATTTGTTATGTCCATGAATAAAGTAATAAATCTAAATCTAAATCTCTCTTCCAAGGTGAATGTATCTTCTTTGGATATCCTCTCCCAAGAATGGACTTTAAAAGGTCACTTTTAGACTTATAAAGGACTTTATAAAGATTCATCATAAAATTATATCATCGTTATAATTTTGCGTCACATCTTTACATTGTATAATTTACTAGTTCATGTACAATTGTAGGATAACTTAATTAGTTATATACTTTTCAATAACAATATTTACAATGTAGCCGATGTAATCTAAATGAGTAAAGTCTGAATTAATCTAATCTAATCTCCAGGGTTATGTGGCAGAGAGGACCCTAATTTCGCCCTTAATAAATAAAGGTATTCAATCAATCAATCTGTATAATTCTCTCGGAGAAAAGTACTTATAATTTGCCGTGTTACAAAACACGGTAATCATAATGGATGTATGAAATTCTTTGAAGTTCGGTAGCCTATTGATGATTCTTCAGGTAGCCTATGAAAATGCATGATCGCTATGATTGCGTGCATGTTGATTCACTATAATCCAGAGAAGAGATGATTTTTTCTGATATCGTGCTTTCAGCCATCAGCTATCCGTTGTTCTACTTCAATAGAAATCCCTCTAGTACCATTCTTCATTTAGCGTTTCCTTTTTGTATCCAAAATTGCATTTATTTTTATGTGTATGAGATAAAATTGATTCAATTCAATCCATAAAACAAGCACAAATCATCATAGTATGATAATGATCACATAATCAGAAAGAAATCGTTCCTGAAAAGCATTTGGAAATTACTCGTCTATTAGATTTTATTTACAGATTAACTAACTTATTTATTTATTTAGTGTATGGCTTTTAACAGCGGGGCGACCCGAGTAGGGTTGTTCCACTTCACCAACATATAACTAATCTTGCTGATTCAATTTTTTTAGACGAATGAATATTTTAAAACTACTATGATAATTTTTTCATGATCATTGCAGACAGGCTATAGTATTGTGGTATGACTTGTGATGTTACGACCGATGAAGCTGTTATGACCATGACTACCTCCAAGGGAAAGTTTAGCTTAGCCTATAGGGTTAGGGAAACCATAAAGGTTATCAAATGGTTCATTAAAATTTACATACCACGCAATCTTGTCTGCAATTGTCTAGATAACGATTGCAAAGCTGAAAGCTCAATCTGACAAATTTAAATAGCATCTACTCGAACTGTTCCTCTAAATCACTCATCTGCTTCTGTTTTATTGCTACTGTGTATAAGGCATTGAAGAACCGTCGCAGTCACTGTAGCCCGTAAATTACTTGAGGTATCAACAATTATTTGATTTATCGCTAATTTTGTACTTGATTTAGCTAAAACTCAATAGTAATCAAGAGAATGATGTGGTTTTATGTTCGCTCATTCCCCATTCACAAATCACGAACACTTTCTTGAAATGCCATAAACTGTTCTCCCCCAGTTGTATCGATCTATATATCACCATCACTGTTTCCTTCTAGCTTCACTTTCTCTTTCATCTTCTATTTATGTGCTCATTTTCTCTCTAGAACTAACATTTAATTACTCAGTGGTTTTGATGATGACATTCTACATTTGAATATATAACTTAATTTTAGCGTTAAACTGATTTTCCACCTTCCTTGAACCAATCCAAACTGAAATGTTGGCAATATCTTTCTGAATCATTCTAAACTGTAATATGATATGATTTTGTCCCATTGATTGAGAAACTTGAGCAATTTTAGAGTGCTCAGTGCCCGGAATAAGATGCGGATTAGATACTTATCTATGAGAATAGTGGAGATACTTTCCCTAATAAGCGTGTAATATTATGTTATAAAGCCCCATTGACCAATGGAAAATATAAACTTCATGAAGAAATTCGAGGGGGATAGAATAATAATATTTCCATAAACTAAATAATTTCAAAAATCTCATCACATTTTCATACATTAACTAGTTTTGTTTCTATACAAGCTGATAATAAAGTGGTGTGAAGCAAGACGCTGTGAATGAAAAAAGAAGAAATATGAAAAAGAAATTGAGATTCTAGTCATTGACTTAGTGAAATGCATTATTTTTCTTATAATTCTATTTCCATCAAAGAAAGAATCATAGATATTGAACTGTATACTATCGTTGTATTACGCAAAGATATTTCCATCAAGGATGCTGCTTTGAGGTAGTCTTCGCTATCATAATGTTTAATACTGTACAATGATTCTATGCTAACAATGCCTCAATAATATGATTCATTCATTCTTTTATAATAATTGTTATACTTATTATTTTATCTTTTCAAACTATACATTTATTATTCTACTTTAATCATTTTATTTACACCGTCATAATTATTGTACTCATTATATTAATGAGTTAATTATTCAATTAAAAAAATATCCAAATTCTTTCCCACACGTCGTTGAAGTGTTGTCGGTTTTTTGAAGAACTCAGAAGTCGAAACATCATGTCAATAATGAACACCTGAAAATGATGGGTGTTGTGGAGCGCAGTAGAAGAGGGTCAGTGTTTAGAGGGGTTTTGAAACATCAAACCGGTTCAGTCAATGTATAATTATTTTGCTGGTCTGTTGCAAAAATACCGGGATTCCCCCCAACGATTCGCAGAGAATCAATATCTTCTACTGTTATCCTAGATGCGAGTCAGTTTAAATCATCACGATTCATGCACTGATTCCGACATCTATCGTCGTCTATGACATAAATAATAATGTTTCTGATCTGAAGTTATCTGATTGATAGTAAGTTGAACTGTATCGAGATTGTATGAATCGATGGGAAATTGACTATTATTTTACGTAGCCTATAGGCTATAACAAACCTACCTTCATGTTTGTTTGAATTAACCTATCTATTTTCTCATATTACAGATGGAACTTGGTCGAAGAATTGTTTTATACTATTTGTACTTGCTGAACAATAAAACAAATTCTGAAAAGAATTATGATGTGATATCTAGACGTAATGTAAACTTGAGCGCTGAAAGTTTCAATTCTTATTATATTGACAGTATAGCTGACGTTTTGGCTGCAATACCAGATAGTACACATTATGTCTCACATTATTTAAGTAATAGTGGCTGTCTTGATATTTTACTCTTTTATATGTAAAGCTAGTAGTTACATGTGAAGTTCTATGTCATATTTTCAATAGTTGTATTGAATCTGGTATCTTTCCTGACTAACTTAAGATTTCTAAAGTTGTACCAATTTTTAAAAATGACCTTAACGTGGAAACTATAGGCCTATTTCAATAGTTCCAATATTTTCAAAGGTTTTCAGTATCTGATTACATGTTCCTTGAAAATAACAATCTGTTGTCATGCAGACAGTTTGGGTATAGGAAGAATCACACCACTTGCCAGGCGGTTATGTCTTTCATTCAGGATGTATTGGATGGTATGGATTTTGATCTTTCAAGAGCATTTGACACTGTATCACACGACATTTAATCTCAAAACTAGAAAATATAGGATTCACAGGTAATAAGATCTTACTTAGCATAGATTTCAGGCTGTTTCTTTTGAAGGAGATACATCTAGTTTGAGGAATGTGCCTAACGGAGTGCCTCAAGGTTCAATTTTAGGGCCTTTGCTCTTTATAATTTACATGAATGACTTGGCAGCCAATACTGAGGATGAATGTACTACATGTTATATGTATGCAGATGATGTATGTTTGAATATTAAGACTAATCGCAACCATTGTGAAACTATTTTAAAAGAACTCAATTTAGACAAGACACAAAACTTATCTGTTTCATACAGTAACCTAATTACAGTTCAATCAGTAAAATTTTTGGGTATATTTATCCAGAGTAATTTGAAATGGAATCGTCATGTAGAGACACTATTCCTAAAGTTACCAAAGGTATTTTCATGTTAAGAAAGTTGAAGGAAATAGTATCTTTGAAAATATTGTTGAATGTTTATTATAGTTATATTCATTCTCATCTTCTGTATGGCGCTATATTGTGGGCGAATGGCATCTATTCTCAATCCCTATTCTATTAGAACTATTTGTGATGTGCCTCCTTTAACTCACTGCAAGCCATTGTTCATTAGATCAGGGGTCATGAGCTTGCGACAACATTCATTCTTATGACACACGGAATAAATCGAATCTAAGGAATGAATAATGCTCTTATTAATTCAGCCATATGAGTTTTAAGGCCTTTTCAATCAAATTTTACAACCATTTACCACCAAATATTCGATGTTTGACAGTCAGGGAATTTAAACAAATAATTAAGAGTTTTTGATAAAAATTGATATGATGTATTATTTATATGTCTAATATAATATTGTAATTTGACGTGGCCTATACAAATTGTAAAGTGTTTGTCTGTGGCAATAAATTGATTTGACTTTGACTTTGAAATAAACCTAAACTGGAGTTATCTCATTTTCCAAGACGTGCGGCTGTGCGGGGCCCCTGAAAAACGCGAGGCCCCAGGCGCCGCCTTTTTCGCCTACATATAGGGCCGCCTCTGCTTGGAACCTTGGAAGTACTTTTCCAAGGGCAGTTTAAGTGCAATCTATCCTATAATTGATTGAGTTGACCTAAGTATGATATCAAAATCACATGAATTCGAGATTCAATATGTAATCGAAATGTATTGAATAGTATTTTCCTTCATTAGGTGACGAGGAGTAAATTTATATTTTATATCGTAGCCCGTATTCTACGTGCAAAGTGGCAGCTAGCTTTCCAGCCTTGTCGTCTGTGATAGACGTTTGTGGCCAGTGATTCGGAAAATTGAACTTAGCGGAAGTGATCCGAGCTCTGAGCTCTGAACATTTATTACCTGCACTTGCATCTTCCTGAAGAGGAATATTGTAGTGCACACCAGGCATCTGAAATCTCGACTTTTATTGAATAAAAATCATTATGGAAACTTGATGAAAATATCATGAACAGGAAAGAATAATAGCTTCTCAGTACAACTACTAAGCTATAGCTAACCACATTACTCCGAACCAATAAAACTAGCTGCTCAATATAGCTAAAGGTAACCAATGATCTGTGTGCGATGTGTCATTACGATTAGTTGAATTTTGTTTGGCTACAGAGCAAAACAAGTACAGTAGAGTCTCTATAATCCGGCCGTTCAATACACCGGCATGTCCAGTAATCCGGCACTGTGTTTCCGCCGATGGTTACACATGTAATTCTGAGATGAGTCAGAATATTTACTTGTCTAGACTCTATAGAATGCGTGAGTGTCCACAACTTACAGTAGCAGTGTTGCCAGATGTGGGGATATTTTTCATTTTTCGTTAGTGGGGAACAAACAGCTTTATCATAGTTTTTGTAAGCAATAAAAATTTTGTTTATTGTAAAACTACAGATTTTCTGATGCATTTCCACTAATCCGGTTCCACTAATCCCATATAGGGCCGGAGTAACGGGATCGTACTGTATTGTTCTCTGATTGGTTGGAGTATTAGTCGAAATCTGATAGTTTTTTATTCATTCATTCATTTATAATTGGCAAGATACGTTACAATGTGGGAAAAATCAACAGACATTCGTCGAAAACTGTTTCTTTCCCAAATTTTGATAAATAGTCCAGAGGTTATGTTGTTGATTCATCTTACTGATTGTGAGTCCAAAAAACCATTAGCTAACAGTAATTTTGAATTTCCAAGATAACCAAATGACAAATCCAAATTAATTAAACAAGAATAATATTAAAACTTGCTAAAATATCACATTTTCACTCGAATTTCGCGACAGAAAGATTGAAAGACAGATTGATTGAGACATTTTTAAAAAATGTTGTCTCAGTTCTCAGAGTACTGGAGTAACTGATTGACTGAAAGGTTTTGAAGGGTATGATGCCTATTTGTAAATGAGTGATGAGACTGGTAAGGAGAATCTCATATATTTTTGATCTTGTTTTGAAGATCATTCTTTGTTTTTACTGATTAAATTGAACTGAAAATACATGCGTAGAACTATTAAAACTTTTGGTATAGTAGGTGACGATCGTTTCGCATTCCATTAATCTCAATGTAATATCAGACTGTCTGAGCGAACAGCATTTTCTTGTTAACTGCCGTTGATTTCAAACCACAAATAAAAATGAAAGCAGATGCAGTGGAAATTGGTTATAACTTTATTCTAGGGACCAAAGAATTGTTGGCGCTATATCTGAGTGTAAGTGATGCTGTAAAATGGCTTTATAACAATCAATGCTTGCACTTTTTAAATCGGGCCGGTCTTGGGGAAAGAATGACGTTATGGCCGAGGCTGTGATAACCGATTCAAGCTGCATTGTAATTGGTTCCGCTATCAAGGGGACCGAGTTCTCGTCACTATTGAAATTGAATAGATGTAACTTCCGTATTGGAATACATTGTATTCATCTTTTTTAGGTTTATCTGACTTATCAGTTAGTTTATCTTGTTTATCTGACCGAAGAGATTCGGCGTAAACCTGTAGAACCCAAAAATTCATTTTGAATTTTTAAAAGCTAATTTGGAATGTAATTTGGGAACTATAGTTTCATAATTAACTAGAATTGTAAGCAATTACTGTCAGTGGTTGATTGTGAAAGAATGTCTACATAGCCTACTGTACATTAGTTGAAAGTAGAATCGGAAGAAAATAATTAACTACAAATTTCAATGAGTTCAACTGTGTGAATTTAAAATGCAGTTGTAAATGATATTTTCTACTTCAATATTGATGATGCAGCACAGTTCTGCAGTTGATGAGAAAAGTTTTATTTAGCTTACAATAGAAACAAAAAAGCACCAAACTGCATTCTGTATTGCAGTAACTAGTGAGAATGCAATATTTTAACCTCAGCATATCCATGTAATGCGGAATGATTTTGAATTAAAATTTTAATCGCCGTAGAAGTGCAGTTTGTCATTGTTTATCAAGTCTCGCTGCGCGTAGCTTATCCCAACAAAAGCTCTATTTTGTATCCTGTCATTCGGCCTCAATTCTTCTAAAGCCCTCCATGCTATGTTATAGCACATCAACGAGCCCAGCAATAACGATCGAAAGTTTTAAAAAGATTCAAACACATTGTATCCCGTCGTAAGCCACGTTCGCTGAAGATTAATATCCGTTATGAACCAAGTCGAAAGACAGTGATCTTCTATCCCATGTACAGTACTTTAAAAAACTTCCTCATAGGCCTATCACTTCTTGTAGCCTCTTTTCGGAAGTCTTGGCGAAATTATTATTTTTTCAAAGTTAAACTAAACGTTAAAAGTGGCTATCTGCTTGGAATTTTGAAAGTAAGGCACCATCATAATCCATACGGTACCATTATTAACATTCATAATTATTTCAATTTTTTAGGTTTGTTTAATAAAATACATTTGAAATGAATGTATTCGTGTTATTCCGTGAACTAAAAATCCAATATTGATTCTAAATTGTAACCATAACCCAGAAATCAGGATTTTAAAAGAACTTTTTGATAAATCCGTGTGTATGATGACTTATTCATGAAGTTTAGGTAAATTTCAGACCATTTGATGAAGAATTGAATTCTCTACAAAACTCTTGCAAATACTGGTCGATTTACATAATAATTTACGTTATCACATGAAAAATCACTTCTTCAGCTTATTTTGTCTATTATCTCAATTACCTATATAGCTACGAGTTTCCAAACTAGTTTCATTGGATTTCTGAACAAAATTCAGGTATATTACAAAAACATATTAGACAATTCCCTTACCCAAATAAGCAACCAACAATTCATAAAATCGTCAAACTTTGTGACGGATCTACTTTATTTCGCGACCTCTATCTCGGTAACGAAAACATTTTCGGTAACATTTTGTGATAATTTTTTCCCCTTTTTTGATGAGAGAAACAAAACTTGAAAGTTTTCCCAAAGATTTCTGGGCACTATCAATTTACAAAAATTCCAATTATGAAATCTTTATTTCAGAACATATCGAATAGAAAAATTTACTGAATTATTGTACACTTATGTATTTGATTTTGTATTTTGTATTTGGTCTAACTCCATAACTTGCCATGAAATTGTGTTTTTAAAATTTCTCGATATTCTTTCATATTTCTCATAAGAATTCTTGTTCTATTTCCAGGTTATTGCGTGAATGAGGTTAAGAGTGACGGAAATGGAAAAGGTGAGTTGAGAACTTGAACTTAACCTTTTAACTTCTAAATTTCCTTTACCTTTTTGAATTTTCACGCTATGTGTTTCAAAGTATTGTGACAGTTAACCTCATGACCTTAATATTATTTAGTAAGAATAATCTTTGTCAAAAAATCTAAGTTCTTAAGTCCATAATTTTCCAAGTGATTTCATAATGTTCAATAATTGCATTTCAATTAAAATTAATGAATTTATTGCTACAGATACCACTTTGAAAATTTCATTTATTCAATTTTCTTCACTTTTTCATAAATTAATATAAAATCTAATAATGAAAGTCATCGGGTCACTTTTGAAAGGGACTGCTCTTCACACTGAGAAACAGGACACGATGACAAGTAGAAGCATTAACTTGATCTTGAAAACAACTGTTCATCCTGGAAAATACAATTATGAGAGCTACTCTTCTGAAACCCTTCCTTTGTGCTAGAAAATTTCATTTAATCTTCCGTTCCACTGCTCATAATTTTCAGCTATCCTCCTCCACTCTCTTCTCTTTCTTATTCTTCTTTTCCATTTTCCCCTTACATAATCTCTCCTCATCCATACTTCTCTTGTGCGTTGAGAGAGAATTATTTTGTTTTATTTTGGTGGAGGATTTGAGAAGCTTCTCGCAGGGAAGTGGGATTTGACGCTCTATTCGATTCATGCTATATTAAGTTGGAAGTTTATATGTATATATTGGAGGCTAAGACCAGCTACAAACTTACATCAAATCACAGAATAAGATTGGATCTGATCATCTGATAAGAGCGATCTCGACTGACCTTAATATAATCTCCAGACTTATTGGAAGTCCATCGTGCTCGAGGCATCTTGGAAAGTAATAATTTATCACATGTATCCATGAGATTGAATCTACGTCGTCTATGGAGCAAGTAGGCCTAGCAAAAAACTTTGACATAGAAAATGAAGCAATGAATAGACTTTGAACCAGTGACATCCCTATCTATCAAATTCGTGGTTAAGTGGTAGAGTGGACATCATTGTCCAAACTTCCAACGTCAGTAAAATAAAGAAGTCATTCTATTCTATTCTATTCAAATTAAATCGAGAGTATCTTCATGAAAATAAAAAGAGAGTGAGAGAGAGAGATTGAGTGAGTTGGAGAGCAAAAATTTAACTTTCAATGCTGTAGTAGACATTAGCTGAGTGTTAACTTCAATTCTCACATTCTGCTGTGAAAAATTGTATTGTTTCTTGAATATCTATAAATTGTTGTAAGGTGTAAATTGAAAATTCCATGTTTTTGACGATTGCGAAGTTCATAAATGAACTTGCACGTATTGAATCCATGCAATGGATAAAGAATATAACTGAGTATTCAAGTCAATACTTATTCAATGATAGAACACAGTTCGGCAGTTTCTTTCCATTCGCTTGGCTCTAATTTGAATATGAAATTAATTCACTCTTCATTTATTTTTGAGTATAAGTCTGCGAGAATCTGTGCCCCACTCGGAAGTCAGCCCAAGACACTTTTTCTGTCTCCGAGACTTGTTTCGCGAGGGCTAATAGGGGCCTTAGTAGCTTCGTATTAGGAATTAATTCACTTTGATACATCATAAATCATGGTTAGATAATGTTCATTGTAAACATTGGTTACATGCACAGCACGTTGTCTACCTATTAGTAACGCTACAAGTGAACAAAACATTATTAGCACAGCAAAAGTTATCGGACAAACTTACATTGAACGTGTGACGCTGAATTTTGATGCTTATGAACTCCCAAGTTAAACTATAACTCAAGTACTAACGTGAACATAATGCCTAAGTAAGCTAATATATGGAACTTTGGTCACCCAGCCTCACAGAGATACGAACTCAATGTTGAAAGTTATTCAATAGGTACACTTTGATCATGTTCTTCCTTATTACCATTTCTTGCAAAACCCTTCTACTCTGTATTGTGTTTGTT
This sequence comes from Laodelphax striatellus, assembly GCA_017141395.1. Taxonomy (NCBI): domain Eukaryota; kingdom Metazoa; phylum Arthropoda; class Insecta; order Hemiptera; family Delphacidae; genus Laodelphax; species Laodelphax striatellus. The sequence continues at coordinate 23,732,203 of CM029530.1, forward strand.
ATATACTTCTTAGTCTTTATAAATTGCTTTATCTCTTACAATAATTGTACTATATTCATTCATTCTTTTTAATCCGGATTTGAGCGTTAGGTGTATCTGTACTATAGTGCTTTTCATCCTTAATTGAAGATATCTGAGTACAGAAACAGTACCCCACAACTTTCCGAGGTAGCCAATCACACGCCTGCATCGTTGCCAATACGCACAGTTCTATGATAGTGATAAACAGATGTTTAATTTTTGATCATCTGCTCTACTTGTAAATCATCCAAGTTAACACACTTTTGCCTGGTTGTTCGTACGTCTATTAAATTTAACCGGGCGATGAATCGGGGACGCAACTTAATGGGATCGACGACAAACTAACTTCAAATGAAGAATTGAGACAAAATAGTGTTGGAAAGCCTTGAATTGCATTGATTTTATTTGCAAAACTACATTACTCATCATTTTTATTAGATGTTATTACAAAATAATATACTGTAGACAAAATTTATGAATTGCACTCCGAAAATCAATTCCCTGGACTCCGCAAATTCTGAAGTATATCAGCAGCATTAAAAAAAGGAAGAAAACTACATCATTGAGGTGTTTCTGACCCTGCAGGATAACATTCATTCAACTGAAATTTATGTATTTGTTTGTCAGATCGAATTGAGGAAAGTTCTATGTCGCCGAGAATCTAGTTCGAAAACATTTTTTTGAAAAATCGTCGTGAATTTCCTTTCTTCTCTATTCTGTTCGGACTGTGATTTATAGCAGAAGTTCGATCGGTCGACATCGTAGTTTCGAATTTAGCCGGTAGAGAGCAGATGACTTCTACTTGTGGTGCAATATCTTCTTGGATACTCACTAGGTATCGCTAGTTGCCACTTGCCAGCAGCAGTTTCGTTCAAAGTGGATAACGCAGGGTTTGGTGAGTGAATTTTCTGATTGAAAAGTAAACAAAACAATTTGGTTCTGTTACTTCCAATATGAAGGATGTCAGTGTTATGGTATGATTCAATTTTTATAACCAGGCACCATACAAATTTTTATCTTGTTCAAGAATCGTTACTGATAAAATCAATACATTTCTAGGTTATGTAGGACATGCGACTCCAGTCTTTTCTACAGGAGCCAGATATAGAACAACACTCGGCTCGAATTTTGAAAAGACAGCATTCATACAATCCTGTATGTTGACTGTTACGTGACTATGAATAAACCTCAATATTTTATTGTGTCTCTATTTTAAGAACTGTAAAAAAATAAGAATTAAGAATTGACTTCGGATTGTGCTGGTTATTTCTCAAGAATTTTATTATTCTATTTCCTGAAATGATTGAATCACATTAACTTTACTTATAGCTTATGTGCATTGATATTCACGTTGATAAGTGAATATTGATAAGCTCAGTTGTCTGTGCCACTTATATTTCCACTCAAGTATTTTTCAGATATCTTTCCACTGTGTCACATCATAATATTTGCTACTCCCTATGAAAACTTAAGTTAGCCCACGTTCTTTCAAAATTATATCCCTACTTATAGTGGCAGATCTAAATATGAATTTTGGGGGTGAGAGGGCCTCTACTGATGATTTAAGGGGGGTATGGTTGAGGGTTTTTGAACAAAATTGCGCAATTGCGAACAAAATTAAATCTATTTCCAGGATTTTCTATGTTTAATTATTATTTATTCATTTTTTTAAAATATAAATTAAGATGTGGGAAGGATCAACAGTGATTTGAAAAAACGTTTTGTTGTGAGCCCTGGAATGTTAAATCAAAATTTTTGACCTCGGCAAGCTTCTAGAAAATCGCAAAATCCATTAAAAATTGCGGAATTCTGCATGTTTTATGTTTGGCCAATTTTGACATTGGAGCATCACTTTTTTATATAAAAAAACAGCCTATGAGTTAATAATTCAAAAACTATGTTGAAAACAAAGAAGAGTGTTTGGGCCAACTTTAAACATTCATGAGCTCGATTTGCATCGACAAACGTTTGTCTCGATAGGTTAGTGGATTAGCAGCAGAGATAAGTACACAGTATCGAGGCTCTAACGTTTGTCGATGCTACGGTGGCCAACCGTTCTAGTCTAGGACTTGGCTAAATCCCGAGCTCATGAACCGGCCCTAAGAATTTGGATATAAATATTTTTATTTGAAACAATGTGGAAAACATGCTTCTCATATGAACAGAATTTGTAATGCCAGTGCCAGTTGCAATAGTTAGAATATCATAGACCTACCACTCACGGTTATTGTATATCAATGTGATATTTTCAATGATTTAGTTTTGCCAGTCTATTTGTGCAGCATGTCGCATGTCAAGCTTCTAGCTCACAGTTAGCTATAGCAAATATTCCATCGTTCTCAAAATATTTAGGACTGGACTACCATGTATGATATACGTGGATTGTGAGATAGGATAGTTCTGCTCAAATGAATCCGAACAATGTCACTTGTATTTTGACGAGCCTGGAATGCTGGAACGTCAGCAAAAAAGATCGTTATCGTTTTCGTACACGCTGCAGTCCAGACAGATTTCAATGTTTTTCGCTTTGGATCGCATGAAATTGTGTGAGCTGACATTCCACAGCAAACGTCATCGTTTGTCATTCAATTTTTGTCGTTCAATTTTAATTTTTACCGATCACTTTTTTATTTTTATCGATTCAGCTTATCAAGTGCTGCGGAGTGTCACCACCCTCTACAGAGTGTTCAGTATTAATTTGTTGAATATTAATTAACTTGATTTTATTTCATTACCTCAGTCGAATCTTAAATACAACCTGGCGGGTGGAAGGGGAGCAGTAAACTTCTGCTATTTATGTGATTTGGCATAGTAAATCTAGATTTGCAGCACACTATACTAATAAGTCCATGCTTTTTGAGGGATTAAAATCGTACTTCCTCAGTTTTTTTTTAAATATTTACTCAACCAATCCTTTTAGCAGAAGTGTATGATCAACAATAATATAACCAAAAATCATAGTACAGAATTAAAAAAACATATTCTAGTAGTTGTGATCACTACTAAGCGAGATGCAGCGGTGGAAAATTGCAGCGGTTGAAGAGAGTTTGTTTTTGAAGGATTATCCTCAATTATTTTTGAAAATAGGTTGATGATATTTGATTAGAAAATTGATAAAGTGCGATAAACTCTTGGTTTTTAATCCCCAAGAAGAGTATGCACAGGGTTGGAAGTGCTGAAAATAAGATTTTCTTATGCGAGTAGCAGCTAAAACCTTGTGGAATATTTTTTGGAAAAAATTTTCCGTCTCTTTTGTGTAAGATTTCAAAATCAAATTTATTTCCATACATCTTTACTTGGTTATATCGCTATTGGGTCTTGAGATTAATAAGTTATTAATAAGAGTTTTACGAAGATTCTATTAATTTATTTAATCATTCTATTATTAAACATTTTTTCAATCTGCCAATTATTATTAGAGATTGACGACCAGAGCCACTCGATAATAGATCATTATTGACCTATTATCAGATTCAATCCCGTAGAATTTCCCGTTCATTTCTCATGATGTACGAGTACGAACAGACTGAACCCAAAGTTCCATAGTATTAAAGCTTTGTCGACTTTAGAAGTTGGTGGTGAATTGGGAAGTAGTGTCTCAACCATCCAACTTTCGCTTTAATTCATTCCATATTCAATCTTTGTACTCGGAATCCCATACCAACTCAAACACACCCTTCTACTCATGCAGTAGTGGTGGTTTGCTGAAGGAGGGAGGAGGGATGTTACTGAGCTTTATCCCGCGTCGTCTCTTCCTGCCTCTACTCCCTACTCCACTTGAAATTTTCCTGAACAACGATTAACATTTCCGAATTATTCTCCAGCTGCAATTTCAACCTATTACTGTTCAAGTGATGAAACTTGGTAGAAAATTGGCAAACTTGTTGCCAAGAAATTTTATTCGCCTAATTAGTTTGGCAGTTTAGAGTTTACACATTCGTGGTAAAGACAAGTTTACACACCGGGTTGTAAAGACAAGATTCAATGTATCTTTAACAAATCTAATTTTAATTTATAAATATTGTTGAGATTGTCAATTCCACTTCATTGAACACTTTATCAGATTTACATAATTGTACACTTATACAGTATCTGTATAGGCTACCATGTATAAGAATGAAAATTCCAGATTTGCACAACGTGTCTTATCGCTGATCACTTTTCATTTCTCTCATCAATAAATGCTCTGAGAATTCTCATTGACACTGATGATTGTACGTTTGGTAAGAACCAGCGACACCATAATACAAATTTATGTTAATGAAATTTCTAGAAAAATGTTGATAATTAATTGATAAATCTGATAAAGTGTTCAATAAAGTGGAATTGACAATCTCATCAAAATTTATGAATTTAAATTGTGTGGTCGCTGGGACAAACTTGCTTCAGTAATGCTTACTCCTGTAAGTGGTTTCCCAATACAAATTTCACGTCGAATACTTCGAAGAAGTACAAAATGTATATACAAACCATCCCAGTCCCAGTGCGCTTCATTTTGAAGGCTGTCAAACATCTGTTGTTTGAATCGAGGCACTAGACCGAAAGTCATAAAAAAGTTGAGACAGAAATAGTTACATTAATTAGTGTTGGCGTAGGGCGGAATGAGAAGTCAGGTCTCAGGGCTAAACTGTGTACTGATCTACTGATAGTCTATTGTTGTAATTAGAAATTACACATGTCTATTAGTTTGTAGAAGCACAGAGAACAGACTTAGTAAGACTAGAGAGAATTGCTTCTCTATGGTAGAATGTAGTTTATCTAGTCAATCTAGTGGGATATACGATTCCATGAGCTATTTTTCAATCCTGTTTTTATTAATTTGATTTTTGCATCACGTTGACAAGTGAATAGAATGGATGTGTATGCAAGTGAATGGATGTATATAGTGTAAACAAGTCGTTGTCATCTGAGGTAACTTGAATGTAGTTTATTTATGGAATCAAAAACTATTCTATTACTCTCAGAACTTATTATTCAGAAAATCATATGAATATTTTTTTGAACGATGTTTAGTGGCGTATATATTTGGTCATCCAATGACCAATTTATTTTATATTTATTCACGATAAATCTTATTGTGATTGGGGCCAGAATCGCCAATGTCATTCACACAGTACGAGAAAAATAATTTAAGTATTGATTGTTATTGTTATTTAATGTAATGTAGGTTCTTCAAACCTTTAAAAACCTTCAACATAAATCCTTCCAGCTGGCTTTTGCTGAACTATTTCAAATAAAGTTTCAACTTTTCTCATTAATTTCACCTAGATTCAGTTTTAAGGGATTGCAGCACTTCATAATCTATTATATTAAAAATCTTTTCGCGCATTTCTTTCTACTGTGCTTCGCGAAATTTGATGTGAAATCTAGAGGAAACTCACATTGATACAAGTCTGTTGTAATGATACTGTATTCCCAAACGATACAGTAATTAGCTAGCAAGCGGCGCTTTGCGCTGCACGGGGTAAACTCGTAATATTGAATCTTCTTTCATGTTAAATTAAATTCTTATAAAGAGTTGTTCGAAGATGAATTTTGTATTTTCCTGATTTATATTATCTGTTCAACAGTTATTCATATTTTCTCGAGATTCTGTTGTTTGAGCCTATAATACTGTATCTACAAAAGAAACGCACTACCCTAGCTAGCTCTTCATTTCCCAGATTCCACGAACAGTTCACAGGCCTGGGATTGGCTGGTTACCTTGGTTCCCCTTCTTATTGATTCGGGTTAAACGTTTTGAATCTCGCATTCCTCCAGCTTCTCTATCCTTTCTTCTTTCCTTCTCTATTTCGCTTTCCTATCCAGCTTTCAGTTTTCACATTCCTAGTTGTCCTCAAATGGGAACCCGGCTGTGCGCCCTATTCTATTGAAGTAGCTGTGCAACTCTTTATTATTTTGAGAAGTTCTTTTAGAAAATAAATGCAAAGAGCCAAGTTTGGAACGCTAATGAATCGAAAGCCTCCGCAATCACTGAAAGCCGAATCAGGAAAACAGATGAAGCGTTCGCTGACTTCTGGTTCGTTGCCGTTAATTAGAAAATGCTAGTGTAGCTGAGTATCGCCTTTCCAAAGACCGAGTCGTTTCGAGTGTAAATCGGATTGTATTAGGGTGCACGCGATGAAGTTTTTCCTTTAACTCTACTCATTAATAAGGTCCCTTTTCATTCAATCCCTTCTCTAACTAGTTCTAAAATATCCTGAGGATACTTTCCTCATCGAGCAGTTTCTTATTTAGCTTAATAACCAATTTATAACGAATAATATTTACAAAGTGAAGTTTCCTCATCCATTTCTCAGAACTTTGCTGCAAAAATATTATGGAAAACAACGACTGAGGAGTAGTACTCTCTCGTTTTATTGAGTACAAGACGTATCAGTGGTCTGATTTCTCAATCACTTAGGTCATTCTGCATCTTAATTGAATCAGATCTTGAACAGGATTCTGTCTATAATTTACTTTATAGGAAAATCCGTTTTTTTCATCCTCTTTGTATGAATTGATTAAATTTTCCTATTCTATTGAAATAGGGTCTCACAAATATCAGTTAAAAAAATTCAACCAATAATTTAAAAAAACAAAGCAGTGATAATCTTCTTATAATCGAATAGAAGTTTTTAATATTGACGATATTCCTTGAAACACGGTGTTTTCTGACTCCTACAACGTGCTTCCATCATCAGCTTGCTATTATTCTCATATTCATTTCTTTGAAAGAATTGGAGTTCAATTCAAACGACTGAACAAATTTCACTAACAATGTTAATGAATTGTAGGTTTTCTGGTTCAAACAATACCGCTTCTCCTCTGAACATGCTCACATTCATTTTTCCATGTTTGTTGTGAAGAAGCAACTGGATAAAGAACAGATTTAACTGCTTATGACACTCATTGTTTGTATGGACCATCGCATATACCCAACAATTGGGCAAGCAGCAAACAACAAGGGCAAACTCTCACCGCCCCCTCTGTTCGTCCTATGCCTGCCTTTCAATAATCCGACCACGGCCCCTCCCCCGAAAACCCTGTTTGTCCGGATGCCAGTAAATAAATTAAAGTGCACGAGTGGGAGCGCATTGAATCCGACGCTCTTCATCATATGAAAAATGGAGCTTTATTTAAGCCAGCCGACGCGGGGGGAAAAGTGTGCAGCATTCGTTTTCGTTTTCAAATGAGCTCTATGGCTCGGAAAATATTCATGTAGGTAGGATGTGCTCATCAAAAGCATTTGCACCGATTACTGAAACTGGAGCAATGTATAAACACGCTTCTGGAATGTTTGCTGCGTGATAAAGATGATTTTGAGAATCTCAGAGATTGTCAAGACGTCTAGAAACAACTTCTCTCGATTGATGTCTTACTTTCAATCATTTTTTAAGCTCTACTATTTATATCTCACCTATCTAGTATCCGTTTGCAGTAAAAGGATTACATTGAATCAGTTTTTTATATGATTTCAGTGTGTTCTTAGAAAATTTGTATCAATTTTAATCCTTCAATCCTATTTTAAAACATCATCTTCATTTTTTGTGATGAAAAGTCTTGGATTGGTCACATGATTTTCCATTCCATACCATGTTATTATGCTCATATTATATCAAGATCATTCGTGATTGAAGAAATTGTTTCAACAAGTTCTTGAAGAGAGAACCTTCCTAGTTAAAATAAGTAGCCTATGACTTGGTTGAAATAACTTATTATAGTTCATCTAATTCTTCACAAGTCAATTTTTCCAACAATTTCTTTGACATGCACACTCACACATTTTTCATCATAATATAAATCTATTTTCCCTACTCCACTGACTTCGAATAATTTACCCAGTCCATTCTTCAAGAACAGAGACAATCTTTATTCTACAAGCATGTAGGCTATATTAATCGAATTCCGTAGTCGTGGTGTCTTGTTGAAAGAGCAGATGATTCTTTGCTATTGGAAAACGAAAGTTCTTTGTTAAAATGCGATTGTTTGCAGCTCTGAATAGGCTCTTGCCGCTGTGGAAATACAATACCTAATCAACGGCGTTCTACCAGCTTTGTCATTTGAACTTTGCTTTTTCCAGCTTCGTTGAACGAATACTTGAAATATTAAATCTCAAATTGGATCTTTCTCAAACAAAATCTCTGACAAAATTGGATTTTAAAATTTGGTTGAAATTCAAAAATTTCCAATCAGTTCATTTCTTTTCTATATTACTATTCATTCTATAATTATTGTACTATGTAATTCACATTCAGTTGAAACTGATCGATTGTTTCAAACCCTATTTTCTGTTTTGGAGAAGTTTGTAGTTAACCTAAGTCCCGATGATTTAGCTTATTGTTCTCATGGTGTTTCAAGTACGTGTTTACTTGTCAATCACACCTGATGAAATGTTGGTAATTAATTTCGCTTGACATGTTGGTTAGTGGTTCAGTGGTCAAGTGGTAAAATCTGCAAACACTACACAACCACTAGTTTCCGCTTTCGATTTCCATTGCTGTAATTTATCGTTACTGAATTCTGTGAGAGTTTTGATAATGTCATCTGTAGAAACGTCATGCCTTGATTTTCAAAGATAGAGCCTATAGTTAGAAGATTGTCATACAAGATTTTGAATCCTCATAGGATTATAGGTAATGTTAATATTACTACTGTAATGCGGAAGCAAAATCATTTCAAATATCAATTATTGTATTTTTAATTCAATTTGCTATTCTGTAACAGTGATTATTGAATATAACTTTACCTATTAAGTGTTAGACTCCATACACATTTACGGCAAATCGCTAGAGCATCGTGACCGAGAAACGTTCAGCAGTTTTTCAGCGGCTCGCAGTGGTTCCCGAACGGGAATCGCTCGGAGCCGCAAACCGCCCAAATACCGCTCGTGTGTATTCGCTAAATACAGTATCAGAAAATTATAAGTATAATCAGATCATATTTAAGAAAGTTATCTGGAAAATTATTGATCCTGTTTGCTCGAACGTTATTATACATTGGTATTCCTTTATATCAATTATTTAGTGAAAAAATCTTTGTAACGAAATTGATGGTAATGGCACTTTCTGATAACAACTTTCTCGAATGATTTACTAGATTACTGGAATAGAGATTATTATTGGAAAATTGAGAATTGTATTAATAAGAGAAGGATTTTCTATATTTTATACAGAAATAAAAAATGCCCACTAGATTCCTGAATTCAAATAATGCATTGTTTATCTGGAGAAACAGTGCTCGATGTAGAAGCTTGGAGTGTGGTAAAGGCTGATATTGAAATGCACGCACTCTCAATTCATTGCATCCATTTCCAATGATACTTGTTGATATGCTCCAGTACGACTTGTGTTTGTTCAGACTGTCAGGCTTAACTAGACTGTTTGTTAACGGAAATCAATATGTATTTAGAGATTAATTTCCGCGTGGTGCTTGTTAGGTGTAGTATGGTGGATATGAAGCATGAGTGAGAAAGAGGGTACAGAGAGTTTGTTCGGGCTGTGTGTAGTAAGATCAAATACGGAGGTTTGGTATGGAAGAGAGATTGAGTGAGAGTACGAGAGAAGGCGAGTAAAAGAGAGAGAGAGATTGAATGAGGAAGGAAGAGAGAGTGATGATGAGGGTGCTAGGTAGTATGATGGAATTATGAAGTATGAGAATAAAAGATAGAACGAGGAGGAATGCAATCGTTTGATGATCGGGAGACAAGTTGGCAGAATGGAAAGGTGTGGGTGGTAATCGGTTGATGATTGTGAATGAGAGAATGGAGTCAGGGAAGTGAAGAAAGATGGGAAATTAGCCGATGTTGAGGCGAGAAAGGGAGAGATAGATGAGAGTTGTGGAGTTGGTACGCTTGCGCTGATAAGGCGACTGCTGATATCCCTGCCGCTTGTTGCTCAGACTCTGACTCCGGACAATTCAGTCGGCATCTGCGAGAGTACTCGCACGTGCGGGAATCTGTGCGTGGTGTGGAGGGCTCCAACCATTTTCGCGCGCGGTTCCATCGGAAGTTGGTGCATGTTAAGTGACTGATCACTGAGGAAATTGAGTTGACTTATCACTGAGTTTGTTGTGAGTTGTAACCTAACCTAACTTGACCCAACCTAACCGAACGATGTCTGCTGATTACGCAGGTCTTCCGGGGCACAAGGAGGCGATTATAGAGGAGTCAGCCGCCGTTCCCACGCACCAGGACGTCGAATGTCGTGTCTACGGACGACGATGGCTCATGCTTGGCCTGTTCGTCTTCTACTCCATGTCGAACGCCATGCAATGGATCCAGTACGCCATCATCGCCAATATCATCATGAAGTACTACGACGTCGAGAGCACCCTCGTCGACTGGACATCCATCATCTACATGGTCTCCTACATACCGCTTATATTCCCAGGCTCTTGGATGCTTGACAAATGGGTAAGTACAATTTTTCCGAACCTGGTTGGGATTCTAAGTAATTGATTTCCAATCTAACAATCTTTTTTCCCTTCCCATTTAAATTGTTGTAATGAAAAATTAGCTTAAGGTGTAGTATGGTTGAATATGAAGAATGAGTGGGAAAAGAAAGATTAACATCGTGTAGTTGCACAAACTTTCTATCAGAGTTTAGTGGAGTGGCACTAAAATCATAGTTATTCTGAACGGAGATCAAATTAACTTTCTTTAACAAGAATGATGGTACAGAGAGGTATTGTTTATAGCTCGTTCACTTTGCTATGGCTTGTGGACTGGAAATGAATTATTGTCTTACAACTCATAAAAACTTTGTACCATGTTGAAAGTGTGTATGATTTCATCTACTACCATACAATATTATGATTGCACCATGGTGGATGAATTCTTATACACTTCCATCACTGTAAGGCCCGTATATATTAATTTATCAATCAAAGTTCAAAAGCTGCTTCACTTAAACTTTGAAGCTTTGATTAGGTACTTCATTATCAGTTCACGTGAAGTAGCAGTGTGTAAGCACTGAACTTATTTTTTTTCGGTTGTGATCTTCTGATTATGTTCTGCATCAAATCATCTTGCTATGTTGCTATTGAATTATTACTGGCCTATTCGATTTTCTCACTTAATAGTAATGCTACCAATAGATCCCACCATTATATTTTAATATCAACTAGAATAACTTTCCACAAATCACGCAATTTTCTCGATCAATCTGGAACCAATTTTTTACACATAAAGGATTGTAAACATCTTGTAAGAGTATTATTATTGTTATAATATAGAGTTATAGAGTTAATATGATCGAAGTGCGGTGACAGTCTCCGCTTCAACAAATAGGATGATCCTAATTCCTAACAGCAAAACTAAAACCATTCTGTAAATTTCAATCAAAATTTGATCGCCGTTCAGAAGAATTACAATGATTTTAGTGCCACTAAACTCTGATCGAAGTTTGTGCAACTAGCCGATGTTATTGTCGATCCCTCATTTCAGGTGAAATCTTTGAGACTTATAGATCTGTGTGATCAGATTAATCAATTTTCAATCTAAGATTTAGAAATTTCAGTGCAAATGAAAATTCTTGAATGAAATACCAGAGGTGAACTTGACAATCATCGAGATTTCATCTGAACCAATTTCATTATTTAGTGGAAACCAATTTTTCATAAGTTCTTTTTTTACTTTTTACAACTCTTTAAAAGAAGGGTGAAATGGGAAATGTTTTTGAATGGTAGAACCACGAGCTCCAACTTTTTTTGATTAATAATCCACGATAACTACTTGAAAAAATTCAAGAGAATGGTTTCTTTTTTATATTACCGTATCAGTTTTTTGCTCCAAACCCACACAATACGTTTTATACTCTATCTCTTTCTATACTCTCTTTCATGAGCTGGTCTTTGTGAGTTGTCATTCTCATGGAATCCAATTATTCAGTGCATTGCTATTTGCATAGAACAGTACATCCGTCATAGCCCATCAATCAATCAATCAATGAATTGACAGTACTGTATGAGATATCCATGGAGAGGAGTCGTGTTATACCTGAAAGACCTAATCCATTTCCACTCGTGATTAATGAAAATATTTGTGCTATAAATCAAACATTTCATTGAAACAGATATTTTAATCGAACTATCTATTTCAAACTGATGCATTATTAATATAATAGGAACATGGAAATTACTTCAGTAGTATTAAATTCAAGAAGTATAATTTGCTGTAGGCTACTATCATACTATTATTTTTAATGATAATAGTTTTTTTCTAATCGAAATAATTTTTAATTCAGACTAATAAAGTATACATTAGCTCATGGATTCTGGAAAAGCTATAGTGAGAAATTGTTACATTTTTAGAAACATCATTTGCAATTACTACGACCTAGGTTACTACAACCTAAAGTTTGGTCAATGGTCAATTCCATGTCTTGTGTTTCAATTCTAAAACTGATATTCACTTATTATTTTGTGTTGACAATAATTTTTGTCAATTATTCACGGAAACAGTTATCTGAGCCTTTGAAGAATCTGAACCGTGAAAATGAAAGTTTCCGATTTATTTGGACTTTCATGAATGAATAAAATTCAAGTGGGTTCAAGTTCAAAAGTCACGAGATAAAAAGAATTCATTAACTCAATTTTGACTTCCATTATCATTGTACGAGGATGTTGAAAGTGCTTATCAATAATTAGTATTAGACCTACTGAGTTGAAAAAACTGTAGGATCAAGTCATAAATAATGATTCATCAATTACTTAGTATATCCAACATTAGATGATGTTGTTGTGTTCTATCTTTTCTATTGTCTTGTCTCAAAAAGAAAATAAATTAATATTTGATTTTTTTTTTCAATTTAATTATTAAAAATTACGCACGTTCAGCGATTGCACTTGTTTATTGAGCAAAGCGAAAACAGTTTTGTCTCACAATATTGAAATTCTAGGAGTAATAGAAGAAAACTTGAGAAAGTTAGTAGAAGCAATCGAATTGACAGTAGAATTGAATATCAATCAATCCATTAAGTTAATAAACCCTACAATATTACTACAAGCCATACTCTTTGAAATAGAATTTTCAATTAGATGCTGCTGTTACGATTTTTCCTTTGCCATCTTGACTCAACTTCAAATCCCCATCATTAACTTGAATTGTGAGATCTACTTGTTCACTATTTTTCAAGTGAAAATAAATTTTATTTTGGGAAGTAACTCCAAACATCTGAAGGATAAATCTCCATGAAAATGTTGAAATCAATTTGTCTCCTTTCTTATTATTACTGTGTCAGGAAGATTTGATTTTATGTTAGAGGTCACTCCTTGGTAATGGTAACTAATTCTCTTCAAATTGCTATTCTTCACTTGAAAAAATATAAATATATGAACTAAATGCTGCAGATTTTGAATTTCAATATATTTGATGCAGGAGTCAAAGGAAAGGAAAAAATTTACTCACTTTCTGGCCGACCCCAGCACCCAGCAGTCAAAATTGAATTACAATGCAGTAGATTTGAAAAAAACGCTGCTTTGAAGATCTCGTTCTATTGAGGTCCGACTTTATAAGGAATCTCTATTCAATTCACACAGTTAAAACGAACTTTTTAAAATAATTTCAATATATTGGGAAACTTGGGACAGAAACAAATTGAAGTTGAAACTTTGTGGTATGTGAATGACAAATTCCATGGAATATTGCCCTTTTTAGACTTTATTGAGTTGAAAATTATCAGGAAATTTTGTTTCGTCCACGTTGAGAAAAATTTTGAAATGTTTTCCAATAAACTTTTTCACTCTACCATTCTCTAGTTTTCCTCTAATTTTTGAAAAGCTTGTTTTTCAACTCGTACAACAAATAGTAGGTCTAAACTCGTAATCTCGCATAATGGTATCGTCTTTCTAATTTCCTCTTTCGTGATTAAATGACTTCGGTTGCTTGGAAACAATGTAATAGAAATTTTATCACTCGGGCTCAATATAGATAGAGATTTGATGACTTATTGGAGGAAAGAGTCCAAGTATCAATAACATTGTCCAGATCGATTTAGACCACATAAAGTATTATTAGCCTGTTTTTTATTCTTTTGTTCGTATTGCTTTCATGAGTGATCAAGGACAGTTCATCCGTTCTTTGTTTGTGTAAAAATACGTATTCCCCTATGTGTGGGAAAAAAGTCAGAGTATGGAAGAGTGCTCGTATTTTTCTGGAAGTTATGGAACTACTGGGAACTATTGACAACTAGCAGCTATAAAATTGAAGAGCAGCGTTTTTCTGTAACTTCGTGTACTATTGTATTCAACAGTTCAGTTGAACTATCAGTCTGAACTATCACCCTCTATTCTAAATTTATATTACTGGGAGTTAATTCTGCTTATTTCGATTTCACCTTGAACTGGTACAATTTTTTCCTACCTTCTACAGAATTTCAAGGATTCTCGCTTTAAAATGTTCAAAGATATTGTTTCTTATTTTTCTGGAAACGGATATTCATGTCCGTTTTTTTATTCCTCATGATGTTCCTGATTAAACAAAACTCCTTAAAACCTGTTTTTAATTAATCGGTATCCGTTCCATATGCATTCATGATCAATCTCAAATTCTCTGTGACTGATGTTAGCGATATAAAAAAAATATGAATTAACGTCATTTTGAATTAACGTCAAAGAATTCGTCGTTCATCAATTTGCAGAAACTGCGATTTATCAATCGTCGAACAACCCGTATTTTATCATTCGTTGAACAAACCGCCTTTTATCAATCTCTGTAAATATTCATTTGCCATGTAAAAGCCTGTCATTTACTATTCAGCCTTGTCATAACCTCTGAAAGTTCAATAAAGGTGGCTTCAATTTTATGCGGTCGGCTCTTCGGCTGCCGAACGCAGCACAGCGCCGGCAAGAGGTGAGTTTCGTTGTGAGAGCACATCATCAGCCGAACTGAAAACTCTATAAAATTGGAAGTGGAGAGTGCTGATAAGAGAACTCCCGTCCAATGTGGCGTCATTTGTAGTGTTATTCGAAAAGAAAAGTTGTGAGTGCTTTAGGTGGATCGTCTGGGAACGGGGTAATGCAAATGTTGGTTGAAAAGGCTCAGTGAGGACAACTTTCAAGAGCTCTTATGGTATTCCATCATATTACAGTATAGAAATTTTTTAGTTGGCTATCGGTTTTTGAGATGTTTCTTCTTTTTTCATTTCTTCATTTCATTTCAATTGTTTCTATTATTATTATTTCAATCTTAAATTATACAGTAGAACCTCCGGTTTTTACGAACCCCGATTTAACGAGTATCCCGATTTATTTAAAATTCCCTAAACGTCCAAAACACTTAGGGCCGGTTCATGAGCTCGGGATTTAGCTAAGTCCTAGACTAAAACGGGTGGCCACCGTAGCATCGACAAACGTTAGCCTCGACACTATGTACTAAGGGCTCTCTATGCTGCTAACCCACTAACCTGTCGAGACAAACGTTTGACGAAGCCACCCGTTTTAGTCTAGGACTTTTTTTATAAAAACATTATAAGTTGATGTTCTAGACGAGTGTTTCAAACTATATACCTTTTAATACCTATGAAATTATGATGTACTATTTTTTATCTAAAGAGGATCTAACTCATCCATCGAACTAGTCCAGTTGAAATTTTGTTATCGATGCTTTTTGAATGAAGCCATTGGCCTGCATGCTAAATAAAATGCAACAGTTGTTCAACTATTCAGTTGCAATTTCCACTGGTATACTTATAAAGTAAAAATGATTGCATGGCAATGGAATTGACTGTTCAACAATATTGTTCTATTAGATATCGTGTGATATTGAATAGTTCGGTATTCTCAAACTTTTCAAAAACGTTTTTAATCGGAATACAAGTGAAATGTTCAAACTCTTTTTTTCATAAACTTTTCTTCAGTCTAGAACTCTATAGGTCAAGTTCTAGTTGTAGGGAAAATAATAATTCGTTAATTATTAATGATCACATTATAATGATCACATTCTCCTCTATATGAAAATAATCATAAATCGATGGTCATAATTATGCTCCTCTATAGTTTTTGCTCAGTTGATAGTTTTAAAATAATAATAATATAGAATAATAATAATTCATAATAATAATAATAATAATAATAATATTAATAATAATAATAATAAAACTCTTGCAGTGTTGAAAGAAGAAGGATAGGGGAAGAGAAATCATCAATGACAATTTTTCTATGTTAAAGAAGAGATTTTATTTGTTGAAAAATGAAATTAGTCTGCACACTTTCTGAACATTATTGGTCAAGTGACTTCCTCTTGCACTATTCATTTGAAAAGTGAGCTTCGAGCAATTCTTGTCAGCTCAGCAACTTTTATTGTCAACGCTCCCTGTGAAAGGAGATAAATATTGTCCAGGCTCCAAGAAGACATGGTTGGGTAATTCTTGTGAATCATGAGAAATAAGGCTATTAATCATGGGTCTTATCTCCCAATAGCCAGAAGCCTTTTAGCTGAAGTTTCTAATAATAACAAATGTGCCTCACAGTAATTCAATAGCTCTGATAATTTGATGATAAATTTGATACTTTATTTCGCAATTTCCCATCACAATCTTGTCTCTTCTCGAACTTACTTATTTTCATCTTGTACCCGAATCCACTTATTTTCGGGTCTTGGTAATTTTCTATTCATTTTAAATTAAAAATGAAATTACTCCAGTTTAAATTAATGATGTCTACAAGTTGTCATAATTAATAATTGAAAAACTTAATGGAATACAAGCATTTTATTCCATGAAGTTTTACTGCTGCTCTTCTACTAACCTCAGTTGAAAGAAATCCCTGCTGATTGCACGAAAACCAACTTCATATAAAATATCCGTCAAATGACATGATTCAATGGAGATGAAATGTAATTTGATTGCAACGGTTTTTTCGAATAACATAATTTTACGGATATTGAAACTTGATTAGCTGTGCAACCAGACATAAATAGTTAAATCCCAAAATTCTAATTCTCTTCAGGTAACACTGATGTGATTGTGATTGCTTTCATAATAGTTGTGAGAATTTCAGTGAATACTCGTACTCTTGGTGTCATTGGCATTTTGAGTGCATTCCAATTCCAAATCTCCAGAAATCGCTACCACTTCTCAGTTCATTCACTTGTAGATATGTGGAATTGGATTGTGACAGAAAGTGGTAAGCTAGTTTCAAATTTCAATTAGAATCTACTTCCATGTTACACTTAAATTCAGATTATAATTGATGATAATACTCATAGAACCCTGCTTTACAGTTGAGTATTAACTCACTGATTGAGCATTGTTGTTGAACAGGTCAACATTTTGGAGACATCATCACTAATCCCATTGAGTGCATGTCGAGTAGAGAAATGATAGCAATTTCCATTGATTCATATCGATTTATCGGTGGTTAGCGAGTAATCCCGGCAGGGAAACAAATCAATTAGCAGCAGCATTCGTAGTAAAGGGTTTGTCAAGCCGCCCCGCGATAATTGAATTTCACATTCATTAGCATACAAAGTGATCCATTGAATTTTGTGCCAGTCTCTCTGCCTCTGTCAATTCTTCTAATCGCTATTCATGTACTTCGCTGATCATAATCTCTCCATTTTTCAGAATAATTCACAAAACTGCGCTTTTGTCTTGTTAATCTCCTGTTGTTAACCGTTGTTGGATAGGAGATTAAAGTGGGAATTGTGAATTCTCTTTGTATATTCATTGCTCTCATATATGAATCGCACCGTTTCACAGAAACGGGATTTCGAAACATTAAAATTCTTAAAGTAAATACTGGAAGTGGATGAACATTTTTTTTAAATAAGAGGTATTTTTGGCTCAACATAAGTTTCATTTGGTTTCATTTCTATCAATTTATTATTATTTCAGAGAATTATTGCAACTTTAATACTAATATGAGTTTATGATAATAAAAGATAATGATTCTTTTTACGAATTGTGATAATCAGTTCCGTACAGTAGAAGTTCGCTGATTCGATCTTTGGTCCCCGATCCGCGGTAATCTGAATACTTCATCAATCTGTTTGGTATGAATTTGAAAATATTTTTTGAACAGATTATGTGAATATAAAAATGAATGTGAACCAACCAATAGCTTGAAGATTGACAGTAGGGTACTCGTCTATTTGTATTCTTCGTGTATTGTATTTGTATTTGAATTTGAGCAGATATGGATTTGAACATATTTTTCGAACATATTACATGAATATAAAATGGATATGGACCAACCAATAGCATGAAGTTTGACAGTAATCGTGTTCTTGTATTCTTTGTGCATTGTGCACGCACGTGCATTGTAAACCGATATTCATCAAATCATCTTTTAATGAATTCAACGTTAACTCGCAATCTAATAATTGCTTATAATCTCATATAAATCTATTTTTGCTGACTGAGGTTTCAGAATACCATACACATAGAAATTTGAGCTCACACTAGAGAATGAAAATGTGACTATGCTAGAATGTATTTTCAAATAAATTTCTGCTATCTCGGCCAACGTCAAGTCTCGTTTCTGACGAGTGATTTCATCATAGCAGTTAGATGATAGGAGCTTTTGGGAGGAATGGGGATGAAAAATGGTATGATAAAATATCAGAGGCACGTCATTGATGACAAGGGACTTGGCGAATGCAGAAACCGACAGCCACCGACCCACCTAATAAATTCCCACCGCCTGTGCTGTGTGTAGTGTGCAAGATATCAATTTGAATTATTAATCTCCATCCTGTCCTGAGCGAAGCCGATGTTGGTTACTCTGAAACAAGGAAAGGTATTTCAGCATTTTCCTCTAGCTACCAATAATGAAGAGATGGGAAATGTTATAATGGAAGAGGTAGAGATTATAATAATGTTCATAACGGATACTAAAATCCATCAAATGAAGATTACTGACTGAAGAGTGTCTTCCAAGAATCCTTTCAGATATGGATCGTGATTGAAAACCGACAAGGAATAATTACTCTATTTTCAACTCCGATTCAAATTTATTGACTGCAGTTGCTCATCTGGAATCATACACAATATCATGACTATCATGACATACACTATCATGATACTTATGACTTATCGACTAATACAACTGACATATTATGGAGACGAATGTAATTTTGAATGTAATTTAAAATGTAAATTTTGAATTATTTCTTTTGTGCGATTGCTCATTGCACAGTGTATGTTATACATGCATGTGCATTTAAATTGTTCATCAAGCTTTCATCACTCAAACACCTAAGGGTCTCCCCACCGATCAAAGCCATACGCTAATAACAACAACATCACTCAAATCCCAACCCTCAATCCTTCTTGTAATGACTATCTGACTATCTCCTGTACTCGGCTAGTTTCATTGTTTCTTTTTTTCTTATTTAAACAATAGCCAAGGCAGTTAGTCATTGAGACATCCAAAAGTAGTTAGATCAATGTTCATCACAATATGAAATTTTGAACATCAAAATGGATTGATATTATCAAATTGCATCTATATTGAAATTGTTCTTATTTATTATTGTGTCTATAATGAATTAAGATTTTTAATAACATGACATCTATTAAATACTCACCTAAAAACATCACTCAAACTCAATTCAAACAAACAATTCACTCGAACTCAGATACATCACTAAAATATAGGCTACACCACGGTATGTAGAAGAAGACATACTATATATAGGCTACACTAGGCTTCAATAGAGATCTATATACAGATTAAAATAATTGATGAATTGGCAGCTCTTTGTTCCCTATACAAGAGGAAATTCAGCACAAAATGAACTCAAACCTAATTTACAAAATATCAGATTTTCAGAATAACGATGAATTCAACCATACACATAAATTGTATTTTGAATCGAGGCAACAAGTGCGACTCAGTTCCATATATTGGGCTCAGTGAAAAATATTGAATCAATAGCAGTAAAGTTTCTAAATTCATCTGTTGTGTAAAGTGCAGCTTCACAAATCAGTTTAGCCTCGTGATAGTGTAGAAACGCTGAACCACATGCCGCATTGTTGTTGTTTTGCTTACTTTTTATGGGTATATATTGAAATGAAAATGGAAAAATATACGAAACCTCAGAAAACAGGAAATTATGTGCGCATTTTATGTAGCTGAAGCTGTTCCAGCTCCAATCAGATTCTCTGCGACCCTCTGGAAGTACGATGTAAGTTTAGTGTTACAAAAATGAAAGCGATTTTCTCTACTTTCCATTGTGGAGTTACATTTTGATTCACTCCCAGCCTCATAGAAACGGCGTAATCTGTCGAATCAGAACATGAATCTGGTTTGATATAACCTTATTATTTCAGAATTAATTGTGGTTTATCATTCCACAACAGTACCACAGGGTTGAAAGTGCTACAATTATGGATATTTCATTCAATTATATTTGATTTCGAGTAACATAGATTACAGAAATCGTCCACATAATTTTTTGTAGGCCATCTACTATAACAGGAATTGGAGAATAGCTTCTCATAAGAGCCCTTGTAGCATATTGCAGAATAATATTGTTCAAAAAGTGGATTGTAGGCATAGTTGAGTTTTGCATTCTTTCATAGCAGAGTTATCATAAGGAAATGCTCTATCAGTGTGATAAGCATTTGCAGTATTCTTCTCACAGCTTGAAAATTGAACTCACAGAAATTATAAGATCCAAATGAGATGAAATAAGATTCAAATGGAAAGATGAATGAATTTACATTTTGATGGAGAATGTAAAATCAGATTTTATTCTTTTTTCCATTCTATCAATTCTCTATTTTCTTTTGCAATCTACAAGATGATTGGGTTCAGTATTTGATTGTAAGATGAATTACTGGATAAATACGTTTTCCATCTTGATAGGAGTTACAAGAAGTGTTAGTCGTAAGATGAATTAGTGAGTAATTAAGTGATAATTCAAGTAGAGAAGTAATTCAAACCATACCTTCTTCAATATAATCTGAACAAGTAAACACATTAGACGCTCTAGAAAATTCCAAGCACGAGGAGAGAATTACCAAGTTGAATTCTACTTATGGGACAACATTGAAATGTTTCCAAGCAATTAATCAGTTTGATTCAGTGAATTAATTCTCCACCAACGTTAGCGAGTACTTCCACTTCCACTTCCATTTGCATAAGTTTTCTCTTGAATACGCTAACAGTTTATTTGCTCTTGGTTCCATTAAATTGGAGCCTACACATGAGGGAGGAGGCCTGAGGAAGGGTGAGGCTAATCTATTAAAACTCTTTTTTTCAATAAAAATATGAATCTGAACTCAAACGATACATCTGTTAATATTATTAGAAGATGATACATTGAAATGAAGCTGAAATTTATTGTGACCTATTCACAATGAATATGAATTCATATCATACTTTTTTCGGTTGTTCAAATTTAAACCGTAGAAAATTAGTAGCTTTTAGTTTTCGTTTCATACAGATTCAATAATCATTGTCCTCGTAGAAATGTTATGCTAGGCTGAAAAGGACTGAATGATTTCATTTTGTTGTACCTGAAATGTTGCTGGAATTCCATATTACTGGGCTGGACAGTCTCAAAAATTCTTGGGAATCTCTCTAGTCAATACTCGACATTTCATGAGTGTCTCAAAATCTCCTAATTTCTTGGGAATCTCTCCAGTTCAATACTCGACATTTCATGAGTGTTTATTCTTGGTAAAGTTCTTGTGTAACTGAGTGCATCCTTGTACAATCTCGACAGTAACCTGTCAGCCCTAACTAGACTCGGAAGTTTGACAGAGTGGTCTCTTAATTAATTTGAGGGTCACTGGCAACCCTCAAGAGATGTACTAGAGACGTTCCCAGGTCCACTTCTATCACGACTCAACTCCTACGTTCAGTGCGGCATTCAAGTACTGGGGAATAGGAACGGATTCTATCCTCAGTATAATACCTTGGCAATAGATTAGTGTGAGCACTTGTAATCTAACATGCTCCTATTATCATAATCTGATGTTAGTGATCGCCTGTAAATGACAAGTTCAATGCATTCCTCATCTTGGAAACAATCAGATCAAACAATCGGAGGCTTCTAAACAATAGCTGAATTTAGGGCTTTGATCTTACGATTGAATATTCGAATGGCTCACTAGAAAACAATGGCACAGTCTAATTAAATTGATCATGATGTCTATGTTCAATCAATTCAATTATTGAATACAAAATACAAATTAGCTCTTCGAGTAACTAGATCGAAAGCAGTATATGTTGCACCAAGTTTTTTCAACAAGTTATTGCAATACTAGTAAAGTTGGAAGACTATTATTTGGATGGAAATAATTAACTATTAATTAATTATTTAATAATTAAACTATTATTAGTTGGAAGATTATTATTGTTGGATGTCGCAGTTAATCAACTGCTAATATTTAGCAGCTCTCATTGGATTCTCGTTTCAAATAATAATCTGCCATCAATCGCTATAATAATAATCTGCTAACCCTCTAACCTGTCGAGACAAACGTTTGTCGATGCTACGGTAGCCACTCGTTTTAGTCTCGGACTTTGCTAAATCCCGAGCTCATGAACCGGCCCTTAAAGACCTTTAAAGTCTTTAAAAGACCTTTTTAAAGAAGACATTTCAAAGAATACCTTTTTAAAAGATATTAGAAGCTTTCCAATAATCTGCGAGATTCAGCATTTGTAGGTTTTAAGTATTGTGATATTGATTGTCGAAACAGCTGTTTTCTGACAAGTTAAATTAATCCTGCTATACCCATCAAGATACATCAGTTATCCCGTCTGATCCGGGCCCGCACAGCACTTGTATGAAAGAATCCTTAGCTCTGGAATTAAGTTGATTCAAAAAGTCTTCCATTCTTATAAATGTGAATAATTGCATGTAATCAAGTCAGGTGAATATGGATAAAGTTATTTATAATTTATATATATCATTCATTTTAAAGTATGTATGGAATGAGGAACGAGATGAATAGACCTACATTAAAAATATTTACATAAAAAAAGATTGCGATTGCAACCGCAGGATTATTATGTTACTTCCAACTCTTTTCAAAACTTTATAGCAGTACTAGCTATTATTAGCAGTAAGACTTTAATTAGTAGTTTTAGTTTGATGATAAAATAAGGCTCAATTTGTCCAACATGTGATAGTACTTGAAAGTTTTGTCAAGAGTTTTGTCTATGAAGCGCAATGTGATTGCGACTCGCTTTGTTGCCTAATACTGTATCATTTTTCCCGAATAGAGCTATCAGAATCGACTCAAAGTTCTGATGCTTCTCTCGAGTAGCCTCAGACCTTATCAATGCTTTCAAATAGTGCAACACGTTTTCCATGAGTTGTAAAGCTGCATTTTTAAATCAGTTCAATAGATCCTGTTATTTGAGAGGAACTTTGATTAATTTTAGTTTCTTTTTAATTTTTCTTTTGAGCATTAACCTAAATGCTAAATCTGAAAAAATACAAAATCAAGTATGACCAAATCAACATGATACATGAAATCTATATTAATAAAAGAGAGTTGGTGTCTGTACGCTCGCTTATAACACGAGAACGGCTGAACCGATTTAGATGATTTTGGATTCGTTTGAATTTTTAAAGCACTGGTTAACATAATATCTATTAAAATATAAGAAAATCCCTTTATAATTAATAAATAGTTATTACATTAATGACATAACCTATCAAATATTTCACAGAGCTACGTTCAAACTTGCCGGCACGAACGTGTACCTACAACGGAAAGATGATCGCATTTTAAGATCAGATAAATTAGCAACCTTATCCCTAAGTCTCCGTGGCTCAGTGCAAATGTCTCTGCGTGATAACCCTAGAGGTTGCGGGTTCAAACCCCGCTCTGGACCATTCTTTTTGCTATAGGTTTTCTACTCTAATTATTTTTTACGCTACAATCATCAATTATTAAGAATGTCTTATCGTTCGTATTATGCATTTTTATTGTTTCTAATAATAAAATTGAAGAACAGGAATAAAAAAAAAATAAAATTAAAAAAAAAAGAAAGAAATAAATATGAAAAAAATTCTTTTAATTAGAATAGGACTGATAAAAAATTGAAGAACGGAAATAATATTAAAAAATAAAATAAAATAAATTAAAATGAAAAAATTAAAAATGAATAAATATGAAAGAAAAATCTTTTAATTAGAATAGGACTGATAAAAATTGAAGAACGGAAATAAAATAAAATAAAAATAAAAAAATAAAAAAATTATAATAAAAAAAAAGAAATCAATAAATATGAAAAAAATAATTGGTGGGAGAAGGGGGGTGACAGTTGATGGGAAAGAGGGGGTTGACATGAAGAGGGATATGTGGGGGTGACATTTGGGGGGGAATGGAGGGGGGCATTTGTGGGATGACATTTTTTTGGGGATGGCATGAAGGGGGGACATTTGTGGGGAGAAGAGGGGGGACATTTGGGGGGGGGGGGAAAGAGTGCGATACGAAGTTCGCCGGGACAGCTTGTTTCTTATAAGTAAAATATCAACTGCTTGCGTTTCGCAACGCAACCAGAATCTTGTTATCCACATCTCATTTAATGAGCTAGTGTCAACATTTCCTCATTAGTTGTTATGAATAGATAACCTTCAGTATTATGATAGTAGGGGTATTCACGATCTTTGAGTTAGCTAGCTGAGTCGCGCTATTTGATAACTCCAGATATTCGATAAGTCAGCGTTAAGTCGAGGCTATGGTAGTAGGTTGATAAAAAATTAGCTGACGAGATAACAGATAGCGAAGTTTCGAGTCCGTTAACTCCAGCTATCTCTGTTAAATCAGCGGCCATATTTATTCCACCCATATTCCTTGGTAAAAGTGAGGTTATAATCAGGAGTTGCACGAAAATATATGCTTGGAGCGCTAGTGTAGCTGTGTCCAGCAAATAACGATTTAGCTGGATAAATCAAAATCGTGAATACCCCCATTATTAGGCCTACTAGGTTCAAAATAGTTGCAAGCTTCAACTACACAGCAAAAAGTGAAAATTCAACTTTTATGAGTCGTTAGATTGGCCAATGAGCTAAACGCAGATTGTATTTTACAATTGCGACCAATCAGAAGCTTGCAGCTCGTTAACGCCAGAGGAGCCGTCAGGTGACATGCGACGTTGACGTGTAGCTAGCTCCTGATTGGTTAAGATCGTAGAATAGCGCCTTT